>CAEFZP010001717.1:10000-420000 GCA_903064625.1 Mallotus villosus
TCTCCCCCACCCCCACCACTCCTTCTCTCTCTCTGCTCCTTTCCCACTTTTCTTCCACCTCTGCCGCACCTCTGTCTCCTTCCTGCCTCCTTTTCATTCCCCGTGCCTCTGCCTCCCTGTAGGTTTCTCCGTTTCTCTATCTACCCTCCTCTATCTCTCTCTCTCTCTCTCTGCCCCTCGCCCTCCCCAGCCTTTCCACTTTCTTCACCTCACTCCATCCGTCTGTCTAGACAGCCCCTGCAGCCAGCGAGCAGGTGGAGACAGAGGTGGAGAGAGGTGAGGGGAGGCTTGGGATGGAAAGAGGGCGAAGGAAGGAGAGAGGGAGAGAGCGGAGAGGAGAGGAAATGAGCAGGGAGGGTTTGAGCTAGAAGGGGAAGTAATGAAGGGAAGGATGAGGTGAAAAGGGGAAGAGAGATTGAGAGAAGAGAGGTGTGGGCGAGGAGAGGAAGTGGTGTATACTATAGGCAGCTTCATGGGAGGACACTAGCTGTTAGAGAGTCTGGGATAGGCTTGGTAATAAGGCCATAGCTCATCCATACTCTGACGTGTCTGTGTGTGTTTGTGTGTGCGTGTGTATTTGTGTGTGTGTATACTGGTATGTAGGTTTGTGTTTCTATGTGTACTTGTGTGTGTATGTGTGTGTGTGTGTGTGTGTGTGTGTGTGTGTGTGTGTGTGTGTGTGTCCTATTAGTGACTGCTTCTCAGCAGACTGAGTTATGATCCTGGATTTTACCGGCGGGGTGACAGCAGATGCTCCAGAACACATATACACACACACCCACACACACAGAAACACACACACACACACACACACACACAGAAACACATACACAGGCTGAATGAAGCCACTTACTTTCTAGTGGGCTGAGTTCTTAGAGTGGTTGAGATTCATTACAATTCCATGTTGGTACAAGCTGGAAGCAGGCATGAAGAGAAAAAGCAGGTGCCTTTACATGTCTGCATGTGTGTCTAGCCTTGCACACTGTCAGCTTAGATCATATATTCATATTGTCGAGAAGGCACACGGCTCGCGCCAAACGTTTGTATCAAACGTTTTTCAAGGTTGTTTCAGAAATAATAATTCCGTTTTTAAGTATGGATAGACTTGAGATAACCCTCACTCCCCACATTCTCTGTCCCACACCGAGGAAAAACATGTTTTCAAAGCACTGTCCTTTCTAATGAGGGTTCATTCATATTCTTGTAATTCCTCTGCCATCACGATGACATTTTCCCTGGGAAGACTGAAGTCTGACCCTGTCCAACATCACACTCTGAAAAAGAGATAAAAAAACACAAGGACAGACAGCTGGGAACGAGAGAAAAATGATAGAAGTTGTAATTTATGCCAAAGATTTCCCCCATTTTAATGAAATTTATGCATATTCTCTTTCCTGTGAAAGTATTTGGGGCAGCGTCAGAGGTGGGGGAGTTCTCTCTGGGAGAAAATGGGTCACTTTGGTTAAGAGGGCACAGAGAGAAAGGCACTCCTCTCTAAGAAACTTATCTAGTCTCAGTAGCAGTAGTGTTCATGGGGATCCCAGCATTCCAATCTCAATGAGGTGAGAAGCGCCAACCTTTCTGACCTGATCAGAAGCAGGAAGTGTTATCTAGGTCTAGGGCCTATTGACAGGCCTAGGTAACTCCACTCATGTAGTCCAATTCAATGTATAATCCCAGCACGGTCATAAATAAGGAAATCATTGACTTCCTCTTGGGTAAGGAAAAACCTATATTTGCTTTTGTCTTCTTCGTTTTTTCACACATTCAGGAGGCTCAGAAAAGGCATCTAGTAATTGGATGACCACAGTGGTGTCCATGATATCTGTCTGTGTGGAAATCAGGACAGCAGCTCTAATTTGATGTTGATCATAATAAGTGATTGGGTCTGAGAGATACATGTTAGCTGCATGTGGTCCCTACTGAGCATTATTTATTTTGCTTCACAGTGAATGAGACTAATATGAAGAGGGTTTGGGTGGTATAATTATGGTCTTAATATGACACGGTTAGATAACATCTCATCTCATTCTCTTTTCCTGGTATCTCTATATCTTTCTTTCTCTTTCTCTTCTCTTTCTCTTTCTCTTTCTCTTTCTCTTTCTCTTTCTCTTTCTCTTTCTCTTTCTCTTTCTCTTTCTCTTTCTCTTTCTCTTTCTCTTTCTCTTTCTCTTTCTCACCTTAGCTCCCAGCTCAGAAACTCCTAATATGTATTTTAAAGTAGGGCACCACTGAGTAATTTGTTGTACGCACAAATGATAATTCACAATGCTCTGGCAGCATAGAGCAACAAAGCATACACAAGCAAACACACACATGTACGCACACGCACTGATACGCACACATGCACGTATACACACATGTACATATACACACACAGACACCAGATGACCAGTCTGTTGGAGTCCAGACAGTATGAATCACTTAGTGTGGTAGTATTCCACAGTCAATTACTGTTTAATCTGTATTTGATTAGATTGTGTATGTAGCTGGACTGGTCTAGACTAGTGCTCACCAGTGTGTAAGATGTTATAGTGGAAGCATTGAAAGGACGGCAAACCGTTGCCAGAATAACATGTTTATAGTTTTTCAATTGATCATACTGTAGTCACAGCATTTAATTGAAGAGGTATAGCTATTCTGTCCCTTCTAGATAAATGGAATAACTAGAGGAACGGCGTAACAGCACTCACTTGTGGCCACTTTGTGTAATGACACCCCACCACATTCAGCGGATATGACCCTAACTCACCGCGCGCACAACATATGGATGAGTGACATCTGGGCGTCCTCAAGTCACCCCTGGGTCTGTCACAGTAAATATATATCAGATGGAAAAGCTTCTTCTACACCGCGAGGTCACGCCCTGAACCTCTTACTGGCCACACAGAGTAACTCCCATGGTTGCGCTTTATGGATGCTTTGAAAGCCCTAAAAGCTTCCAGAGAAGTAGAAAATGAATGAGTGAGATGAGGGAAATACTTTGAAGAATGTCCAGGCTGGGCTGTGTGACGTGACCTTCCTGGGGACAAACAAACTTTACAGTTGAACCTGGAGCTAGGAAGTGGATGTCGCACACACACAAACACACGCAACACGATCAGTTTGAGGGGATAACCCACACCACACATGTGCACACAGGGTTAAGCGCAGTCATTTTCCGTCAGAGAACAGAGAGCTGAATTCAATCCTCTTCACATTATTTCTCTCTCTTCCTCTTTCCCTTGTTCCTCAGGAGAATTCTAGGGAGTTTTTCTTTCTTTCGTTGCCAAGGATGAAGCAGCCCAGCAGGACACTCTGTTGATACAGGTGAGTCATGATGATGATGATAATGATGATGATGACTGTTGTGAACATACCTTTGAGCGACGTGAATAAACAGTCAGCAGGGAGTCTTGAGTGAGAGAGTGCGTGAGAGAGCGAGAGAGAGCGAGAGAGAGAGAGAGAGAGAGAGAGAGAGAGAGAGAGAGAGAGAGAGAGAGAGAGAGAGAGAGAGAGTGAGAGAGAGAGAGAGCTAGCAAAAGAGATGAAAGTTTAACCAAACATCGTTGCTCCCATGGGGGTGGAGTAGCCGCGTTGGCGGACAGTCAACCAGCCCCCATGTCGCTCTCTTGCCGTTATAAAACGCTCGTTCTGATACATTATTGAACGCCTTGCTCTCGAACGCATCGCTGAGCTTTCCGCTTCAGTTAGAGAAGTGTCATAGAATAATATCACCGGGTTAAAAATAAAACGATTGCTCATCGCGTTAAAGGTTGCTAAAAGATGCAGACTAGCGCATGTGCAGCCAGGGGCGCCGTATAGGGGGGGAAAAGTTAGGACAATTCCAAGGGCCAAACAATTCCAAATAAGCTAGTTAATCAAACACCTTACAAATAGATTTCTGATTAAACCTATACAGTCTATCACTCCCAATTATTGTAACATCAATCACGTTCAAATCAAATTAAATGAGTTTGTGTGGGATTATTGAGATTCTCAAAGGGTAGGCCTATGTAATATCAAATCTGTCCAGCAGATGGAGACATTGACTGACACTGAGCGGGCCAAACAAAATTAATTGTCAGTGTAGTCTATAATGGATTTGTGTCTTATAAATGTATGTGTTGTAAAAATAAACCCTCCAGTAAATCAGAAATATTTGGTTTGATATTTCAGCTTCAGCTCCCTCCACTCTCAAACAATGATCCACGAATGAAGGTAAGATGATGATCTCTCTTTTAACTTTACCTGCTGCTTGGGCTTTGTTGGACTGTGTGCGTTTGTGTGTGTGTGCAAGTGTATGTGTGTCTGTGTGTGTGTGTGTGTTGTGTGTGTGTGTGTATATGTCTGCCTGTCTGTTTGCTGTGTAATGTTTTTTTGTAACCCAACTGCTGTTACACCTCTGGGTCTCCAAGGTTACCCTGCTGTGAAAGGTTGCTATAGAGACTGTGGAGTGTTTTGAAGCCAGGAGGTTGAAAATGCTTCACTGTTAATATGACTGAGACTAAGAGGAGCGATAAGTTAGTGGGTGGAATAGGAAATTAAGTGCTTGTGCCTTTGGGCTATGCGTGCGTGTGCGTCCGTGTGTGTATGCATGGCAGCCTGGAGTCAGTGAATCAGTGATGTGTTAGATGTGTACCGTTCAATGCAATTTGGGATTTGATGAAGAGAGTCACACACACACACCGACGCACACGCACACAGACACGCACACACACAGAGAGATGTGGCTGAGCTGTGTGGGAGGAGAGACAGGAGCCCCTTACAGGAGTCCCTTCCTGAGCACCGTGTGGGCTCATCCCTTCTGCTGTCTGAGCAGCGCACAGGGAATGGAAGCCTGTCGCTTTTCGCTGAATCACTGATCAGTAAACACACACGGTATAGGCTACACACACACACACACACACACACAGACACACACACTGAAAGTGACAGCCCCCAGCATCTAGGGTCAGACGGACCCCGCACACACACACACAGTAGTGAGGTGTGTGTGTGTGCTGACTGTGTGGTGTGAGGGTGCTACAGATGGGGGAGGTTAGCAAGGTATGTGTTTAGTCATAGAAGGTGTGGGACACAGACGAGGCTCCCGACAGCTGAGAGCCTAAACGCCATGTCATGCAGCCTTATACACACACACAGACACACACACACAGACAGACACACGGTGGATTAGGAGGGGGATTACAGCAGAATAGCTGTCAAACTGAATACAGTCAGAGAAAGCTCAGTGTCACTTTCTCTCTCTAACACACACACACACACACATGTATGCATACACTGTACATAGGCAAATCGACACACACACATGTTAGGGTGTTTGTATTATAGGGGGCACTGGGGGATGAGTGTAGACTTTGGGGATTAAGACTCAACTATACTTGCACAGTTTTTGGTTTTGGTTATTGAAGTGTAGCACTGTGTTCAGCCATTTGGTACCATCTCCCAATGTGCTGTTTAAGTGTGTGCCAAAATGCACCTGGGTTAGATGTAAGTCTGGCTGTTTGTACTGTAGTCTACGTGCATCTCACTTCAATGAGACTACAATTATCAAAGAACACTGAAAGGTCACTGACTCCATTTAGCTGCTCTATTATCACACGAGTATGAAACCATCTGTTTACTTCTACTTTCTCTCTTCTCTCTCTCTTTTCTTTGACATTATTTCCCTCTGTCTCCTCATGCCAGAACCGTATATACATCACCATCAATCTATCTCTCTCTCAGACACACACCACACACACACAGACACACACACACCACACACACACACACACACACACACACACACACTGTACACCTTGAAAGGTGTCCATCAGCAGTCTGGCATATAATGACAGATAATTGGGTGCTGTTTTCGCCCTGAGCAGCAGCAAACACTCAAATGACAGCCACTTTTCTATGACCTGTACGTGTGTGTGGACGTGTGTGAGTGTGTAAGAGTGTGCGCTCACATGTGTTTCATGCATGCCGAAGCATGCAAACACGTGTGTGTCCATGCACTTGCGTGTGCCTTTGCGCTTGTCAATTTGTGTGTGCATGTGTGTGCCTGTGTGTATTTGTGTGTATGTGTGTGCTTGTGTGTACATGTGTGTGCATGTGTGTGCATGTGTGTGCTTGTGTGTATGTGTCTGCTTGTGTGTATGTGTGTACTTGTGTGGACGTGTGTGTGTGTATGCGTGTGCCTGTGTGGACGTGTGTGTGTGTATGCGTGTGCCTGTGTGGACGCGCGTGTGTGTGTGGTGTGCCTGTGTGGACGTGTTTGTGTGCATGTGTGCGCTTGTGTGTGGGTGTGTCTGCTATCACACTGTCGCTCAGGGGAAACGTATTAGCGTTCTTCCAACCACTCAGCCAGACACCCATCATGCAGGTGCCCGCGCACTGCCTTGGCCCACAGCCAAGGAGATCCCATAACACGGTCATTAACACTGCACCTTTCACATCACAATCATTACTGCACATAAAACATGCGATTACCTCGACGTGACCTCTGGCCTGCTCTTATTTCCCTGTATATTGGTAGGGAGGCATATTGAGCTAATATGATTAGCTGGCATTACTCAGTGTGCGCTCATCCCATCTCACACAGACGCTGAATAAGCGGCTGCACCTCAGACCGTCCTCTGTGTTGCTGAGCCCCGCCGAGCTGGAAACACCACGAGTATCAGCCCCACATTGATTCCCTCCTGCGTTGTGGGATGTCGTTTTTGTGTGTCTGTGTGTTATAGTGGATACCACAGCTCAGTGTAAAATGGAGAAAGAGGGCTGGGTGCTGTGTGGGGGAGGGGGGGGGGTGCTGTGTGGGGGAGAGAGAGGGGGGGGGACCTCTCCGCTTCGCATCCAGCGTTCTCTCTCTCTCTCTCTCTCTCACTCGAATTTCATCTCCTGCTTTCGGAAGGGTAGATAGGGACTGCTCATCTGACACACACTCGCTGACTAAATGAGATCCAAACTACTGTGTGTGTGTGTGTGTGTGTGTGCAAAATCTTTCTATTATGTGCATGAATGTGTGTGAGCCTGTGTGTGTGTGTGCGACATCCCTCAATTGTGTGAGTGTGTCTGTGTGTGTTTGTCTATTACAACGTATCATCCAGAAAGCAATTTTCTGTGTGAAAAAAAGATTATGCCAGAGTTGTTCATCACCCACTCCCTCTCTCCCCTCTCCCTCTCTCTCTCTCTCTTGCTTTCGTTCTCTCCTCTTCATCCCTCCATTCTCTTCCATAATAGCTTCTTCATTCTTCTCATACACCTCAGTGTCAGTGGTGCACACACACACACACACAAACACAATTTGAAGGGTTGTATAAATGTTACATTAACAGCATGATATTGTTTGTGCTCTTTACACAGGCTGCTAGACAGCGCTGCCTAACTTATAGCTGTAGCTGTGTGTTTGTGTGTGTGTGTGTGTGTGTATAGAGGGGTCGTATCTCCGAGGGGTTTGTCATGCTCTTCTAGCTTCTTCCCTAACCCTGCATCTGCCTGTCTCTGTGTATGTCTCTCTCTCTCTCTCTCTCTAACTGTCTCTCTCTGCTCAACCCCATCACTTTCCCACCCACCCACTCCATCCTATTTTATCTTGGTTTCCCACTCTCTGCTTTACCCTCTACTCTACGCCCCCCATCTGTACTTTTTCTCTACACTTCACCCTGCTTCCCCCTTCTCTCCCTCCCTCCCTGCCTCCTCCTCCCCCTCTCCTCCCGGACATTCACTCTGATGCGACCCGGAGCCCCTTCAACTCCTACTCCACCCCCACTCCACCACCTCCACCACACACATGCACGCCTGCCCACATAACCTGGGGAGGCTTGCATTAGCAGTTAGCGCATTAGCATTTGTCCCGCGGCGTGGCATGTTGGTAATGGAGCACCCTTCAGGGAGGTGTCACATCCGGCAGGGGGCCCCTGCACTGACAGACCCGCCCCCAAAGCTAGGCTCAGCGGCTCAGCCCAGTGGCGGTGTCAGTGTTTTTAAAAGGGGAATGAGATAGCTATTAGATAGTCTCTACGGCATAACGGTTAGGGGGTTTGTGTGTGTGTGTGTGTGTGTGACTCCCGGCAGGCGGGCCGACTGCATTTCTATAAAGGCCAGATTAGCGGCAATTAATTAAATGTCAGTTCTTTGAAGTGTTCCGGACACAGCACTTCTCATCTTATATATAGGACCCCATCCTCCTACTGACACTGCAGGCCTTCCTCTCTCCCTCTCTCAATCTCTCTCTCCCTCTCTCCCTTTCGCCCTCACTCCCCATCTCCCTCTCTCAATCTCTCTCTCCCTCTCTCCCTTTCTCCATCTTCCCCTCTTCCTCTCCCCAGCTCTCCATTTCCCTCTCTTCCTCTTTCCCTCTCCCCCTCACCCCCTCTCCCCTGTCTCTCCCTCTCCCCCTCTCCATCTCTCCATCTCCCCCTCTCCCTCTCTTTTATCCACATCCCTTGTTTTTGTGGCCTGTGAAATTCCTTATCTGTCCTTCCCCTGCAGATCAGCGCTAGTGTGTGACAAAGTGACAGAAAAACACACACACACACACACAGTAAACACAGGAACATACGCCCTAAAGCGATGCAGACGCTGACAAGACAATGAGAAAACCTCAGAGAGGGGGATATCACAAAGCTACTCTGGAACGGGTTAGTGTGTGTGTGTGTGTGTGTGTGTGTGTGTGTGTGTGTGTGTGTGTGTGTGTGTGTGTGGTGTGTGTGTGTGTGTGTGTGTGTGTGTGTGTGTGTGTGTGTGTGTGTGTGTTGTGTGTGTGTGTGTGTGTGTGTGTGTGTGTGTGTGTGTGTGTGTGTGTTTGTGCAGGGGCGCCCCGTGTCCTAGGCCACACAGGTTGTTGCCTCGGGCGCCACATGTCAGGGGGCACCGCGGAATCGTTGTTGGTTTGTTTTCTTTTTCCCAGAAGTGAGTCTTCCATAGTGACAACAGAACAGGGTTTCTTTTCTTGTTTGTTGCAGAAGATTATGACACTGACATAATTTTCCAAATCATGGTTACAGAAACAACATCAACTGTGATTACAATAATAAATATACTGCGCCCCCTGAACTCAGCCAGTGACAAGTTGACAACATGAATACATTTGTGTATGTGTGTGTGTGGTATGTGCGTGGTGTGTGTGTGTGTGTGTGTGTGTGTGTGTGTGTGTGTGTGTGTGTGTGTGTGTGTGTGGTGTGTGTGTGTGTGTGTGTGTGTGTGTGTGTGTGTGTGTGTGTGTGTGTGTGTGTGTGTGTGTGTGTGTGTGTGTGTGTGTGTGTGTGTGGTATGTGCGTGGTGTATGTGGGCCCTCTTCTCATCAGTGTGTTTCTGCAACAAAGGCACGTTCACACACCCTGTCTCATTTGCATAGTGCTGATGGGAATTTGCTGGGCTGATACAGTTTGCTGTTCTAGGTCAGCACCCACTGACTGGAGAGACAGACAGAGAGAGAGAGAGAGAGTGAGAGAGAGGGATAAAGTGAGAGAGCGAGACCTGCCTGGGATGGTTTCCAACTCGGTAAAAACGAGATTGTCCCAAGTCACAACCACGCCTACTGTAGGAGTTAGGATCACGGTTGTAGTTGGTCCCCGTCTGTCGGTGACGTCACGACCCCTAGTCCAGCATTACAATTCGCAGTCGATCGGGACGGAGGTCACGCGTCACGGTCCCTCAATCTCACGCACTCAAAATCCGGGACTCTTTTGGTTCATCGGTGTGATAATGTTGACAACACCACGCGCAGCTCCAACAGTGAACAGCCTATTGGCTTTACGGTGTCTGTTGCTTTAAATCTCCTCAATTTAGTCTATCCGTTTGCCTATTCGGACTCTACCACCTAACCAACTCTTACACACCGTGAGCGAAATTATTGGAGCGAGAGAGTGAGAGAGAGGGAGAGAGAGAAAGAAAGAGAGAGCGAGAGAGAGAGAGAGAGAAAGAGAGAGAGAGAGAGAAAGAGAGAAAAAGAGAAAGAGAGAAAGAGAGAGAGAAAACAGACACACGGTACTGCTGGATTATTTCCCTAAAGCGGAGAGCGGTGGCGAGCGCAGTGGATGTTACCCGACGACAGTACGGTTTATCATAGTAGTAGACTGATTTTTAACAACGGCCGTTGTCAGGATGTTGATAAGGTAAGGACTTATAAAGTGAGTTTTTATTTTCTCAAAAGCATGTCTTACACTTGTGTCAGGGTTCATATAGACGATGTCAGCGCGAGATCTTTGGTAACGCGTCTCAATGCATGGAATGAGCTTTTTACTGGCTATTTGTTTTGGATCTCCCAGTCCAGTCTCCACGATGGAGATCATTTGGGCTATACCTATATCTTGATTCCCCATTCCCACCTGCGTCTTCACTGGCGCGCATTATTATAGCACCGGGAATTCAACATTTATTTTGATGGTTCTAACGGTTCCCACGGTCTTGTTGGATATTTGCCTCTTACACTTGGATCACACTTTTCGAACTCAGTACGCTATTCGAAGAACATTAAAATACGGTCCTTTTTGGAATGTCTGTGTGGTGTTCCCATCAATGCGTTTTGTTGGTCTAGACCGACCCGGCACAGAATCTACACCAGAACATCATCATTTTGATGATTATATTGTCCAAGTTATGAACTGCTACAGGACTACAGCCTTAATGCAGTGGGTGTCTTCTATGGGGGGAAATCGTTCGCTATTATAATACACGCATTCGTTTTACACCGTAACCTCTGGTCAGTGTGCACTTAACTTTAATGGCAGATGTGGTATATGCTGGACGACAATCGGCTGACTTAGCAGTGAAAGCTTGGCTGGTGTTCCTGGTGTGTTTTCCCGTGCATGGGTACATATGCTTGCTAAGACGCCCTAAAACCGGTAATAACTTCCCTCCACCGTAGTGTGCAGTGAGTGGTGTTTTGTGGCTTGTTCGAGATACGATATCTCTAGGATTCATGTGATACTTAGTGACTCTGCCCTGTAACATATTAGACAATGCTGAGAGCAGACACAAATGCAATGTGCCCGTCGGTGCGTGAGTGTGTGTGACATAGAATTAGGGAATGTATCACGCACAGCACACACACAGATTGCGTGTGTCAAGGTGTGTCTAACGGCTAGGTATAGTGCTGTGCCTGTAATAGTTGGTCTGTTTAATTTATTTTGAAAGATGTGTGCGTTTGTGTGTGTGAGCATTTGTATGTTTGTTTTACCTGTGTTGTTAGAGTAGTGTGTATGCCTGTAGTTTGCTGACAGTCAGCATTCCTTCCCTAAGACACTGACCAGCACACAACAGCACTCCTTCCAACACTGTAAATCAATCGAACTCCTGCTTCAAAAACAATTAGGGTCATGTGTGTTTGGGTGTGTATATGCATGTGATGTGCACGTGTGTGTGTGTGACGTTTCTGTGTGTATGTGCATGGGATGAGCACATTTGTGTATTGATGTGTGTGTGTGCGCGTGTGCTTACACAAACAGGGTTGAGTGGGTGAACCTTGATTCTGTTTGTGTCTTGGTTTCCTCAGGTGCTAATGCACGGCCTTCTCTGCTTCCAGAGCAGGCGGTGGGACACAGCACAACAAGATGCTTATTTGTTCGTTTGTTTTTTGCCGCATGGCCTGGTTTACTCTTCCAGAGCATGTGTTTATTATTGGCTGTGGCGATGTCAAAGGTGCCATGTCAAATGTCAGTCCAAAGATGGGTGTGTCATGTTTTACCCCAGCTGAGTTCCCCAGCCACGTGTGTGTGTGTGTGTGTGTGTGTGTGTGGTGTGTGTGTGTGTGTGTGTGTGTGTGTGTGTGTGTGTGTGTGTGTGTGTGTGTGGTGTGTGTGTGTGTGTGTGTGTGTGCGCGTGTGTGTGCGTGTGTGTGTGTGTGTGTGTGTGCCACCACTGCAGCTGCTCCTGCTCTCAGAGAGATTATGTTTCACAAGATGTGATGGATGCCAGCGTCTGCAGAGCCAGCTGTGTGTGTGTGTGTGTGTGTGTGTGTGTGTGTGTGTGTGTGTGTGTGTGTGTGTGTGAGAGAGAGAGAGAGAGAGATAGATACTTTTTCTCCCACACCCCTGCTTAACCTGTGTGAGAAGCTGGAGTCGGTTGTCCATGGGGGTTCAGGGTTCAGGTCAACTCACTTGTCAAAACGAACACACTTGGGAGAATTTTAAAGTATTGAATCTCATCACCAATGTGTCCTACTGACGCTGAACACTATTTCCGGTCTGTTCTAAGGGAGAATATGTCAGGTGTGATATGAGTCTCATCTATCTGTCTTGACAGTGAGCATTCATTCTGGCCTATTGACCCCAGATAACAGTAATACTGTTGGGTCATCTTTTTTTGGTACCTAATGCATAATTTATGGATCCAAATACCAGTAGCGCTGTATAATTCTTGTTCCAAACTTTCAATGTTATGGTGAGTTTCCTGGCAGGGTAAAAGTCCTAGCCCCAGCTGCCAGAGGGAATGAGAGATAGTTGTGTTGTGTTTCAACAGTGTTGACAGGCTTGATCAAGGACAAGCATCCGTGGAGGCGATGGGATAGATGTTTCATGGAAGTCTAAGTAAAGATACAATCTCTGACCTGCAATGGCTCTGCCTCTCTCTAACCCTAACCCTCTCTCTCTCTCTCTCTCTCTCTCTATCTATCTCTCTCACATGCAAACACACCCACGGTCTGTCTGACTGAGTAATTAATATCAGACCTGTCCTTACCTGTAGGGAGCAGCATATGGCACCATATTAAAAATTTAGTCAGACTTACCTCTCTCTCTCTCTCTCGCTCCCTCCCTCCCTCTCTCTCTCTCTCTCTCTCTCTCCTCTCCTCTCTCTCTATTCCTCCCTCCCTCCCTCTCTTTAGTTTGTGGGTGTTTGTGTGTATGTGTGTGTCTTCTTAAAGCCCCCCTTCTGTTCCAAATCAGAGGGAGACACTCTGAGGGATACAACCAGAACCACAACAATTCCATTTTCCAACCACACACACACAGAAACACAGACTCACACATGCCAAGCAGAACCACACACACACAGAAACACAGAAACACAGAAATAGTCATTCTAATGCACACACCACCTTCACTCTGAGCCAGAGGCTTTCTGTTCAGGACATCTACCATCTCCATACTCTATTCCGGAGTCACTTTCTCTTCATCTCTCTCTCTCTCTCTCTCTCTCTCTCTCTCTCTCTCTCTCTCTCTGTCTCTCTCTCTTTCTCCTTTTCTCTCTTCCTACCATATCTTCATAGCAGGCATGTTGTTTTCAGCATAGCTGGCGAGTGCCAGACCACAAAGCTCTTTTCCCCTCTCTGCAGTCTACGACTCAATTTCTCTCTCTCTCTCTCTCTCTCTCTCTCTCTATCTCTCTCTCTCTCTCTCTCTCTCTCTCTCTCTCTCTCTCACTCTCTCTCTCTCCTTCCATCCATCCATGCGTCCCTCCCTCCCTTCTCTCCATCCCTTTGGTCAACTACCAGTTTAATCTGCCTTGGCTTAGCTGTACCCAGGCATGACGATGGACAGATCACTTCTCTCTGCAGGATTGTTTCTGTTTGGCTGTTTTGACACCGAGCCCCATGCCATGAGTCTCATGCTCTGTGCCCTTCTCCCTCTCTCTCTCTATCGCTCTACTAGAGATGCTCTCGAGATCGATAGAGCTAGCACTATCTCTCGAGATCGCTCTCTCTCTCCCTCTATCATAGATCTCCTCTATCTCTAGATCTCTCTCTCTATCTCTCTCTCATCTCTCTATCTCTCTCTCTCTCTATCTCTCTCTATCTCTCTCTCTCTCTCTCTCTCTCTCTCTCTCTCTCTCTCTCTCTCTCCCTCTCTCTCTCTCTCTCTCTCTCTCTCTCTCTTTTTCCGTCTGTCATAGACACAATCTCTTTGTCAATGGCCAGGTCAGGTCAAATAACATCTGAAATCCTTGCAAATACTCTTAATCGTTTGGTCAAGTTGGCCAGAGGAGCGGGGTTATCATTTTGGGGCCATCCATTTGTTCCGGCGCCACATTAGGGATGTCACTGGGGTTTCACTCAAGAGAGCTCAATGCACCCGTATTTAACTGACAAAGAAGTGTTTGAGACCATATATTTTCACACTGTCGAATTTCAGAGTTTCAGATCTGAGTGTTTCTTTTGGCCTATGTGTATGTGCGTACTTGTGTTTGTGTGTGTGTGGTGAAGGGAGAGAGAACTCTCGCTGTATCATTATCCTCCATGGCAGTGCTCTCTGAGCCATGGCGTAGGTCCAGCCTTGACCCAGTCGCTCCCTCCCTCCCTCCCTCCACCCGCTCCAACAAGCCAACCTGCAGCCTCAGAGCCAAAATGGCTGCCATTGTCTAATTCTCTCATTTTAGAGTCCCCTAAGCCTCAAGCCCCAGGCATTTGTTTGTTTTCTTGAATTGTCATTTAGGATTTTCCGTCCTTGTTGTCTGAGGAAACAGTGACAAGACACCTGGACTAAACGTTTTGTTGTCTGCCTTTTTGTCTTTCCTCATCCCTCTATCTGTCATCCTGCTATCTGTCGCACTCCATTGTCATCCACTCTTCCCATGTCGGATGATTGATATTTGGGCACCAATCCAAGCTCTTGTTTTTCTGTATTCACAAATTATGTTATGTTTTCCCATTCCCTTGTCCCTAAGGATCAAATCTTGGCCAACCGTTCGTGTGAATGTGTGTCTGCGGTAGCATCCTGCTCTGTGCTAGCATCAGCTCTCTGTTGTGTAACAGTTTTCTGTGGTCTAGTAGAGATTGTCCTTAGAAAAAGAGTAATCTACTATTCTGAACTGTCCGTGTGTGTGTGTGTTTATTTGTGTGTGTGTGTTTAATCTCCTCACTGGCATGTAATTCCTATGCAGTGTGCTGTCCTCAGTTGTCATGCTCATGATGTCATCAATGAGGGACAGCCCAGCGTAGATATTAATATAGTAGGTTAACCTAAAGTGTCATGTCATTGAGGGCATGTTGCCTGGATGTGTAGTGTGCGTGTGTGTGTGTGTGTGTGCATTTAATAGGTCAGAAAGGGTACCAATGTGGATTTAGCCAAGATGCATGCACACTGCCCCAGCACACAGATACACACGGTGTGTGTGTGTGCGGGTGTGTGTGCATGCCCTAATGTGTCCAGGGATGTCTCAGCAGACTGATACAGTCTCCCCATTCCAGAAAGTTCCACAGAGAAAGGAAGCAGCGAAGCAGGGATCATGGATCTCTAGATTAAATTAGGACCATCAGCTTCATCCCTGGGCGTCGGGGAGGGTGTATCGGATTCCTCCGGGCTTCAGTGAAGCCTACCCAGAGCTAAGAGAAATCCATTACGTCCACCTCTTCCCCTCATATCCTCCTCCCTTCCTCCCCCTCCTCTTCCTCCTCCTGTTTAAGAAGCTGAGAGGCAGGGGGGGCTCTCTGAAATAACAAGGTTACTTGCGTTTTGAGTCTTCTAAAGTTACAGAGCCGTCTTTCCTGTCTCTATCTCTCTGTCTATACCTCTCTTACCATCTGTCTTTCTATCTCTATTAATCCCTCTCTTTCACTCTCTCTTTACCTCTCTTACTAGCTGTCTCTCCTCTGCCCCCATATCCTCCTGTCACAGTCTCTCTGTCTCTCTTCCTCTTCCTCTGCCCCCACCCCTTCTCTCTCTCTCTCTCTCTCTCTCTCTCTCTCTCTCTCTCGTCTCTCTCTCTCTTGGCATCAGCGTCGATAAACCAATGCGATGCTCAGTTAGGTAGCCAGTGTTTCAAGCCCACATTCGTACAGTACTATTGATATAACACAACACTGCTCAGTGTTACCACAGTGCAGAAGCCTTGTCACAGTAGAACGGCTCGACAATGCAGCAAGTAAACGTTACGAAGTATCTCGAAATTAGGCGTGAAGTTCTATGAACATTCTGTACTGTGAGAAGAAGTGAAGGGGAACAGGATGAGTTGTTTCTAAGCATTATTGGTGAGGTCTAACTTCTCCACTAGGTCATCTCCCGAGCATCTATTTTTTCTCTGTGAGCGTGTGTGTAGTCGAAAATTGAATTGTTTCCTAGTTTGCCACAGCCTTGTCTTTCTACCTCAGTGTAGTGTAGTCACACCTACTTTGTTCACACCTTCAGCCGGTTGATAATGGACTGAGGTTAGGAGGAGAGACTCTTCCCAAAGCCTTGTTCTAATCACGGAGGTCTCTCTCTCCATCTGTTCATCACTTTCACCCCCCCTGACCCAAAAGCGCCTGCCACTCCCTCATTCGTGTGTGAATGTGTGTTTGTGTGTGTATGCATATGTTTGTGTGTGCTTGTGTGCTTGTGTGTGTGTGTGTGTGTATGCATGTGTTTGTGTGGGAATGTGTGCTTGTGTGTGTGTGTGTGCCCGGCCCCAGTCTTTTCCTTTTAGACAGACAAGCGTGTGTGATGGATTTGTGTCACCATGTAACACAAACACACACACACATACACAAACACAGATGTACCCACTCACAGACACACACATTGGACTGGCAGACCAGACCGGTTTCAACCTGGTGAATCAGCATATCAACTAGGAAACGTCAGATTAGATTATAATCTCTATAGTTTTTGTGTAATAACCTTAAAGAGTGTGTGTGTTTTTGTGTGAGATCTATCAGACATTGGTCAGCAAGCATATGTTGCCTGCTAGTCCAGATGAGACATGACAATCACTGAAATGAGGTCTGAATTCCACATTCATTTCCTATTGAGCTTTAAGATTGAGTCAGACTCTGCTTTTGGCTTCTAGGCCTTTCTCTCCCCCCCTCTCTTTCTCTTCCTCTTTTTCTGTTACATACACACACAGACTACCTTTTTTCAATTTCTGTCCCTGTGTGTATACAAATTAAACTGCTTGGCAACGCAACTCCCTTCATAGGCTATTTAACAGCGTTTCCAGGGCTGGAGCCTAGCCAATGAAATGGTGGCTTACTGGAGAGTCCTGCCTGGCATTGATTTGGACCAATCCACTGAGGATACACAGTAGCTCTGCCAAGGAAGATGGACTATGGCGGGAGCTGTGTGTGCGTGTGCATGTTTCTGGATGTGTTTGTTTGTGTGTGTGTTCAAGCACAATCATTTGAAAAAATACTGCTTGGATGCCATGCAAGAAGGAATGCTGTGCAGAACTATACTGTGTAGTCTGCCCTTTGGATGTGGGTGTGTCTCATTACTTTCACAAAGCAAACATAATCCATATAAGGATCAAGCACATTCATTCATACACGTGTTCAATTAAAGTGTCCTTATTTAAAGTGCAGTGTTTAGCCCCTGAGGCAAAGTCTGCGGCAAGAAAACAGTCGCATACACAAGCCCACATTATACCCCAGAAGCACACACACACACACGTATGTGAAGGCACTACACAAACACAGGACGCAGACACGTGGAAAACGCACATGTACACACACACGGCATTGTGAGCGAGTCTGTTTCCAAAGACAAACAGGTGACAAACGAGGCTCTTCATATCGCATATTAGACCTCGTCTCCTCTTCCTCCTCGCCAGACGACAGGCAGACCAAACCCCCCCCCCACTCCCTCCCCTCCTTTCATCCCTCTCTCTTTTCTCCCGTCGCTTCGATATCTTGACAAGGGCAACTTCCACGTCCTCTCGTACACATGCTTCTATCCATCACGAGCGACGCCTCAGATGACGCCAGTTTCCTGATTTATCGCCTGGGCTTCAGTACGACCGCCAGGAACACCTGCAGAGGAAACAAAAGCACCCTTTTAATGAAACGCCTTCTGAAATACTGAAATTGTTCTACAGTATCAACTCTACAGTAGAGCTATCAATCACGTCCAGTCTTATTCATATTATCAGCGCAGTTCATGTGTTAGCTGAAGGATTAATTTGACAAAAGTTCAGCACGTTATGTAGTTTTGTTTAAGTGTTTAACATTACCAGTAGTTTATAGCTAATTTCGATTGTGCTTCTGCTTCAGTTGAATGGGATACTTTGCTGATTCAGAGTAGGCTGCAGTTGAGTTATTTTCTATTAAGCGTTGCAGATTAACGTTGCATGGTTTCCCTTAATCTCGATATCAGTCTTAATCTCAAAAAAGTACTACTGTTTTATTTATCCCAGATTACGGTCGTATTTACCTCAGATTGAGGATGTTGTGCTGTTGTATTGGATGCTGGTGTCCTCAAATGTTCCCTCCCATGACCGCCGAGACTGTTGTCCAATGGGAGGAAGGACTGACCGATGACATCATTAGTGAATATGCATTGGCGTGCATATCTATCATCCTCACAGCCAGTGTGCGTGTGTAACTATTGTACTGAATAGACTTGGTTTTCCACTATGGACCACTCACACAACACACACATACATACAGTAGCCTTTAGCTGTCTATTTCTCTCCCTTTTTCTTTTGCTCCCCCTTCTCTTCCGGGCTCTTCAAAAGCCATCATTGACTGAACCGACAAACTTGTGTTAGACAGGAGTCATGCTCTCACCTGTCACTATGATACAGTCACTTAGCAGATGGGGAAGATGGATACAGTCCCTACCCACAGGGAATCGAACCATCAACCCAAACTAGTCAGACTTCAAAAAGTAGGGCAAACTTCTAACGGCGGATGGACACACACAGACGGCCACACACACCGACTTCCGCTCTGACATCATCACGGTCGGAAGCCCCCAGCACCGGGGAGAGCAAGGTTGTATGATGTGATTCACCGTGACAACCATGGGCCATTTGGGGGCCTGGTTTCCAAGGTAACTGCTGTCACAACGTTCTCCTGCGCCGTGGACGGGCCCCCGCATACGAGGCATCCATTTTTAATCGGCGGTGTACTTAGTGCCTTGCCCGTCCTACCTTCTCCCCTCTCTGAGACGAGCACTTGTAGAAAAAGCCCCCATCATTTATTTATGACCTCCAACTCTTAATTATTGAGCTTCAGGGGATATGGGTTCTCCCTCTCTCCTTTTCTCTTTGCTTCACTCCTCCTCCTTTCTTTCCCTCTCTCTTTCTCTTTTTACCCACGCTCATTGCCTTCTCTTACATTCTCTCACGATACATTCCTCTTCCACCCCTTTCTGTATTCTCCTCTTGCTCTGTGTCCCTCCTGCTTCTCCCTTTCCCTCCTCCCTCTCCCTCCTCCCTCTCTCTCCTCCCTCCCTCCCTCCCTTTATCTCTCTCTTCCTCTACCTTTCTCTCTCTGGGGATCCTGATTTCTGCTCCCAGCAGCAGGCCTGGAGACTCTGTCCATGTGCTCTTAGCAGCTCCTGGAGAGGAGGGGGGGGCCTTGGGAACTGTGGACTATTCAAACCGGCATTCATGACATATACGGTCACATGGTGATTTGTCCCCTCACACCCTCTGTTTGACTCTGACCCTCTGGATTTTAATGCACTTTTCTGCATCGAAACATGTAGAAGCCCATGTCATTTTCACAATCTGGGACAGTGTCACCCTAGGGCATGGAGAGTGTCCGGGCAGTTAGACCTTCAGCGCGCTTGTTGTTGTTGCGTCTGTCAGAACACACTCACACACCATTGGAAGAGTTGCCGCGCACACCCAGTATTCGCGCCCTCCCTCCCCATCGATCAGACTTCGACCCGCAGATGAAAGAGAGACGCGACTCCGCCCGTGACCGTGCGTGACATCTGAGACAATTGATCAGGTCTGTATTTCTGTACTCCCTCTCCAGCTGGACCCGCAATGACCTTCAACCGGACGACAGACGTGAGCCACAGGCTCCAGTGTTCATTCACATGCGCGGAGCACACCGTCTCAGAAAGCGCCGGTCTAAATAACACTCTCTGAATTCATGTATTCTTGGATTTATCTGGACTCCATCTCAACCTTTATCGGACTTTCTGTAGTCGTGTCATGAGTCCGTCATGATGTGTGAACATCCACGATGGGTGAAGGTGGGAGATCTAGGACCACAACAACCGTTCAGAGGCAGATGACTGCCCCTTGCGTTCGAAACCCCGCTCTGTAGCGGCCCAGGGAGTGAAATCCGTCAGAAAAGAAGTGGAAAATATGCTGATTGCGAAACAGAGCGTCCATCTCTGGACCTGTGGCGCACCACAGTATGACCACAGAATGCAGTTTATGGAGCCAATCCAGGTTCATGAACTGCAGAGTGGTTTGATTCGCAACGAGGGTGACTTAGAAAGCACAGGATGTTCACTCAGTCTGCTTCAATGAGGAAGTATGGTCAATAACGTGTGTGTGTGCTTTCATGTGTATATGTATGGGAATGCATGTGTGTGTGTGTGCGCGCGTGTTTGTGTGTAGTGGTTATCAGGGCCAACAGCACATTAGAGTGCCGACACAGAAAGGCCAATACTGACTAATGCATACGACTACATAATAGACTATTGACAAGAATTGACATACCATGGTGCATATGAATGGAAAAATGTATCAAATCTATCAAGAAATCATGAATTTCATATAAAGATTCTCCTAGAGATGTGGCCAAAGACAGTATATGAAGGTAGAATCAGGCAAGTAAGTGAAGAGTTAGCCTCTAACCTCCTTCTACTTTCTGAAGAACACTCATGTGCAACGCGCATCTTGTGTTACGTGAGTTAGTGCCTCTCTCCATCACTACACCATGCACGCCTTCACGCTTCCTCTGTGTACGCAACAGATTGTACTCGTTTCCTTCCACAGAAAGCTGTTATCAGTTTCGTATGTCACAACCACCGTTGCGTTTGCATCACCACCGTATGCAAAAGTTTGGGCACCCCTGATAATCTCCATTACTTTCATCTATAAAATGTTGGGCGTTTGGATGAGGAACGTCTTTGTCATATATATACACATACGTCATGGACAGTGATATTTTAGCCGTGAAATAAGGTTTATTTGATAAACAGAAAATATGCCATACGCATCATAAGAGAATTAGACACTTGCATAAATTTGGGCACCCCAACAGAAAAATCACATTAATATTTAGTAGAGCCTCCTTTTGCAAAAATAACAGCTTCTAGACGCTTTTTATATCCTCTGATGAGTGTCTGGATTCTGGATTGAGGTAATTTGGACCATTCTTCCTTACAATACATCTCCAGTTGAGTAAGGTTTGATGGGTGCCTAGCGTGGACAGCCCGCTTCAAGTCACCCCATAGATTTTCAATTATATTCAAGTCTGGGGACTGGGATGGCCATTCCAAAACATTGTAGTTGTTCCTCTGCATAAATGCCTTAGTGGATTTGGAGCAATGTTTCGGGTCGTTGTCCTGCTGGAACACCCAACTGCGCCGTAACTTCAGCTTTGTTACAGATTCTTGAACATTATTGTCCAGAATTTGCTGGTACTGAGTTGAATCCATACGACCTTCAACTTTGACTAGATTCCCAGTTCCTGCACTAGCCACACAGCCCCACAGCATGACGGACCCCCCACCAAATTTTACTGTGGGCAGCAAGTGTTTTTCTAGGAATGCTGTGTTCTTTTGCCTCCATGCGTAACGCCTCTTGTTGTGACCGAATAACTCCATCTTTGTCTCATCAGTCCACAGTACTTTGTTCCAAAATGAGCCTGGCTTGTTCAAATGTAGTTTGGCAAACCTCAAGCGAGCCTTTTTGTGGCGCGTGTGCAGAAAAGGCTTCTTCCGCATCACTCTCCCATACAGCTGTTCTCTGTGCAATGTGCGCTGAATGGTCGAGCAATGCACAGTGACACCATCTGCAGCAAGATGACCTTGCAGCTCTTTGGAGGTGATCTGAGGGTTGTCCTTGACCATTCTGACCATTCTTCGCCTTTGCCTCTTTGTTATTTTTCCTGGCCTGCCACTTCTGGCCTTAACAAGAACTGTGCCTGTTGCCTTCCATTTCCTAATGACATTCCTCACAGTGGAAACTGATAGCTGAAACCTCCGGGATAACTTTTTGTAGCCTTCCCCTAAACCATACTGCTGAACAATCTTTGTTTTTAGATCATTTGATAGCTGTTTTGATGCCCCCATTTTGCCACTGTTCAGAGGAGAATCAAAGAGAAGCAAAACTTGCAATTGGCTAACTTAAATACCCTTTCTAATGATTGAATGCACCTTTTTATGTAATTGAAGGCTTAACGAGTTAATCAGACTAACTATGTGTTGCAGTTAATCAGCATTTAGTAGGCAGAGGTATTCAAATCAAATAAATGATAAGGGTGCCCAAACTTTTGCACAGCCTTTTTTTCACATTTGATTTAATTTCACACAACTAAATACTGCTACACCAAATATCTTTGTCTGGAAAACACCCCAGCACTCAGTGTTAACTAGAAAAGTAATATTACAATATTATATTGATCTTTTTTGGTGAAGACAGGAAATTATCATGCAGCCTCAGAGGGGTGCCTAAACTTTTGCATACGACTGTATATATTGGCTGTGTTTTATTCTACACTTACAAAGAGAGCAGTATGCCCATCGGTCTATATCCATCCATCCACCCATCCTTTAATCCAAACAGTAAAACACATTACAAAGATGACTGAGTCTGACATGCACTTTTGCCTTCAGTTCAGAACCCTCTATTGCTAAAGGCTTGAATAATCGAAACGGCAGAAACTCACTTAAAGACACACACACACACACACACACAGAAACCGACATGCAACACACATTAAGACACGAACAACGAAAACCTGTTGAAGATACATGTTGAATAGTGTTCAGAACTCACACATAATTACACACACACATATAATAAGACACACACAGCTCCCGCTGTTACGCCACTGCTGGCTGCATGACCCTCTCACTAATGTGACGCTCAATTAATGTTCAATGAATGTTCCATTTAAGGCTGGGTAAATGGGTAATTAAATGTTGTTGATTTCTCCCCTACTAATCCACTCCACTCCCCACCTCTCTCTCTGTGCTTCCGTCTGTCCCTCTTTCCCCTTCTCTCTATCTCGCCCCTCTCTTTCTCTCCCTCCTTTTTCACTCTCTCACTCACACACTCACTCTTTCTTTCCACCCTCTCTTTCGCTCTCTTTTTGTTGTCCCTCACTCCCCAACTCAATCAGAATGTATGGCCTCTTGCCAGGGACCAGCCACAGCCTGGGCTCTCACAGCTGTGGTAGCCCCTCCCAAGCCTGCTCTTACTGGTCCCCCTGTCCAGCCTAGATCGCTATGGGCTGTCAATAAGACAGAAGCCTTCCTCCCGCACATTGGGTGTATCATTCTGGGTAATGTAAGAATGTATTAATTAAGCATGTCTTCTAAATGGAGGATCAGGATTGATGTTCTTCAAATAGGCGAGCCAGCCATGCTTGAAAAGCTGTCAGAACAGAGTCCTTTACTGTCGGAAATGACTGGTTGTTTGGAGATATTATGGTGAAGGGCAAAGAAAGAGAGCGCAAAGAGAGGGAGGGAGATGATAGGGTAAAAAAGGGAACATACAAGGCAGGGACTGGAGCCAAGAGAGAGAGAGAGAGATAGAGAGAGAAGAGAGAGAGAGAGAAGAGAGAGGAGAGGGAGCAGGATGAGAACACCCAGAAAGACTAAAACATCAATCAAGCACATTTTCTTCTCTTCCTCTGAGTCAGTATGGATTTCCTGTTGGGGCTGAGATCTTAAATACCCAGAATGCCGAGGGTGATAATTGGCTAGTGTTTTTGGCGAGAGGCCAGTCACTTTTATCGCCTTCACATCATCAATTCATTGGAAAATTATCCAAAACTAGGGAAAAGATAACATTTTAAATTAATTTCTATTTTGGTACTTTGTGATACAGTTTGTGTAACCCCAATGTGCCTCGAAGACTTGATTTCGTTAGTGCTAATTCAAGGAACACACACATGTTCACGCACACACACGCTGTAGGCAACTATACAAGTGAGTCAGTCTAAAGGGAGAGGTAATTAAGACTGCTATCGCTCTCTCTCTCTCGCTCTCTCTCTCTCTTAACATGGTGTGTCATCCTATTCTGTCCCCACAGACACTACTGTCAAGTATGCCTGAAAGGATAAACAGTGCCCTTTAAACTATTTATTTTCCTACTTTGTAGGCCTACTTGTATTTGTGTTTCCGCAGTGTGCATGTGTGTTTCCTTTCCACTTTCTATACTCACAAGGGCACCTTTTGTCAGTAGCCAATCCTTACCCGATCTACAGTATGTCTCACAAAAACATCCACCAGCATTAACGTTTCTTTGAGACCTGGACAGTTCGGTTAAACCTTTGTGAGTCATCATTTACGGAGACGATTCGGCCTTTTTCGCCACTCCCAAATTGATACCCCGGATGGACAGCAAAGTGAGATTTGTATCAGCGTCAGTCTGTGCTAACATTAGTGTTGGTGTCGCTGCGTGGGTTGCCATGACGTTGAACGTTGGTAAACACAAAAACATCTAATTTTTCTGCGACGCCGTCTCCAGTCGTTCTGATTCAGGGGCGAATGGAATAAGTTAATTAGTGTGTCTAATTACATTTGGGTGGCTCAGGCTAGCGTTGGCGTATTAAATGAAGATACTGTTTCTCTCTACGGGACAGAGTAGCCCTGCAGCTGTGCTTTTTAGGATCTGGGCTCTCTCTCTCTTTCTTTCTTTCTTTCTATCTCTCTTCTCTTTCTCTCTATCCCCTTCTCTTCTCTTTGTAGTTACTCTTTTCTCATCCTCCGCCCACTCTAGTCATCCCTTCACCCGTCCCTCCCTCTCCCTCTCTTTATCTCATCCTCACGTCTTCCCTCCTCCTGCTTCTCCTCTCTCCGTTTCCACGGCGCTCGCTCTGCTCCTCCCCATCTCCTCCGCCTCTCCCTCCATCCTCCCCTCCTGTCCTCCGTCTCATTCCCTCCGTGCTGTCCTCAGTCCGCTCCCTCCATCCTCCCCTGGTGAAGCGCTCTGTCAGGAGCCATCCCAGAGATAAGTGTGATGGAGGGCTGGAGGGCTCAGCAGTGTGCAGCTGGCTGATAGGGACTCATGGACACGAGTGGCTCAACGTCTGGCCCTGGATCTGCTCAAATGATGTTTCTCTGCCGTGGCACTGTGGGCTGGCTCTTTTCAGATTATAATCTGCTGTGTGTGCGTGTGTGTGTGTGTGTGGTCCTCCTTATAATGTCCATGGGATAGGCTCCTGCATAATTTAAAAGCACATTTCACAGCCTGTCCTTTTAATTAGGAGGCTAAGATACCAGATATGGGGAGGGAGGGAGAGAGAGAGAGAGAGGGAGAGAGAAGGAGGATGAAAGAGGAGAGGCCAAGACATAGATAAAAAGAGAAAAGAAACAGAGCCATGCAATACAAGCCACATCGACACACGTACACACACACCATCCGACACTATATAAGCTCTTCATAGCGCTAGTGACAGTAGCATTAGCTAAAAGCTACGTGTCACCACCATAATGCTGTGTTACTGTTCAGGGTTGTCACCGGGTGATCTGATGGTCCTGTCCAGCTCCCCCTCTTGCTCCCTCAGCCTCTTCACTACAGCAGTGCCCAACAGTCTATCGGCAATCTGTGTTAAGGGATAGAACTAGGTTATCCCAAAAAGCAATTGTTTTGGACTAAACTAAGTGAAAAATCCTGTGTGTTTGTGTGTGTGTTTGTGTGTGCGTGTGTGTGTGTTGGCAGACTTTGCCTCGGTTGAGCTGGGAGTTCTTTTGTTGTCCCCCCAACCCCCTCCATTTTTCTTTTGGAAGCGGTTGGTTTCATTTGGGGACCACATAGGCTTGCTCCGAAGGAAGGATTAGGACCAGGCTCTTCTCACTGGTCCTTTTCTGGATATCTAGTCTGTGCTCTCTCTCACACACAAGCACACACAGTCCTATTTATATTGTAAGAGTATGCAGGTACACACAGAGTGGTACACAAATCTAAGCACAGGGACTGCAGCTACAGTACGAAGCGCATAGATAAAGAAGAATACTCTCTCTTTTTCATTCTCTTTCTCACTCCCTCTCTCACTTGGGTATAGATTAAAACAAATAAAAAGACAGAATATATTGTATATTCTGTAATGATCTTCAAGTTTGCTTTAGATGTCAAGATAGCAGCAATACTGTGAGGATGGGTAAAAATCCAAATGCAATACCGTATTTGCTTGTTTATGTCATGTATCTGGCACACACAAACACACACACACACACACACACACAAACACACACACACACACATGCACACAAACCGCACGGTGCTAATGAGGTGAAAATAGGAGAGGCAGCTGCACCGCTGGAACAAAGAGCCTGGAGGGAGCCGTGTGTGTGCTCATGTGTGTGTGTGTGTGTGTGTGTGTGTGTGTGTGTGTGTGTGTGTGTGTGTGTGTGTGTGTGTGTGTGTGTGTGTGTGTGCCCGTGTGTGTGTGTGTGTGTGCCTAAGTGAGCTTGGTATTTGCTGTCATTATGTGTTCTAGGTACAAATCCACCCAGTTCTGTGTCTCAGGCTAACTTTTCTCGTCTCTCTGTCTCTCTCTCACCAGGTTGTGAGGGCTCCATCCTGTCATCCTATTGGTCACTGAGGCAGTGAGATCACATGCTGCCACAGCATGCAGGTGCCTACATGTCCCACAATGCACTCTGCCAGCCCAGGCCTGCTCCTCCTCAGCTTCCTCTTCTTCGTTGATGCTGACTGTAAGCCCTCTCCCTCTCACCTATCTCTCTCCTTCACATACACACCCACCACTCACACACACACACATACTGTAAATGCATGCACATATAGCTATAAAATAAACTATATGTCAACCACCAAAAAATGTTGAGAAATGTTGGTCATAGAGGATTTGTTCAATTCAATGTCATTGGCAGGCGCACAGACACACACAAACCACAGACACACAAACACTCACCCCCATTCCTCTGACGTGGGTAGCAATGATCAGGTTGTTCCAGCCTTTTCTTGGTATTGGGGTTTATCTGTGTGTGTGTTGTGTGTGATTGTGTGTATGTGTGTGATTGTGTGTATGTGTGTGTGGGAAGTGAGCTTGACGCTGGGCCAGCTGTTTTTGTCCATCCCAGTATTACTTGGCATTGGACAACCGTCCAGCATATGGCTAATCAGATCATTTCCCCTGTGTGTGTGTGTGTGTGTGTGTGTGTGTGTGTGTATGCGTGTGTGTGTGTGTGTGCTAGTGGAACAGAGAAGGATGGCATATAAAATCACATGCCTCCTTGTCATTTGATGTAGTAGGTTGACAGCCAGGATTCCTTTCTGACATCATGGTTACTGAATCAGAATGCACAGAAGCAGAAGGAAGGAAGAGAGAGAGAGAGAGAGAGAGATAATTAAATAAATAAAGGTAGTGAGAGAAATACACATCTTTAGAGGATGTTGGAGAGACAAACCAAAATGTGTCATCTATTTTTGTTATTATATTATTTATGGATAGATATGTTTTTGTTATGTGTGTGTATTTTAGGTGTATCAGTAGTGTATTTTGAGTATGAGTGTAGTGTGATGATTCATAGTGTAGTATCAGTGAAGTATTAGTGTGGTTTCATGTGAAGGAACATACAGTATACTTGCTGTAGACTCCAAGCTGTGTTTAACGCTGAGTGGATTCAGTGTCTTCTCCATGCCCGGAACACACAAACCCCTACAGACACACAGACACACACAATGTACACGGGATGGTTCTGTATGTAGTCACACATCTGCCGACCTGTGCTCTCTCGCTCTCTACCTCTCTACCTCTCTACCCCCCCCTTTCTCTCTCTTTCTCTCTCGACCTTTCCCCCCCCCTCCTTCTCCCACTCATGTTAGGTACCGTTTCCTCTTGGTCCTCCCCCTCTCCTCCTCCCCCTCTCCCCCTGCCCCTCTCTCTCTCTCTCCCCTGGGGTCTGACTGTAAAAGGCTCAATCATCCATCAAAACCATACAACCCCCAATTGCCCCCTCTTACTTTCCTGCTCTTGCTGTCTTTCTTTCTCTTCCTGCGCTTCACCTCTCTGTGGCCCCTTCTGTTCCTCACTCTCTCATTATTTCACTCTATAACACTTCGCCGCCCATTCTCTAATTTCTGTCTCTCTCGCTGCTCCTTTCTTTCTCTGCGCTACATTGGCCACACCATGATAGCTGGAAAGAGAGCAAGAATGGTTGAGTTAAGGTGGTGGGAGATCAGATGTCCCTGTGTGTGTTTCTACTCTTTAAGATTAAAAAGATGGTTCACCGGAACACACACATATACATGTTTGTTTTACTAGTCTTGTGTGGACTCACAATTCAGTCCATTTTTTTTAATCCTGTTTTTCCTAACCCTAAACGTAACCCTAGCCCTAACCTTAACCCCAAAACACATCCTGAACCCTAATCCCCCTAAAATCCATATCCACTACTCATAACTACTACATGTAATTCTAACCCTAAACATCTAGAAATAGCACATGAACTTGTGAGGAACACAAGTTCCTTAGTGTATTGGAGATTTCTGGTAATAGTACCAAAAAATACATGCGTGTACACACACTAACTAGATCTTGCAAAAATGCCGCTTTGGGAGGGTTTAGAACTTGCGTGACTCTGCAACATGTGCAATATTCAGGCAGTGTTGGAGCCTTTAGTGGTCTCTGATGACTGTTTGCATGTGACGGTGTGTATTTTTTGTGACTAGCACGTGCACGTGTTTGTTTGAGTGTGTGTGCATCAGTGTGTGTGTGTGGGAGGGGGTTTGTGTGCCTGAACGTGTGTGTGTGACAACTATCCCCTGGATTAGGAATAATGCTCTGATCCAGGCCAAAGTAGGCCAATGCACCAGTGTCCCCCCATGAGTGGCACCATGTTAACAGCCTGATTCTTTGTGTCACCCACCGTCAGTAAGAATAATATCTGCCAGCCTTGCTCAGCTCAAGCTTTTCTATCCAGCGGCCTGGCAAACTGAAGGATAAGCGAGTTAAAGCTTTCACGTGACAATACTGGACAATGTGAACGTACTTGAAATAACATGTTCTAATCTCAACTCTACCTCGCATTAAGTTATCGTAGGGCCTTGGAAATGAGCGTGTGTGTCTTCCGTCGGCCCTGTGACTCCCCCACACGGTCGTTACCGTGCTCTTTAACACCAAGCGACTCAAAGCAGCCGTGTGCCACACGTCCTCAGGTCTGTGAAGAGCTGATAAGGCTGTGATGGATGACGGGCAAAGATGTCAGTGTCAGCATATGTCCAGTAAGGACAGGGGCATTTAAAGTGGGGGTCAGAGAGATGTGTGGGAGATAGCATGATAGCCTGAAGCCTTCTGAGAACTGGGGGAGGTCGAGGGTGTGTGTGCGCGCGTGTGTGTGTACAGTGTTAAGAGTGGATCAGAGATTAGAGGGAGCATGGATATTGGATGGTTACATGGATGAGATAGAGGGATTCTGACTTGCTGTCTGAAGATGCAAGTGGGTCAAAGGGTCTTAATTTCCCATAATTCCCCCAAATATTCCACTGATGGCTATTCCGCAGTTTAGGAATGCCTGTTAATTCCTTCAGAATTGTAAATAAAGGCCTTTAAATTCTGAAGCCTTGTTCTCATGACACATCTAGCAAAATATAATTGTAGGCTACTTCTTGAATACTTCAATCAGGTTTCCATTGTTAACTATTAATGCTAATCCTAAAGAAGACGGATTAGGTTGCTGATGAGCATTGTAACATTGACCATGTTGATGAGAAAGAGGTTCCGTCTGCCCCCTGTGTGCTCAAGTATCCCATTGTTCCGGAATGCCCGAGAGCAGGGTACAAAGCTATTAGTGTTTAGCATTGATGTGCGTCCATCCGCAAGTAATGGGATCTGACTAGCGTTAGCTTAGCGTTAGCTTAACGGTGCATCCATCTGGAAATAACGAGGTCCCGGTTAGCGTTAGCTTAGCTTTAGCTTAGCAGTGCGTCCATCCGCAAGTAATGGGCCCCGACTAGCACTGAGAAGCACCCACCCTTATTGCGCTCTATGGGAAGGCTGTCTCTGACCCATTAAGTAGCGAATCCAGCGGCTAGTCCATGTGTTAGTAATGACCTGAGCATAAAAGGAGGCCTCTATTTGATTAATTCCTCCCTCATGTGTTTCTAACAAATTAACTCTGATTAACTTTGAGCTAGCCAAACCCAGCAGGCTGTGCTAAGGGCAGGGTGAGTGTGCACACTAATTGGACAAACATCGGTATTGGCGTTGGAAGTAATGCGCATCACATCGCACGTTAGCGGATCATTGGATGCTGGCCGGTGAACTGAAGCTCAAGAAGAGGAAGGATTTACCACTGCAAGCATCCTCCCAAATCACATGTCCCAGACTAGATACATCTTCATCTGAAACCATTGAAAGCAAAAGTTGAAAAATGTTAAAAGCCAAAACGGTATCTTGATCAGATTCTGAACAGTTGTTCGCGGTCACCTAGCATCAACCCCAATTCCAAGACTATCACAGTTCATAGAGGTCAAGATATTCAGATCTGCATTATTCTGGTTGGTCTTAACCAAATCAGATAATTATCAATGAATGAGTTGATTCATCATTCATAGTCAATGTCATTTCTCACAATATGCTCTTGTTTACTGCAAATTCGATGAATTCATCAGTGTTTTAGCCGCTACACTGCGCTTAGTGTCCTCACTTCTGGACAACTCGTTTTAAGTAATGGTGTTGGAAGCTACCCACCCTTCTCTGTATCATCACTGCTAGCAGGCTGGCCAGGGCCCAACACTGGCACTGGCCTCATTTCTCTGGTTGTCCAAAAATCATGACACAAACACACAGATGATGACACATGCGCGCCACGCACACACACACACACACATACAAAACCCTTCCAAAGACACAGATCACACACAGATCAGGAAAAAAATGATCTCCCCTAATTTCTCGTTCCCTGCATCTGCACATGCACACACATTTGTGCATAGACACACACTCATACAAAGAGGTTGGCACGAATACAAGACAAGTGATGCCAACATTCATAATAGTCTTAGCCTCTCTTAAATCATTAAACACACACACGCACACACTGATGCACACACACACAAACATACAGACGCTAACTGAAAGTCTTTAAAGAGGATGTGCCTAGTATCGATCCAACGTTCAGGTTCAGTAGCCATTTATTCTCTCCAACTTTTGAGCACTGATACAGTATCCTGACTCGGAGCAGAAATAGACAAGCATCGTTTCAACTCTTCCACACACACACACCTCTCCAAGGATGGCTGTAAGAATGTACTTATAGGCCTACAACCTTTGGTTTTTGACATTACTAGCTAGCTTTCAACACTTCTACCTTCTGCGATAACGTAACTATCACTTTTAACCCAAACTGTGCCCTGGCCTTCTGATATCTTACTGAAGGACCAAACATCTCTATAACACACACACACCAGTATCAAAGTTTGCCGTCCTCAGAACTCGAAAGTGCTTGGCGACCGTCATCAGGCTGACTTTGTAAGCCACACCATCTGCCATGTAGTTCCTACTGTATGCATCGCAAAGCCACACACAGACACACACACACAAAGATTGGAACACTCTAATTCCATCTAAATCTCGATCTCAGTGGATCTCCACTTATGTTGTATGCTCTCTCTCTCTCTCGCCGACATAATCCACTGTAGCTGGTACTGTATGTGGGTAAGACATGGACCTGAGAGAACGGGGTCTGTTCCTCCAGTAATGGAACATTGTTGTCCTGGGGGAGAACACTGGAGAGGGGGAAGAAATGAGCTTAGAAGGGCTTCAAGACAGTGAAAGTGCAGTACTGTGTACACACAGTATATACTATTAAACCCACACAAGAGAGAGAGAGATAGAGAGAGAGAGGGAGGGAGAGAGAGAGAGAGAGAGAGTGACAAAAGAGAGAAAGCACCGGAAGGATGAAGAGAGACAGAGATTGGACAAGAAAGAGACGTAGTTTTGGAAGCATAGAGTATTTAGGCAAAATGGTGAGTGAAGTTTGGAATTGGTTAGAAAGAAGGAAGGGAAAGAAATTGGGAGATGGGCGAGAGAGAGAAGTAATATCCATGTAGCCATTTTAGCTTGGCACTACGAGCTTTACACTTTTCATTTGTTTTGTGGGTGAGAGATTAACGAGAGGATTAAGGCAGCGATTCCCTCTCCTCATTCTCTCTCCATCTCTCTCTCACTCTATCTCTCCCACCCACATCGCCCTTGCTGTTGGTTCATGTAGAGGAGGGCCTTCCAGGAGCATATGAGTGTCAGAGCAGGTGAGGTGAGAGGGCAGCTGGGTGCCCTCTGTGCATGTTAGGTGCCGTTTCCTCTTGGTCCTCACCCTCCTTCTCTCTCTCTCTCTCTCTCTCTCTCTCTCTCTCTCTCTCTCTCTACTTCCTCTTTCTCTCTGCTCACCTTCTCTCTCACCAAACAGCGTATTCTCTTTCTTCCTCTTTCTGTGTCTCTCTCTTTCTCTCCCTTCCTCCCTCCCTCCTTTAAAAAACAGCAAAAAGCAATTTCTCTCCCTTTGTCGTGGCGGTTGGCGGTAAGCCCGTAAGTAGGGATTTTCTCGTCGGGCCGGAATGCCATTAGCCAAGCTCTCGGTGACGTTCCGTGACTGACGTGCAGAATCTTTTGATGTCATGATTTTACAATCCCGCCGTGGAGCCGGTTATGATATTGGTGGCGTTGGTAGAACCCGGGGCTTTAGTGGTCATGTCAGGAGTAATACTTCATAAATCCTTTATGGTGGAGAGGGAGAAAGAGGGAGGGAGAAAGAGATAGAGAATATTAAGCTCCTTTGCTGATATGAGTACAGAAAGGAAACATGATGAAACACAGTCCTACATGTACATATGAATAAGCCACACACACACATGCATGCCCACATGCGTACAAACACACACACGTTTACACACACATGGGAAAAGTGTGGGAAAGGGCCACCACAAGTTCAAACCTACAGATCTTCTTCATCAGTCTCTCGTACGCTCTAACTCTCTTTCTCATACACACACACACACACACATGTACAGTACAGACACCCCTCTCTCCATCTGTCTCTCTCTCACACACGCTCTGTTTCTGTCTCTCTCTCTCGCTCGCTCTTGATGTCCTACTCTCCTTTTCTCTTAGTTCACTCACACTCACACATCATACAGCATGCACCGCTCACAAATGGGGATTTCATACAGCCCGAATTATATCGGATTTATACAGTATATGTGAAAACCTTTGTTTCAGAGATTACTTTCTGACTCCTTAATCAAGATGAGACGAGCAGTGTTCTATCACGGCAGGATGCACGTGTGGCTGCTTCTGTGGAATGAAAGACTTTGGCACAACCCTCACGTCCTCTTAACAATCACGCCTCCATGGTTACAGCACACAGACACGCTCGCCTCTGTCTGTCGCTGGAAGCGTCTGCTAAATGAACGAGTTACATTGTACACATACACACAATCACACAGATAATGATTGTTGTCACCTCCTTCCCCCAGCACCCCCCCAGGTTCACTAGAACCCCAGACGACCAGACGGGGGTGCAGGGCGGCGTGGCCTCCTTCGTCTGCCAGGCCACAGGTGACCCCCAGCCCAAGATCGTCTGGAACAAGAAGGGCAAGAAAGTCAGCAACCAGAGATTTGAGGTGAAGCAGCAGTCTGTCTTGTTCATTTCATTGGTTTTAACCTTGCAGATGTAACTATGCATATTGCACACATATTTTGCAAGTATTTCTCAAAGCGTAGCCCAGAATAAATAAGAAAAAGGATCAAACTCTGCAATGACGTCTTCTATGTCTTCTAAAAAAAAATACCTGCAGGCCACAAGCGATGAGACTTCACTCTGAAATCCTAATATGATGCTATCAGCCTATATCATATCTACTGATAGTGTGCTGGCTGGGAATCAGCTGATATTGCACGAGGCAGCCATATTAACTTTGAGGGGATCGTGACTTTTCATTTAGACTCTCCCAGGAGCTTTACCCATGAGCACCAAAGGCTCCAATTTTGACCAATGAGAATGGGTGAAAAAAGAGCTGCCCCAAGATGAGTCTCCTCCTTCTAATAATTCTACTTCCTCTGGAGTTTGGAAAGGTCACTTCCTGCTTGAGATTAAAAACTCCCCAGGGGATGTTTGGGTCAGAGTTTATTGGATACACATCTTGAAACGATGGAAATGATTGTGTGGTATTGGTGTATCACTGGTATAGATATTTCTACACAATCGTCGCATCATAGAGATTTAATTTTTGAGGACTCAGTCTTCTCTGCAGAATCAGTACCGCCAGACACAGAACAGTGCACACATATGGCATACTGATAACAAGGAGAATAACATTTACACCTTTTGTTTATACAGCACCTTTCTCACGCCCAATGATGATTTAAAGAGATTTTATAGAGAATTAAAATATCAAATAATGTCTGTTTTTCCTGACCTTTGCCCTCACTGCTACCCGTGTGTCTCCTGTCCCAGGTGATTGACTTTGACGACGGGTCTGGCTCGGTTCTGAGGATCCAGCCCTTACGGACACCGAGAGACGAAGCCATCTACGAGTGTCACGCGTCCAAACACAGCCGGGGAGATCACCGCCTCCACCAGACTCAATGTCCTACGGGGTGGGTGGACGCACACACACACACACACTCACACGCACACACACATCCAGATTTTACATTGAAGATTTTTCTCTGTGTTCATTCCCTCATTAAGATCAGCCTCCAGCCTGTGATCAGGCAAGCTCATCTTACCTATGAGTACCCATCTCCTTATCCCAGAGTGACGTTAGCATTAGCTTCTGTCCATTAATAGTAACAGTCGTGTTAGCCTTGGTTTCAGTCCGTTAATAGTCACAGTGGTGTTAGCATTAGCTTCAGTCCATTAATAGGGGAGGGACTGATGTTAGCGTTAGCCCTGGTCCTTTAGGATAAAGAAGAGTGTTAGCGTTAGCTTGCATCCATTAGGAGACCCAGAGATAGAGGCTGAAGTATATGTCTCACTTGCCTTAGTGAGGGAACCTGCTCAACTGTGAATAATCACACAGCTTGGCTTGGCACGCTCTGGGGGCAAGCAGGCACACATATACACACACACATACATACACACACATATATACACACACACATATACACACACACACATACATACACACAAACTTTTTAACTCTTATGCCCTCAGCGTTTCTCAATAATTTACAACATCAGACCACTTTTTTGTATCCTCATTGCATCTCTGGCCCATCTGGAGCTGTCTCACAAACAACTTTGGAGCGTGTATTATACCGTGTGTGTGTGTGTTTGTGTGCGCATGCAAGCGTGTCCTTATACTAACTTCACGTTCTATGAACGAAAAACGGTTAAACGATAAGAGTTTCGCTTGTACATTTGGGGGTCTTGTAAAGATGAACGTGAGACATTCGACTTCCAATCTCCTCTTTATCTGCAAACACATGCGCACACGCTCACACACAGCTCTTTAGCCCAGCCAGAGAGACAGGCTTTATGGAACGATTAGCCTCGTTCCTGGCTCAAAGGGCCCATTGTGGAGCTGTGAGAGAAGCCACCTGGGACTGGCTAATTGGCTGTAATTGATTCCCCGTCTAAATGCCAGTCATGTCCTCTCTCCTCCAGCCTCTATAGAGACAGAGAGCCCTGGTGACAGAGCCACTGTGTGCTGCCGAGAATGAATGGGCTCTTGTTTATCTGCCGAAGGGATGAGTTCAAGTACATGTTTGGGGAGGACTGGGCTCTAAGTCGTCGCTTGTCTCCTGTGGGGATGATGCAGCCTATCATCCTGACTGAACGACGGCGAGACTGGTTGGAAGACGAAGCGATTGGCTATGCTGTGCCATAGGCATGAGCAGGAGTGGTCCAGATCACCTTGACAGTTACACACGTACAGGTTGAAGACAGATTTCACACATGCTGTGGTGTGTGTGTGTGTGTGTTTGTGTGTGTCCGTGGTGTAGGATTTCAGCTCAGCTGTGACTGGAGGGGGTTCTTAACGGCGTTTAGCAGCTTTGTCGTACACACCCTCCCTGGTGTGAGTTACACCTGTCCCCCATGATGGATGGGTCCCTTAGGGCCCTGTGTTTGTGTGTGTGTGTGTGTGTGTTTTTTTTTGGGGGGGGGGTGTGCATGCGCGCTCGTGCAAAAGAGAGAGAGAGCACTCTTTTGCCACCCCCTTGCAGTACTTCCAAGTGTGTGTGTGTAGTGTGCTCCATTCTCTCCATCCTCTACCTCCCTTTACACAGCCCAGGTAGATGAAATTGAATGCATAACTCCTGTCTGTAAGTAGCTGCCTTTGAAGTCAACCTATTCATAATGAAAGTTAGCAGAGCGAGAATTGTTGAATAACTCGACCAAGTTTTACCCCATGTCACATTTGTATTTATTTTGTATTTTTCATTCTTCTATCTTCCTCTCTTGTGTGTCTCTTTGGCATCCTGCTGTATCTCTCTATCTGTCTGTTTGTCTCTCTGTATGTCTGTCTCTCTGTCTGTCTGTCTCTATTTCTGTCTGTGCCACATTAGTCTTGTCACTTAACATTAGCATCAATGTTTGGTATATGTGGAGGAAGTTGATATAAAGTACAATTGTGAAAATTCCAAATACACACACACACACACACACACACACCCCTTTGACTCCTTGTCCTAATGGTTTATTATTTCCATGTTTCTATTTCCTCCGTGTCGCAATTGATTGTAACCGGAGCTGTTAAAAGGCCACACACACACACACACCTAGCTCGCCAGTTTAAGCTCGATCAGCTACCGCCGCCCAAATTAGCATCCCCTCGCTGCCCGTTTCCCGTTAATGAGGACGGTGCGGCCGGTAGACAGGGGCGGGACAGAGCCCTAAGGATTCAGAGTAATGAAGGGGGGAAGGATTTAGCTGGTAATAATGACACATAGACACACACACACAATCACAAAAACCTACACACACTGCACACACACACACACACACACATAAACAACCCTGTACACAAAACCACATGCACACACACCTCCTGCCCATGTATCTTTATTTTTACACTTTTTATCTTCTGTTTGTGTCATGTCATGATTCCAGTACATGCTACTTCCCACATGTTATGATTGATACAATGAGGAATGAGTTTCTCCATTTGGCTCTTCCAAAAAACGTGATTCCCCTCCCCAGCAAAATAACTGAATCATGTGCAATATGACTCCTCTATTTGACTCCTTACGAAGACTAGTGGTTCTCTGGTAAAAGCAGCGAATCACATGTAAAATGACTCCTTTATGTGACTCCTCCAGAGGACCAGCTCCCGTCAGGCTTCCCCACCATCGACATGGGTCCCCAGCTGAAGGTGGTGGAGAGATCTCGGACAGCCACTATGCTGTGTGCCGCCAGTGGCAACCCCGACCCAGAAATCACCTGGTTCAAGGACTTCCTCCCAGTCAATACCACCAACAACAACGGACGCATTAAGCAGCTTCGCTCAGGTAACGCCTCCGCTTCACAAGTAAACCTTTTTTTACCCCTGTAACCGCTCTGCCTCTCTCTCTTTCTTTCTCCTTCCGTCACCTTGATGCTTTTGATGTTTCCAGCACCGTCCTTCCCTTCTTTCTCTGTTTTCTTTTTTGCGGTAACTTGCTTTTCTCCTCCAGCTCCTCCGCTCAATGCTCATGTGCAGCGGTTGCCAGGTTATTTGACCCTCTTTCGAGATGAAACGCCTTTCTGCTATTCAACCCCTGGAGGAGGGGTTCCTGAAACCTCACCACCATGTTACCCCCCCAGTACAGACAAGTACTAGTCAAGCAACAAATACACAGTCAACAATCCCTCCAAAAAAGAAAGAAAAGAAAGCATTCTCCCATGTTCTGCTGTAGTCAGATATATTCGAAACTATTAGTTATTAGTGTGTGTGTGTGTTGGTTGTCCTCTAGATGGTGGTGAGACGTATAGAGAACCTCCCTCCAACGGCAGCCCCCACTGCTGTCACTAAAGGTCAGAATCTAGTGGACTTCCCTGGTCTCCAAGGACACCAGGAGACTGGAGCTAGCTCCTTAAGCTCCACATGAGTTCTCCATCCTTTTGAAGTATCACACTGTGTTAACGCATCTCGGGATGCTACGTTTAGCTTCAGACTCAGTAAGCACCAAACCAGAAAACCATCATTAGTGATCTTTAAATAGACTGACGTAAACAGAAAGTCGAAATGAAAGATGAATGGAAGATCTATCTCTAATTGGATATATTTTTTGGTCCATCGAGACCAGACAGGGAATTTAATCCACAGTAGAGTGGGGGCTCTACAGGTTCTCTTCTCTGTGGCTAAGACTCCTTACTCCTTCAGCTTCCTGCCCCTGGGTCCCATCCAGATCCAGTATACCTGCTTGTGATTGGACTACACTTCCCAACCCCTGCTTAATTCTCTCTCTCTCTCTACCTGGCTCCACCCTTAAATGTCTCCTAATCCAGGCTCCCCGGAAGATAATGAAAAAAACATTTGATTGTTTTGGAGTATTCAAAATCTCTCTAGTCTTGACTTGTCCTTTCCTACTATATGAAATGAACTTTTAGAAATAACGCATCGACTCTTTTCGAAAAATTGCTTTTTGATTGTTGCTTATCTTAGTCTACTACTACTAACCTATTGAAGTGTGCGTGCCCAAGGTTTCCTTTCTTTGAGTCGACTCTGCGTGTCTGTGTGCTTGGGTCTTCTGAGCCAATTGTAATGCACTGTTTGTGCTGTCTCTTCTCTCTTTGTGTCTTTAACTACAGAGTCCTTTGGTAAGTGCTTGAGCTCTGAGTCCCCAACTCCTTCCTTTCTCTGTTTCTCACTTTCCACACTCACTGCTGACTACCTCACTGACACCGTTTGAGCATGTCTCATCCTAATGATCCGAGTGGTCTCTCACCACACACACACACACGCACACACACACATACTGTACTGTGTACCGCACGAGTGTGAAGGTACAGATACACAGGTACAGACTAAATATTTATACATGTAATGTTTATAGAATAGGAAATAGAAATTCTCAAGCGCACACACACACCTCTCAGCTGTGCACCAACACCTTGCCTCTAACTTCTTCTCCTCAGTTTCACCCATGCTATCTACTCCTGCCCTCCTTGGTCACTTACTCACTCAATCACTCACTTAATCTCTCTCTCCCTCTCGTCCCTCACTTACTCTCTCACTCCTATTTCCCGGTCAATACCTCATCTGCTGAGGATGACTGTCTTTAGTTCCCCTTGGCAGGCCCTGGCTTGGAAAATCAATGGCAACAAGCTTCCCAGCCTTCACTTTCCCAGACATACACTGTGTTCTGGTATATGGACTTGCATACTACAAAGCAGAACCGCTGTCTTATGTGGAAAGTAGCCAATTTGTCACTGTTGCATTGTAGATTTCACAGAGTAGTAAGTATGTAGTATGCAAGTGTGTATATTAGGACACAGCCACATTCCTACAAGTCTTGAGGCCTAGTTCACTAAGCACCTGTTTCCCCTATGGACTCGCCAAACCCAATACTGTACTATTGTACCTGCTTCTATCTATTTATCTATTTTAATTTTCTTTCTTGGCTCCTACTGTCCTGCTTCAGGCCTATAACTCAAGTTAATTACTTTTTAGCTTGTTTCTCTCACTCCCCCCGAATCTCTCTCTCTTTTGTCTCCAATGAGATTCTTCTCTTATACAAGTCCCCTCTCGTTTTCTTTCCTCCCTGCCTCTTTTCCTCACTTACGTCCAAATACTAACAATTTCTTCTTCTTCTTCTCTAATCTCGTCTGCATTCATTGCCCAATCAGGTGGCACGCCTATACGAGGTAAGGCTTCCGGGAAGACACGCACGCACACACACACACACGCACCACCAACGTTACTTACACACAGGCCTAGTTCCATTTCCGCTCTTAGTCCCACTCTTCTTGTGGATATGAAAGCATAGGATTAGTATCAACCAAAATGGGACCACAATGGGGCTTAATATTCACACCTATTCCATCCTTTCAGATCTGTTCAGAAATGTTCAGGGTTGAAGGGGGTGAGATCACGTATTTGGAACTGGGCAAGCCGTTCGTTTTACTTTCTTGTGGCCTCCTCTCCCTCCAACTTCCTCTTTTTTCCCTCCGCCTAATTTAATCTTGTCCATCATTGTGCTGCCGTGACGGACATTAATCCATATCTTCCATGTCTTTGTGCAGTATAATCTATCCTCCCTGTCTCTCTTCAACCCCCATTCCATCCTACTCTCCGTATTAGGCCATTATGTCGAGTAGCTTACTGGTTTTAAACATTACTGGTCATTTCTAGACGTCATAAAATATGTATGAATTTGATTATGACACCCAGTAATTATTTTTTTGTATTTAAAAAAAATAAAATATATCATTTGTATCTTATTTTTCTTCCTCTACTTTTTTTGGGGGATCTTGACCTGGTTTTGACCCTGCCCCACCTCCTGCCCCCCCCTCCTGCCCCTGCTCATATCTGTCCAATCAAGCCGCTCGGTCTTGTTTACCTCCCAGCTGTTCTGTGCTCTGCTCTAAAAGTCCAGATGGTGAAGATTCAAACCGACACATGCACACGCATACACATTTTTTTACCAATCTAATGTTCAATGTCACTCTATCTCCTTTATGTCTTCCATTGCTGTCAAAAAGCCCCAAACAACCACTTTTTTGATAAAGTTTTTTATGGGTGCTTTTTTCGCTTCACCACCCTTATCCTTCTGCTCGCCTTCTCTTTGGTCTTCTGCTTTAGCAGGAAGCAACTTGTTGACTTTTTTGCCAATTTTTCTTTTTTCCAGGGAGAAAGACAACGTGAATATCAGTCTGTTTCCGAGGTCTTGTTGGTTTTGTCCCTCCGCTGAGCTGATTGGAGAATGGTTGATGTCTTAACCTCTTTTTTATTGGTTGTGGGCTTTGTGACATCACTCTCCTGATCCCATTGGTGGATTCTAAGGGGGTTGGGGGTTATCATGTTGTCAAGGTTATGGTTGGGTCATTTTTGATCCCCAAAACTTGAACATAATTTTTCCATTCTTGAGTTTTCTTAATGTATCGTAAGTGGAAGGTATAAACATTTTTGTTCTTTATGTGTTTAAGCATCGCACCAAATTTTCTTCATACTTTTCATTTTGTTCTGTCATGAAGACAACTTTTGTATGTATCTGCATACTATGATTGCCAGTAGAAATTTCTGGCGTCCTTTAAGCCAGCATTACCCCACCAAACCTCTTTCAGCTAAAATACCTTAAGCCTAACACCATATGTTCTAGCTAAAATAGTGTCACCCATTGCTCAATAAAATATGCACTGTAAATAGAACTTTTATATTTCTCACCTTCCTGTCAATGTGCTTTAAATGGTCTCTCTTTCTCTCTCTCTTTCTTGTTCTCCCCCGTTCTCCCACTCTTCCTCATCAGGTGCATTGCAGATTGAACTGAGTGAGGAGTCAGACCAAGGGAAGTACGAGTGCGTTGCTACCAACAGTGACGGGACGCGGTACTCCACTCCAGCTAATCTCTACGTCAGAGGTGAGGAGGGTTCAATGGCACACCTGGCAACCCATTTTGTAGGGACGTCAACCTAAACCGGCAACTTGAGATCTACACAATGAATGCAATGCAATGAATATCATCTAAAATACATTAAATCAACATCTAAAACTTGTTTTAAAGAAACATACGTTGCAATATTTCATGACTTTTTTTATTTCCGAGGGCTAGGACCTTTCACCCAGATAACTGCTGTCAGTGCCCTTCTTTACTGAGACTAAAAACTTTAGAAATGAGACACACAGCTGTCTCTTTAAGACTTGTGTTTCTCCTCAAATCTGCGAGACATTTGGGTTCCTGAGGGCTCCTGTCTACTGCACTCACTCACACACACATTCAAGAAAGCGTAGCTCATACACACACACTCAAAACAAGGACAACTCATACATACACATAGACACAGGCGCTCTGAGAGAGATGAGCTCCTTGGGCTCTTAACTGGCTTGTCTGCCCTGCTGAAACATAACACAGCCTTGCGTCTTTTTTGACAGTTAAAAAACACTTCCAGGGTGAAAACACACACTAACATAATGTCAACGCATTAAACACTCACACACAAAAATGTGAAAAGACACAAGGCACATTCTGCTTCTCTTTTCGCAGTCTCCCTCTTTATCTCCTTCTCTCTCTCGCTCTCGATCTCTCTCCCTCTCTCTCTCTCGCTCTCTAGCTCTCTCTCTATCCTCTCTCTACCCTCTCCCTCTCCTCTCTCTCTCGCTCTATCTCTCTCTCTCTCTCTCATCTCTCTCTCTCTCTCTCTCTCTCTCTCTCTCTCTCTCTCTATCTCTCCCTCTCTCACACTCTCTCTCTTTCTCTGTCTCTCTCTCATGAACAAGCTCACACACACACACACCAAACAGATCAGAGTGTACAAAGCCTATGAAGGACAGACAGTCATAGTCCGTGCTTCACAAAAGACAGAGAGCTACAGGACTTCTCTCTCATCTTTGGACTGACACTTTGACTCTGTCCCCCCTTTTCCTCCCCCTTTCTCGCTCCTCCTTTAATCTTTTCCGTGCCCTCTTTTCTTCTCCTTCTTCTCTTCTCTCGCTCCTTCTGTTCCTATCTCGCTCCAGAGCTGAGAGAAGGTGGGTATCTTCCGAGTGGCTTCCTTTTTTCTCCTCATTAAACCTCTTCTCCTACATTTTCTCTGGAAGCTTCCTATCGTGTGCGTGTGCCTGCATGCTAGTGTTCTTTTGAGTGTGTGTGTGTGTGTGTGTGTGCATGTGTCCATGTTCATGAGTGAGTGTTGTGCGGCTGGATATACAGCTGGAATATACAGCTTGTGTGTGTGTGTGTGTGTCTGAAAATCTAACATGGGTGCTCATTCTATCACATCTCCCTTCAAATCCTTCCAGTTTTGAATAGTTTTGTGCATGAGTGTGTGTGCTGTGAATCCTGTCCACCATTGCTGTTCACCATGCCCCTATAAAGCTGAATATTTTGATACCGTACTATATACTATAAAATCCCTACCTACTGTACGATGTTCTTACAGCCCATTAAGGCTCATAATGCAGTCATACTCTGGGTAAGGGCTTGTGTAAAATTCTGGGGTCATCACTTTGTATGTTGTGAATTATTTATCTATTAAATGAATATGCATAGTATGTAAATTCCTGGACATTATGGTTGATGTTTTTCAAGGGACAAATTTCCCTTTGGGGACAGCAAAGTTTGATCGTATCTTACTTCCTAATGGACACTGGCAAACAAACATGTGATGAAAAACCATTTGACGTAATACAGACACACACACACACACTCTGTCCCGTACCATACAACAAACGATGCAACAGGCACACAACTGTATTCGACACTCACATCTCAAAATCCACCCTCCCCACCCCCACCCCCCACCCCCACCATCAGTGCGTCGAGTTCCTCCGCGTTTCTCCATCCCGCCGGCGGACAGTGAGATCATGCCCGGGGGCAGCGTGAACATCACGTGCGTGGCGGTGGGCTCGCCCATGCCGTACGTCAAGTGGATGCTGGGCACGGAGGACCTGACCCCCGAGGACGACATGCCCATCGGGCGCAACGTGCTGGAGCTGGGCGACGTGCGCCAGTCCAACAACTACACGTGCGTCGCCATGTCAACGCTGGGCGTCATCGAAGCGGTGGCGCAGATCATTGTCAAAGGTGTGTGTGTGTGTGGATGTGTGTGTGCCCGATCAATTGAATGGGTTTTTTCGTTTTCTTTTGTGGTCGATGACTGTTAGGCTCAATTAAGTGTAAATTGGGTCTTTAAATCACCTTTTGCCTCTCTCTCTGTCTCTCTCTTTCTCTCTGTCTTTCTCTGTCTCTCTCTTTCTCTCTGTCTGTCTCTTTCTCTCAGCCCTGCCCAAAGCTGCAGGCACCCCAGTGGTGACGGAAAGAACTGCGACCAGCATCACCCTCACCTGGGACTCTGGAAACCCTGAGCCTGTGGCCTACTACATACTACTGGTGAGCCCCACTCACATACACACACACACACACATACACACTCACACACATACACACTCACATACACACTCACATACACGCACACTCACACACTCACATACACACACACTCACATACACACTGTCATTTACTTCTCTTAACAGTAAAATGTTTACCTCTATCTTCGCCCCTAATCTCCACTCCCCCCCAGCACCGGTCCAAGGGATCGGAGGACGCCTACAAAGAGATCGACGGCATCGCCACCACCCGTTACAGTGTGGGCGGGCTCAGCCCGTACTCTCACTACGACTTCCGCGTGGCCGCCGTCAACACCATCGGCCGCGGCCCCGCCAGCGAGACGGTGGAGGCCCGCACCTCCGAGCAGGCTCCGTCCTCGCCCCCCCGCCAGGTCAGAGGTCGAGCAAACCTGAAGAAAAAGAATGACTTGAATTTGTCACGGGCATTACAGATGCCCTCATCCCCGTAAAGCACATTTGGTGTATTTGTCAGCCACGTTGTCAATAAAGTTTGTGTGTGTTTGGACGTGCAGGTCAGGGGTCGTATGCTGAGCACCACCACAGCCATTATCCACTGGGATGAGCCGGAGGAGGCCAACGGGCAGGTGGTGGGATACAGGGTGTACTACACTGCTGACAGCACTCTGGAGGTCAACCAGGTCAGTGTGTGTGTGTGTGTGTGTGGGAGGGAGGGGGGGGCGTGAGAGGCTGTGTGTGTGTGGTTGGGGGGATATATGCTGTGTGTGTATGTGTGTGGCATTCTTACACCCTTAATATCTTTCTGATGTTTTACTAATCTGCGAGTTCTCTAATTACAGCCCACATACTTACAGTTTAATCACCACTCAATTAGATTTCATTAAAACAATATTTCCACATCTTCCACATCCTGTAATGACTATAATTGCCCATTCCTCTGGGCTTTGTCGAGGAATTGGTTTGTGCGTGCTCGCGTCTTAATGCTCGTGTGCGTGCCTTTGTGTGTGTGTGTGTGTGTGTGTGCGTGTGGATACTTTTCCAGTGGGAGAAGCAGATTGTTCGCAGTGCCAACTTCATCACCATCCAAAGCCTGACCCCCAACAAGACATACTACATCAGAGTCCTGGCCTTCACCTCTGTAGGGGACGGGCCCCTGTCCCAGGACCTTCAGATCATAGCCAAGACTGGAGGTAAGACTGCCCTGTGTGTGTGTGTGTGTGTGTGTGTGTGTGTGTGTGTGTGTGTGTGTGGTGTGTGTGTGTGTGTGTGTGTGTGTGTGTGTGTGTGTTGTGTGTGTGTGTGTGTGTGTGTCTGTGTGTGTGTGTGTGTGTGTGTGTGTCGGATGAGGGACAAATACGTCCAATTGGTAGATTCCAATAAATCATGTTTGTAAAATACTAGAGTTCATATCTAGTACTATATATGTTATAGTTCCTATCTCTCTCTCAGTTCCATCCCAGCCGTCAGACTTTAAAGGCGAGGCCAAATCAGAGACCAGCATCCTCCTCTCCTGGGTGGCCCCCCCGCAGAGCGGCCCTGACAACCAGATCACCGGGTACGAGCTGGTGTACCGCCGCACTGACGACACGGAGGAGGTGAGGGTGCACACGCTCACACCAACGCACACTCAAACACACACGCACACTAACACCCATACAAACGCTCACACGCGCACACACACGCAATGGGCCGTACACATGTCTAGTGTGAGATAGACACACACGCTTACACACTTTTTCTCCCCTCCTTTTTGCCTGTAGAAGAAGGTGACCTTTGAACCCTCCACCTCGTACCTCCTGAAGAACCTCAAGCCCTTCTCCACCTACACCTTCCAGCTGGCGGCTCGCAGCAAGCATGGCATCGGGGCCTACACCAACGAGGTGTCCACCGACACGCCCCAGACACGTAAGCCCCATGCCCCCCCAGGGTGTGTGTGTGTGAGCATGGGTCGGGAGCATGTGTGTGTGTGAAAGAGAGAGAGAGAGAGAGACATAACAGACCTCAGATGTCATTAGAGCACAATATCTCATATTTCGTTGAGAGATGTCTACAGCATGGCAGTGTTTATGCCAGGCAACATATCTCAAATCTAATGGCAGTTTGGCTCCGCTGAGACTATTGCAACGAACCAACCCAATCTCTCTGCAGTGATCATTTCAATTCAATTTGTCAATCCGAGTTGAATCTGAGGTCTGCTATCAGGGTACAGAGAAGCTTTGCTTGCAAAGGTAAGAAACGGTCGAGTGTGTTAAGAGAGTGATGCATGTAGCAGTGTCCGTCTTTCAAGAAAGCCCAGAGGTTTGTAAATGGGGGGACAGAGATAAGGCCAAGGTAGGTTACATGTTCTATGTAGCCAATGTTTTTGTGTAGCGTTCTTTTAACCCATTCCTCTTCTTCATTGGTGTGAAGTCTGCATTTCTATCAAACCGAGTTGGACGCTTTGGTCATTCACTGCTACATGTTCACCACCATCTTGGTTTTAAGACTCCATTTTCTGTAGAAGGTCTTAGTGTTTTATTTTTCATTTTATCTTTTATTATCTGTTTTTTGTTTCCTGTCTCGTCTGTTCAATGTCACCCCCATCCTCCTTCAAACCTCACCATGTCCCGTCCCTGTCAAACGAACCACACACACGACCAATCCCATCACACAACACAATCCCTCCACTTCCTCACAACTGGCCAATCAGTTCCCGCGGCCCCTCCCCAGGAAGTCACATGCTCTAGCTCCAGTTCCACCAGTATCCTGGTAAGTTGGGCTCCACCCCCTGAGGAGTTCCAGAATGGAGTCATAACGGGATATTCCATCCAGTACTCCATCACGGAGGCGGAGAACCGTACCTCCCAGCGCGTGGACGGAATCCTTCCAGAAAGTTCTCCATACCTCCTGGAAAACCTGGAGAAATGGGCCGAATATGGGATAACAGTGCGAGCACAGACGGAGGCCGGAGAAGGACCGGAGAGCTTGCAGCTGCTTGTCCGTACAGAGGAAGATGGTATGTCCCAAAACATCCCCCGTACCTTTCTTTGGATGGTTTGACCCACTAACATCCCTTCCTGTGGCCCTGAGGCAGTGTACTAACCAGACCTTTCTGAACATCAAACTAAATTACAACTACCTAACTCAACTAAAGCTCGAGGACGAGTCTGGCCAGGACCCAGTCTCAAGTTGCCACTCAAAAAGTAATTCTGGACTAACACTACACTGCCGAGTCTATCCTGCTTCTCCTTCATCTCTTCCTCCTGCTACAACCCTTTCTCCTGCTTTTTCCTCCTGCTTTTTGTCACCTTTTCCAAACATTCTCTCCTTCTCGCTTGATAACAAACATTAACTTTGAACACCCCTAAAAGAAGAGAATGGTACGCCTCACCAGCTAACCCTGAAATAACTCACCGGTTAAAACTACCTTTGTATTAAGGGTTGACAACCCTCTAATCCCTCAGCCTTGCAATTCTCCCTTTTTCTCAGAATTACAGTAGTTAGAAATTCTTCTTTACTTTCCTCTTTTATCATGTTTTTTCATGCACATTGTTGTAATGTTGTTGAATGGAAACTCGTGCTTTTTCTGTGGTGGTTTCTCAAGGCCCTCGGCAGTACGAGACAAACATCTCTTTTTGTTCTCCCTGCCTCGTTTTTATGAGTGCCTCCATCACTGAAGTGTTTCCTCCATCTGTCTTATCTTTCTTTACACTTTTCAATCCCCCACAAAAACGTTTCAGACCATTTTTGAAGGTCCTTTTTAAGCCGTCAAATTCCCCCCAGAATGACATCCAATTCTTGACGTGTTTTCTGGTTTTTCGCAAAAAACACCCGTTCAGGCCGGACACCGTTCTCTTGCTCTCTCTCCCCTGCGACTCTTGACCTCTATACTACCCACAATGCCTTTCCAGTTCCCAGCGGCCCTCCACGGGGTGTAGAGTCAGAGGCGCTCAACGCCTCGGCCGTCAGGGTGTGGTGGCGGGCGCCGGCAGTGGCGCTCCAGCACGGTCAGATCCGGGGGTACCAGGTGCACTACGTCAGGATGAGCTACGGAGAGCCCAGTGGACAGCCCCTCATCAGGGACATCCTCATCGATGACTCCCAGGTACGGGATACAGTCGAGGTCTGAAATAATAGGAAGTCTTTTTTATTTAAACAAAGTTAACAAACTTATGAGACTTACTGATTATTTTATGAATTCCTGGGGGGAAATAGCATATTTTAATATTGATGTGAAGTCTGGGAACCACAAAAATCTCTCATTTTTGTAAACGTTTTTCCTCTTTCTCCCACTTTCTGTCCTGTTTGGTCGTAGTGGGAAAGCGATGACGAGACACAATACGTGAGTAAATCTGTGACTGATATTTCAACATTTAGATATAACTTCCAAACACATTGTGCGCACATGCGACCCAGTATGTTAGTCTGCTGTAGTTTCTAACCAACTGTGTTCAGAACGTTCCGGTTCTGTGTGGTTGATGTTCTGGGTTCTGCGTTCTCCAGGAGGTGGTTCTGACGGACTTGCAGGCAGACACAGCGTACTCTGTGTCTGTGGGAGCGTACACCGCCAAGGGAGACGGGGCGAGAAGCAGACCCCAGACTGTCTGCACCACCATGCCATGTAGGTGTCAATACACACACACACATACACACACACATGCACACATACACACACACACAGATACCCACACACTTTAATTAAACACTAGAATTCTTCCCTTTCTGCAACCCCCAGTGCCGGAGGTGCCCAAACTGACTGTGAGCACCACCAAGGAGGGGAACACGCTGCTCCAGTGGTTCCCCCCTCCCAGCCCCCCCACCCCCCTCCTGGGGTACCGCCTCACCTACGGCCGCGCGGACATCCTCCCCCCCACCGTGGTGGAGTTCCCCACCAAGGAGAACCGCTACACTGCCCCTGACATCCACAAGGGGGCGAGCTATGTCTTCCGCCTCTCCGCCCGCAACAAGATGGGGTACGGCGAGGAGGCGGTGAAGGAGGTGACCATGCCGGAGGACGCCCCCGGCGGCTTCCCCGAAAACATCCTCTCCGAGGGCGCCTCGGCCTCCTCCATCCGGCTGGCGTGGAAGTCGGTCCCCCTGATCGAACAAAACGGGAAGATCGTTAAGTACACCGTGCGGTACAAGGACATCAACAGCAGGGGCAACGCCACGGAGGTTAGCGTGGCGGCGCCGGACTCGAGCGTGGTGTTGGAGGCTCTGATGGCCGATACAGTGTATGATGTCAGGGTGTGTGCATACACGGCCGTGGGCCGCGGGCCCTACAGCCCGAGCCTCCAGTTTAGGACCCAAACGCTGGACCAAGGTAGGGCACACACACACACTCACGCACGCACACACACACTCCAGCAGTTCACCTTCATCCCCCCTCCCAGATACGCCCACCACTGATGTTTTTTTCTGTGGGGGGGTCTCGTACAATCGCTGTCCTCACAGACACACACGCTCACACACACCAATCCATGTGGAGCATCATAAGTGTCCTTTGTCGTTGTGTTGTTAATGTAATGTCTTAGATACTCAGTCTCCCTCCTGTGGAAAGGTAAGAGATTCATTTTGGTGAATGATCTTGTTTTGACTGTTACGAAAGTGGACGGTCAACAGGTAAGGCCATAGACTAGGTCTTAACCTGACCCAGGCTAAGTCTGGGACTAAGACTCCCTTTTCACTGGACTAACTTCAGTGTTTAGGATTCAGACTTAATCCTGGCTTGGTCTGGTGTTCAGGGATCCTGTCTCCCCTGCAGGAGAGTTGGGCTGGACTGCAGGGTCAAACGTGTCTCCTTGTTCTCTGTGTCTGTCCAGTGTTTGCCACCAACTTCCGGGTGAAGGCGTCCATGAAGACGTCTGTCCTGCTGACGTGGGAGACTAAGGACAAGAACCCAACCCAGCCATTCACTGTGAGTGGAGGAGCAAGCTGGAGAGTGTGTGGGCGTGTGTGTGTGTGTGTGTGTGTGTGCAGGAGCGTGCGGAAGTGTATGTCCGAACGTGTGTGTGTGTGTGGGTAAGCTTTTTCTCTCCCTGTCCAGATCCTGTATGGTAAGGGCCAGAGTGTTGAGGTGGAAGGGAAGCAAACCCAGAAATTGATAACGGGTCTGGAGCCCGAGACCCAGTACTCCTTCCTCCTCACCAACCGGGCCAACAGCGCCGGGGGTCTGCAGCACCGCGTCACGGCCGTGACCGCCCCGGACGTGCTGAGGACCAAGCCCACGCTGGTGGGGAAGACCAACGCAGACGGCATGGTCACGGTTCAACTCCCCCCTGTCCAGACCAGCACCAAAGTCAGGTGAGGGGAGGACAGGAGAGACGGGTTGTAAGAATGGATGTGCGTTGTTGACGGCTCCATACACACCAATGACAGACAGATCGACGGACGGATGGATGGACGGACACTCAGATAAACATGCAGACATGCAGACCGACAGACAGACAGACAGACAGACGCTGAGGTTTGTGTTTTGGTTGCCAGGGGTTACTATGTGGTGGTGGTACCATTGAGGAAGCAGAGAGGAGGGAAGTTCCTGAAGCCATGGGAGGAACCTGACCAGATGAACCTGGACGAGGTGAGACAGAGAGGTGGTGGTGGTGATGATGACGATGAATAAGGAAGAAGGTGATGAGGATGTGTGTAGGTGATGTAGATGATAGTGGTGATGATGACTAAAACTTTCTTTGAGTATGTAACTTTCCTTCCATATCTCCCTCTCCCTCTCTCTCTCTCTCTCTCTCTCTCTCTGTCTCTCTCTCCATCCCCCTCCTCCTCAGCTCCTGAAAGAGATCAACAGGACCAGTGTGAGCCGCGCCCTTCGTGTTCGCAGGCAGGCCAGCCAATCAGAGCCAAAGGCTTACGTCACCGCCCACTTTAAGACCCTCCCTCTGGAGTTCACCCTAGGCGATGGCCGTGACTACGGTGACTTCCGGAACCGCCCGCTCCAGAACGGACAGGAGTATGTGTTCTTTGTCCTGGCGATGTTGGACCTATCTGACAACGTGAGTTTAGACACACACACAAACACACTCATACACAGAAACACAGTGGTTGTACTCAAACCCCTCTTCCTGAAGCTCTGTGGAGCTTACAGTTAATGTTTTTTGTTTTTTTGTTTAACGCTTACACACGCACTTGGTCACCAACCCTCTACTCTCTCCGTCTTTGGCAGACTATGTACGCCACCAGCCCCTACTCTGACCCTGTGACCTCCTCGGACGTGGATCCCCAACCAATCATTGACGAGGAGGAGGGGCTTCTGTGGGTGGTGGGACCCGTGCTCGCCGTCATCTTCATTGTCTGCATCGTCATCGCCATCCTCCTCTTCAAGAGGTGAGAGGAGAAGGCATGGAGGAGGGAGGGAGCGGGAGAGGGGAACGAGGTGGAGGAAGAGAGAATTCATGCTCCGAAAAATAGATATAATATTGTAGCTAGGGGTTGGGATGAGAGAGAACGAGAGAGGGAGATAACGGGTGTTGGCATCCTCTTTTCCAGTGTTTCTTTTGACAACCCAATGTTGTTGTTCTTTCCCTGTGTCTGTGTCTCTCCTCACGTCTTACTCCCATCTGACAACAGCAAACCTGACAGGTAAGAAGACCGGAAATATGATCATATCAGCACGTCTAACTTCAGCGCTTTGCCCCGACATGATATCGAACACCTGACCAAAATGTGGGTCACTGTTGTTTTGTTGTTTCCAGGAAGAGGGCTGAAGCGGAGGGGAGGAAGGGGAGTTTCCCCTGCAGCAAGGCCATGTCCTCTCACCACCCCACTGACCCTGTGGAGCTACGCAGGATCAACTTCCAGACTCCAGGTACACACACACACACACTCACACACACATAGATAGGAGCATCCACAACACTGGCACACATGCCATCGAACATGCTTCTTCTAGGCATGTACACACACACACGCACACTCCTGGTGTTTACTGTATTTGTTTGTATTTCCAGGTTACCGTGTTTCAGTTTACCGCGGCTACCGCCGTCTATCAAGTTAGTTGGTCTCAGCCCTCCGAGTTCTCTTTCTCTCCCTTTCTTTCTCTGTCTGTCTGTCTCTCTTCGTCAGGCTCACTAACCCTCATTTTGTTCACTCCATCCAGCACAAGACCCAGACTCTCTGTTATGGCAGAGTAACTACTCATACATGCTAATAAATGCTTCTTAAAACTCTGTGTTGTCAGGCTGCATTTGGATTTGATCCTTTTTTTTCTATTCGCTGAGGAGAAGTGTTTCTCCTCCATAACATTGTTCATAACATGGGCTCTTCTGCTTTTAAGGGAAGGTCGACGCATAACAAGATTCATTTTTCCATTAGCTGCTGCTGCCCTGCTAGCATTTATCTAAAGTGCTCCTGAACTGCGTTTTGTTTGGCTCCAATCTTTCCCGCAAGGAGTTTTGTATACAACTCTAAAGGGCCTCTCCCCTTCTCTCTCCCCTTCCCTGGTCTCTCTGTCTGTCTCTCTCCCGCTCTCTCTCTCTCTCCTTCCTGAGCAGGCATGGCGTGCCACCCGCCTGTGCCCATGTCTGAGCTGGAGGAACACGTGGAGCGTCTGAATGCCAACGACAACCTCAAGTTCTCTCAGGAGTACGAGGTACAGTAGAACAGGAGATGTTACCCGTCGCCTGTTTAGTTGCCCGCTGACTGATCCTCTGCAGATCCTTCCGGCGTTACGGTATATCAGGGCTTGGAAGGTTTTGCGCGAGGCCTTTTGTCGAAGGCGTAGCCCGACTTCACACTGTGTTCCAGATGTTGCCTCGTGCTCATTGTCAGTCATGATGTTCACTAGACTCTTCCACATACATCCCTTAACAAAAACAGACAGTTTCAATACTTTTACAGTTAGAGACTGATTTCATGTCAAAAACACTATTGTCTTCTATCTCTTTCTCTTTCAGTCTGTCTTTAGTTCCCATATTGCGAGCGTGAGAAAAAATGTATTCATTGAAGAAAAACACCAGGCAGGGAAATTGCCAACTCAAAGAGCTGCTTGCAGGCAGATGGTTATCAGTCTTTCATTTTCACGCTTGAATGACGAGAGAGAATCAGACAAGAGAGAATCAGAGAGGGAGAAGGAAAACGGGGGGAGAGAGACAGAGAGTGAGACTCTCAGAGAAAGAGAGATGACGAGGGATGTGGACTGAGAGACAGATGAGAAACTGAGAGAAACATTACAAAAAGATATATATATAATCAAAGACGACGAGAGAAAGAGAGCAGTCAGGAGTGAGGAACACATGCAGACAGGCATGACACAACACAAACCAGACCAGTAGCTCTTTGAGCTATAGCTATAGCATCTCCTGACGGCAGTGAGTCCGAACGATGTTGTCTAATCCACCAAAACATCCGCCAAAACAAAACATCCCTTCTACTATTTCAGAACAAGCTAGCCACAGAAAAGAAAGTGTCTGTGTTCTCCAAGAGGTTAGAGGGCAATGAATTGTGCTTCCCTGATGTTTCTCTATATCCAACTATAGCTGGGTGTGGAAACCCATACGGCCCCTAAGGGCCTAATTGACCGAACGATGGGTTAGAGGGGGAGAGGTATGGAGGGAGAAAAATGATGAGAAAATGGGGGATTGACGAATGAGAAGGCGAGCAAGGGAATAATGAGAGAGAGAGAGCAGGGGGGAAAATGATGGAATGATGGAGGGAGGGTAATTGTGGTGTGAGTTAGACACAGACAGAAGAGCCACACATTTTCTCTGCATGACTGTTTACTTCGTCCAGCTTTAACCCCTAAGGAGAAAAGGATGGAGAGAGAGGGAAAGAGATGTGGAGGGGGAGAGAGATTATGGGTGATTTCGGTGTCATAATCAGACACACATGATAGTGAGCAGTAAATAGAGAGCAATTCCCCAGACCCAGACACACACAGACACACGCACACAAAGACACACACACACACACTTCCAATCCCCCCAGTCTTCCATATGCTTCAACCAAACCATAATTATACAGGGTAAAATATTTAGAATGACCAAATTCTTCTCTCCTTCCATTTGGAGTCCATGAAATGACCTCATGTCTGTCTCTCCTCCAACCGACCGCTCTGGTTAACTCGAGGTACCATCTCCCCTCACAAACTGTGCGGGTTAAACTACAATTACCATCTTACCACACTAACAACTCTGGTTAAACTACAATTACCATCTACCCCAACTAACAACTCGGGTTAAACTACAATTACCATCTACCCCAACTAACAACTCTGGTTAAACTACAATTACCATCTACCCCAACTAAAAACTCTGGTCAAACAACAGTTACAGCTCTAACCCTTTGACCACCAATGGCGATCAACCCAATGTATGACTTTTAGGAGTCTCCTAATGTACTTGGTGTGTGTGTGTGTGTGTGTGTGTGTGTTTCAGTCGATAGACCCCGGTCAGCAGTTCACCTGGGAGCACTCGAACCTGGAGGTCAACAAGCCAAAGAACCGCTACGCTAACGTCATCGCATACGACCACTCCCGCGTCATGCTCTCCAGCATTGAGGGTAAGGTTGTTTCCTCAGCCTCCAATGCTAAGGGAGGAAACCAGGCACAAAATGTCCGCTGTACTTACAGTAAAGATTAACCAGATTCCAGATGCCGCAAGAAAGGAGACAAAACGTGGAGTACTGAGGTTTTGTGAAGTGTAATGTACTTGAGGTACTAAAGAAAACCTTTCTGCATAAAACACACATACACACACACCTACCTCAGAAAAACCCCAGGCAGTCAGGGTAACTGGCAGCCTGTGAGTGGAGAGGGGGATTCAGTGGGAGGCCGAGCCCAGACAGATGAGCCTTATCTGGGCAGAGCATGTGTGAGCAGCCCTGCCACCCCCACCTATCCTGGAGCTCTGCTTGTCTGTCTTTCTGTCAGTTCAGCAGTACACACACACCCAAACCCACACATGCTAACACACACAGATGCTAACACAGAGATGCTCACAGATACTAACATATACACACACACATGCTAAGACACTTACACAAAACACACACCCGCTCACATACACACAATGATTCACGCACACATACAGTGCACGCACAGGCATATTCAAATGCACAATGACACACATTAACAAACACATAGACACCACACACACACACGCGAGTGACGGCAGCTTGTCTTAGCGCCTCTGTTTTATCTCGTGTCTGCACAGAGCAGCTTCTCCCATGCAGTGAAGCCGTGGCACATCAAAGCGTGTAGCCAGGCAGCCAGTTTCAAGCCCGCGGTTGATCAACATGCCTCTAGTCCTTCCTACCTTCTGTTTCTGCTGCTTCAAACAAGGCGGGAGGGGAAAAGACACTGTCATTTGGAGTGTTTGTGCGTGTATATTAATGCGGGTATGTGTGTGTGTGTGTGTGTGTGTGTGCGCGAGGGAGAGCAGATGTTGGGAGTGTAAGGTTAGTTGGGGGCAGTTTGTCAGCTTGCCGGCTCATCAGTAATGTTAGCTGACACAGAAGAAAACTGCCTCTGTAAATGGAACGGCCCAGCAACTAGACTGGGTTTGCTCGTTGGATTTCGATAAACTGTCCTCGGAGAGTTTCAGAGAGTCAAGAGGGTTCCCAGTGTTCTGGGCTAGGGTTCCGGCTGTTCAGAATAATCTCAGGGCTACAGTGTGTGTGTGTGTGGTGTGTGTGTGTGTGTGTGTGTGTGTGTGTGTGTGTGTGTGTGTGTGTGTGTGTGTGTGTGTGTGTGTGTGTGTGTGTGTGTGTGTGTGTGCAGTGACTCTGTGATTTTCGGGATTATGGTATTAGGCCCAGATGAGCAGGACTGATCCTGAATCACCTCCACACACACAATCATCCCCCACACGCACACCCACACACATGCGCACGCTTACACACAATCCCCTCCAGGACAAGCACTGTCACCCGGGTCTTACACAGAGATTCCAGTCCTACTTCCATTGAAAGGGACAGACTCCCAGTACAGAGAGATTAGGGTGATGATCTTCTTAGAGTGATTCAGAGAAGAAAATGGACGTTTACTAAGAACACCCGCAGCTACCAAAATGCAGCCATAGTTCTCCATCCACATGGGTCGTTGTTAAACTGATATGAACAGGTTTTAACTGGTTTTAAGGCCCCGACAGACAACACAAAATGCTCTGAGATTATGACTCACCTCACACACACACACACACACACACATACACGGAAGGACTATTCAACACCAAACATGGTCATGCCACTCAAATCAACCTCTCACCCAGTGATACAAATGTAGCTAACACCCCCCCCATCCCCTCCCCTCTCTGCTCTGCTCGCCTAGGCATTCCGGGAGGTGACTACATCAACGCCAACTACATCGATGGCTACCGACGGCAGAACGCTTACATCGCCACGCAGGGCTCTCTGCCAGAGACGTTCTGCGACTTCTGGCGTCTGGTGTGGGAGCAGCACACGGCCAACATCATCATGATGACCAAGCTGGAGGAGAAGTCACGGGTAAGGGGAGCTCGCACGGCCGGGGGACATTTTGACATGTGTTTTCTCAACCATCCCCTCCCCTCCTCCCACACACTCAAAATAATAATTTGGTAAACTGGACAACTTTATACATAGACACTTGTTCCGTTGCGACTTGTAAACGAGAAAGGGTTTAAGGGTCGTGATCAAGTGTCTTTTGAGATTAAAACGATTTCTGTTTGAATGAAACCTAGTAAATTATGTTTTAAATAATTGTTCTTGCGGAAATCAGCTTTTATCGTTTTATCGTTCAACTCAAACACTAACATAGTGATTAGAACTTCTCTTGAGGGGAACATTTCTGCTAGATGTTAAGAAAGATTGCAGCTGTCATCTGTGGAAGTGACTGCATTATAAGGAGTGGGGACCGGAAATGGGTCTTGTGTGGGAGCAATCTCAAGGCTACGTAGGAAGAATTCATTTAGTCAGGTTACCTTTAAACGTAATGGTTTTACACAGGGATCGCCACTCTCTCCAGAGAGGATCTTTATTCCCCTCAGAAAATGCACTCTTATATCTGCAGCATGATGTTAAACCTTTTTTGGTGGTGTCGTAAAGTTGTCTGAGAATACAAATGTTTTCCTTTAACCTCAACCCCTCTCTCATTCTACTAAACTGAATGAACTGTAAAATGTTGAAGCTTTTTCCTCTTTTCCAACTTTCCAACTGTCTCTGTGTCTGTTTGAACCCCCAGATGCCTTCTTATTTCTTCTCTAAGGCAAGATCTCTCTTTCTCTCTCTCTCTCTCTCTCCTCTCTCTCTCTCTCTCTCTCTCTCTCTCTCTCTCTCTCTCTCTCTCTCTCTCTTTACCTTCTCTCTCTCTCTTTTTCTCCCTCGCTTGCTTCCTCCGCAATGTTTCCTTCATGTTTTTCTACTCATCCCTCTCTTTTTTTCTCCTCTCTCCTCGGCTTATTCCTCTCCTTCACATGCACTGAGAATGCCGAAAGCACACGTTCAGACACACCCACGAGCACACGACCCATTCTGAGAACGTTTGTATCTCGACCACAGTATGTCTGAAGAGCACTCGTACCACCGATAGTAATGTCATGCATGGGTGTTCTCTACACTGCTAATACCAATCATGTTATGTGAGGAAAGTCATTTCCAGAGGCAGCAATGTGAGATTTTGGTCAAGTGCAGGCTGTAGAGCAGGTCTAGAACTTTTCAAGGGAGCTAGCTTTAAAAACATATACAACTCCAAGGAGCTACCTCAAATGGTGTTCAAGTAGAATTCAGGTTGAATCAAATCTGTTTTTGGAGGAAAGCGCAGAGTTGGGCCACCATGACATACACCTAATGCAGAATGTGAATGCTTTTCTGCAACATAATTATCGTAGTGTGAAACAACCCAACCATGTGCCCCTGGGTTTGTTTCATTGAGGGAGTTTTAGTAACGGGAGCTAGCGCTCCAAGCCTCAGAGGGTGCTCCATCATCCCGTTCTCTTGGCAGTCAGAAGCCTGGCTCTGTGGGACGCAGCCATAATCACAGTCAGCCCGTGTCTCAGGCATGATGGGAAAACGACAGTGAGAGACAGTAATTACAGCCCTCCGTCCCGTTCCGAAGGCATAATCCCAGTCTCCACGAGGGGAATGCAGTGCGAGGCCTGCCTGTCTTTGATGTGAAAGTGGAGAGATCAGCACATATCCCGGCGTTTGGTTTGGCCTGATTCTGCCAAGGCCCCTCCAGGAGATCTTTCTTAACCCCCTCTCCAACTCTGCGGTCCCCAAGGCAGTAACGGCACTACAAATATGTCCGCCTGATACGTGGAATTTGATGAGGTGTGGTGCTGAAGCATGTTGGGTTTCGGTGTGCAATTTTGCTGTGGTAAATGTAGGCCATGTACACCAAGAACCAAATAAGCACTTAGGGTAGAAGCTACTAAGAAAGATATAATCTTGTCACTGATAAATTAGCAAGCCTTATTGAAAGTCCATAGCAAGTTATTGGAGATCTGAGATCAGAATACTGCAGACCTACAAAGAGAGCACATTAAATAAAGACGTACCCTCAGCACAACTAGGCCTCACTCTACCCACACCCCTCCCTCCAAACACACACACTCCCCACACCCCTCCCTCCAAACACACACACTCCCCACACCCCTCCCTCCAAACTCACACACACTTTGGTCGAGCGTAGGGGCGGTGTCGTGCGTCTCCCCTCTCTCACACGACTGCCTGTCTCTCTCTAGGTGAAGTGTGACCAGTACTGGCCCAGCAGAGGTACAGAGACCTACGGACTGATCCAGGTCACCCTGCTGGACACGGTGGAGCTAGCCACCTACTCCGTCAGAACCTTCGCCCTCTATAAGGTGTGTGTGTGTGTGTGTTTGCTTGTATGTGTGTGCTGTCCTGATTGGGTGTGTATAAACACTGTGTGTGCGATTGTGTGTGGATGTATTTGTACATCTGTGTGTGTGTACGTAACCCCACAGAGTGGCTCCAGTGAGAAGCGAGAGGTACGTCAGTTCCAGTTCACAGCCTGGCCGGACCACGGCGTGCCCGAGCATCCCACTCCCTTCCTGGCCTTCCTGCGCAGGGTGAAGGCCTGTAACCCTCCAGACGCCGGGCCCATGGTAGTTCACTGCAGGTGGGAAACTGTGTGTGCGCGCACATCTAATGTGTTTTAATCAATCTTGCAAACTCATTCACTCATGTACTGTAGGCCTATTTTACAATAGTGTCAAACAAATCAATCTGACATTTTTGTCTTTGCTTTCCTTTTAATGTCCCAATGGGACTCATTTATTGTTCATCTCAGCAAGCTAGGTGCTAGACACCACTAGACACCACCACTATCACACAAACACACAGAACAGGAATGTAATCAAAATAAGAAATGTACCCCGTGTGACAAACCCACAAACCCTCAAATCTTTTCACAATCCCACATTCTGCTTTCTTGCTGAGTTTCTTGCTTATATATATAACATTTTTCAAGAGACCAGCAATGTTGTTCATTTACATAAGTGGATTTCACTGTTTGCTGTTTACGCGCTAAGCTGGGCCCACTTCGTCTGAGTTCACAAGTTTAAACTATTGAAATGAGAAGGCGGTCTAAATGATTGGTGCTTCTGCAGGAGTTGGAACACGGCAGGGAAGCAGGACTGGAGCGGTTATCACATGATTACAGAGGGAAGATGAAGGGAACGAGAGAGACATCAAAAAGAGAGAGAGAGAGAAAGTGGGATAGAAAGTGAGGAAGACTAGGGTAGGAGAAAGAGAGAGAGGGAGAAGTAAATAGTGAATGAGAAAGGGTGAATGCAAGTGCAGTAGTATGTGCGTGTGCGTGTGTGAAAGAGAGAGAGACAGTGAGTAGAGAGATGAGAATCGAGCAGAGGGAGATACCATAGACACGGACAGGAAACCTGCCAGCGAGATAGTGTGTAACCGGATTAGCCATCAAATTGAATTAGCTCATACAGGACTCCATAACAACCAGCATCTGCTCCAGATCCAGTCCATAATCCATCTCTCTCCCTCTCTTTCTCTCTCTGTACACAAACACACACAGTTTCAAACACACACACACACTCAAGGTTTAAGGTAGGGAAATGCAGGGCTTTCATTCACTTAGAGAAACCTGCATGGTCAGTCTCCTTCCTCAGACAGCCAGCACAGCAGGAATGACTCGTTTTCTCTCTCTCTCTGTCTCCCCTCCCTACCCCCATGTCCTCTTCTCCCTCACACTCCATAACCCTCCCTCCCCTCCCCCTCTCCTCCCCCTCTCCTCCTCCCTGTCCTCCACCTCCCCCTGTCCTCTTCCTTCCTTGCTCTCCTCCTCCCTCTCCCCCCCCCCACCTCCATCTCTTCCTCATCTCCTCCCTCCCTCCTTCCTCTCACCTCCATCTCTTCCTCATCTCCTCCCTCCTTCCTCTCCCCCCCCCCACCTCCATCTCTTCCTCATCTCCTCCCTCCTTCCTCTCCCTCCTCCCCCCCCCCACCTCCATCTCTTCCTCATCTCCTCCCTCCCCTCTCTCCCTCCTCCTCCTCCCTCCTCCCTCCTCCAGTGCCGGCGTGGGCCGCACGGGCTGCTTCATCGTCATCGACGCCATGACGGAGCGCATCAAGCAGGAGAAGACGCTGGACATCTACGGTCACGTGACCCTGATGCGCTCGCAGCGGAACTACATGGTGCAGACGGAGGACCAGTACGTCTTCATCCACGACGCCCTGCTGGAGGCGGTTGCCTGCGGCAACACTGAGGTGCCCGCACGCAACCTCTACGCCTACATCCAGCGGCTGACCCAGATGGAGCCCGGTGAGAACGCCACGGGCATGGAGCTGGAGTTCAAGGTGAGGAGGAGGAGGCGGCGTGGAACATGGTCCGGAAGGTTCTGAGAAAAGTTTGACCCGTGGGCTCAGATGAGTGCGAGGGATCAAGCATTCTAGGCAGTTGGAAAATGTATTAATGTAAGTACTGAATATGCCATTGAGTGTGCCTGAGGGTCGTAAACTTTGATAACCAACTAAGAAAACAAAAAACCCAGAACAGAATTTAAAAAACGACTTTAATACACATACACTACAATGAAATACAATGGAATAGAATAGTAAAACCTTTGTAATTGTGTGTAGCCTGGTTCACAGTGAATGCCCATTCAGTAGTCCACACAAAAAACAGTTTGTACTCTACCAGAATATTCTTAGACAGAACAGCCTTGGACAGAAAAACGGAATGACATATTCAAAAGGGTCTTTTGTTGGCGTTTGTTGAAGGTCTGCGATCAATATAGTTAATTTTGTGGACACACTGGCTCTGTCTGGATGATTTAGTAGTGGTAACCAAATAACCTCTTTATCTTTGATGGTGAGGAGCGGATGTGCCCCAGTCTGTGTTGAGGTGAAGAGAATGGAACCCATGAATGTTGTTAGTGTCAGATGAGGGTTGTGAGCTCTCTTCTCTCCCTCCTATGTCTGCGGTCTCCTCTCCGTCTGTCCCTCCATCCTGGGTTAGCCGTCTGTTGTTCTCTCGTTTCTTTTTCACCAGTGTCAATCCTCGGTCAGTGTGTGTCTGTGTGTGTGTCTCTCTCTGTGTGTGTGTGTGTGTGTGTGTGTGTGTGTGTGAATTCACTTGCGCCTGGGGGGTTTCCTGAGGCAGGATCAACTCTGGTTCACATGTGTGTGTGTATGTGTGGAGACAGTGTGGGGCCTGTGGTTTTCCTCCCTCCATTCTCCTTCCTCTCCACTCCCTACCCCCCTCCCGATCCCACCATCCTTCCTCTCCACTCCCTACCCCCCCTCCCGATCCCACCATCCTTCCTCTCCACTCCCAACCCCCCTCCCGATCCCACCATCCTTCCTCTCCACTCCCTACCCCCCTCCCGATCCCACCATCCTTCCACCGACAAAGAACATTGTGGTTTTTAGGGGTCCTGGGCCCCTTCTTGGTAACATGCAAGTTGGGTTTTTGCTCATGCCTCTGTATGGTACAATGTTCCAAACCATTCCTACATGATGGTATTACAGCCGTTAGAAGCCCCTATGTCACACTGTTTGCCTGCCGCCCCTCTTAGCGATTGGCCAGCGCGATGGCGCACACCTCCCGCTTTGTGAGCGCCAACCTGCCCTGCAACAAGTTCAAGAACCGGTTGGTCAACATCATGCCCTACGAGACCACCCGAGTCTGTCTGCAGCCAATCAGAGGGGTGGAGGGCTCAGACTACATCAACGCCAGCTTCATAGACGGATACAGGTGAGTCGACCCGTAACCAAGTAGTGAAGTCCAAGGGTCAGAGTTACAATTAACATGACCCATAATACATTGGTCTCTTCATACCTATGAATGGCTTGATTGTGTAACCATAACAACGTATGTCTGTGTATGTGTGTGTGTACAGGCAACAGAAAGCCTATATCGCTACCCAGGGTCCACTGGCTGAGACTACAGAGGACTACTGGCGGATGCTCTGGGAACACAACTCCACCATCGTAGTCATGCTCACCAAGCTGAGGGAGATGGGACGGGTACGGACACACACACACACACCCATACACACACACATCCACACACACACACACACACACACACACACACACACATACACACAACCATACACACACACACCCATACACACACACATCCACACACACACACACACACACATCCACACACACACACACACCCATACACACACACATCCACACACACCACACCACACACATACACACACATACACACAACCATCCACACACACACACATCCACACAACCATCCACACATACACCCACTTACAGGTTGACGATGACCATTAGAGTCTCACAGAGAGGGGGCTCTGTGAGTACCAGATTATGACTCAAAGACGCACAAGCACAAATACACACACGCATGTACACACAAACCCACGTGCACTTGCATACATTGAAAACCCCTATGTTAACAAAAGTCTGTTATCAATACTGGATATTATACCATGTATTATATATTACCATGTATTAACATGTGTCTGTAAACTGGTGCGTCCCCCTACAGGAGAAGTGTCACCAGTACTGGCCAGCTGAGCGCTCAGCACGATACCAGTACTTTGTGGTGGACCCCATGGCTGAGTACAACATGCCCCAGTACATCCTCCGAGAGTTCAAAGTCACTGATGCCAGGGTGAGTGTATGTGTGTGTTGTGCGAGTGTGTGTGTTTGTGACATCATTTTTTGTTCGATTGATTTTAAATACCAAATGGAACATTTGTTTATTTCAGGATGGCCAATCACGGACAGTTCGTCAGTTTCAGTTCACTGATTGGCCAGAGCAAGGAGTGCCAAAGTCAGGCGAGGGATTCATTGATTTTATTGGCCAAGTGCACAAAACGAAAGAACAGTTTGGTCAGGATGGGCCAATATCAGTGCATTGTAGGTAAGAAACCGCCTCCCACGGAGCTTCATTGGTCCATCCTCATGTCATATACATGAGGATACGTTTGAAATACAGTAACAACATGAACACAGTAATGCACAATACAATTGTATTATAATATATTCAAATATGTATTCTTTCAAATGTAGCCCTTTCACGTACAAACCAAACAGCACAAATCTGAATATAAAAAAACACTTTCATTATGATACTGTAATTCTTCCAATTTGTATGACTCTAACCTGTGTGTGATGTTTGTCTTTGTGTGTGTGTGTGTGTGTCTGGTCCAGTGCGGGTGTGGGGAGGACGGGGGTCTTCATCACCCTGAGCATTGTGCTGGAGAGGATGCGTTACGAGGGCGTGGTGGACATCTTCCAGACAGTCAAGATGCTGCGGACCCAGAGACCAGCCACGGTACAGACAGAGGTGAGATACACACACACACACACTCACTCACTCCTCTATATGTCACACACCTATACACACCTACACACACCCAACCCACACACACACCAATCCACACACAGCAACCAGGAGGCGAGAGCAGCTCCATGCTGATAGCATGTGCTTTTGTCTCATTTCAGGACCAGTACCAGTTCTGCTACCGGGCCAGTCTGGAATACCTGGGTAGCTTCGACCACTATGCAACATAGTCTCTCCGGCCACGTCCACAATGGCACCCTGCACCCTGCGCAGTGCTCTAAGGGTCCCTCCATTCCAGTATTGGGCACTAGGGCTCAGGGTGTCATTGGAGATCTGGCTATTACTATCCAGGGACGAGGGGACCACTGGCTACTCCCCCCCCACCCCACCCCCCCGAGAAAGAGCACGTCTTGTGAGCCATAGATAACTGTCTGACCTAGCTGCCACATCCATGCTCCTGCTCCTAACACCACCCTCCCTATCTCCACACCAGGTCAGTCACCAATTTGTTGAGGAACAATCTCCCACTCTGGTTCCATCCAATATCCTGGAAAACGATGGGGGTTTTATTTCCATCACAGTGCTGTTTCTCAGTGCTCAAACCACTTTGCTATGGAAGGAACGTTCATCTCCACCCTACATGGTTTGAACAAACTGTTAGAACCGGACAACATCGTGTGACTGACCCTCACAGGATATTTGGGGATTTCTCTTGAAGGAACAAGTGGGAGATATTTTGAGAGACTTTTGAGGATCAGAAATTGCCAACGCGAGGCTTGAGACCCCTGAACACACCATAGTGTTGCAGATAAGACACCTCCAAATTATGAAAAAAAGACACACCCAGTCTTTACAGGAACAGACTGTTGTTTCCGGTGAATGAAAAAGATTTCTCTTTCTACAATAATAATAACCACCATTTCAACCTTATGTTTCACTTTGAGATGTAAAACATATACCACAAAGTAAAATATTAATTTAGTTTTTTAGTACTGTATAGATCTGTGAATCTTGTTTTTTGGAGAAAAAAAGAAAACTGGATATTACAATATGTATTTTATTTTTATTTTTACTGACCTGTGACATTGTCCCCTTAAACAATATGAGGACAAGGTGGCAAAATGTTTCTTTTGTATTACGACAACGTTGTGTGGGTTTTTTTCAAACTCTGGTACTGTTTTAAACGTGTACAATCAAATCCAGTGTGAAACAAATCAGTCATTGACTGTCACTCTCCTGTATTCTGTCACTCCTTTTTTGACACTATCTCCAGAGTTGCTAGCTACTCTTGTCCTCCTAACCCTCTCATATTCTATAGGTGTCAGTAGAGGTGCACACAGGGCAGCCATTTAGACTTTTTACAGGGACCGTGGAAGTATGAACCTGCTGCTAGCAAACTCCATTCTCCCACCAGGCAGGGATGTATACAGTGTATACCTATGGACGAGAGAGAGGCCCAGATATCAGAACAGCACAGAGTTATGCACAGAAGTAGATAGATAGAAGCAAGTATTTATATATGTCCAAATAAGCTTCACAAAGAGATTTTTTTTTCATTTTCAATTGGGGAGGTAAAGAAGGGTCTAAGGAGGGAGGAGGGAAGGTGAGGAAGGAGGGAAGGTGAGGGAGGGTGAAGGTATCTTTTTCACTGGAATGCTCACCATTATAAGACTTTTCACTCTTGTCTGATTCAGTGTGCAATAATAACTAGATGTTCTATTATATATCTATATTTTTTTTTATAAGTCACTAACTACAGTTATGCCATAAACAATGATTATGTATCTTTCCAGGCACAAGGGTGCTATGATAAATATGGTACCCACTAACATTTAATGTGTCCAATCAATGGAACCAACCCAGGAAGTCGATATTCGTCTGTCTACGATGTCATCCTTTTATGTGTCACAGCAACAAATGAATGATACGACTCATAATTCAACAGCATAAAATACGTATTTTGATTTTAGATTTATAGTGCCTTATATTACACACGCCTATTTTGATAAAGTTACTTTGATGGTTTTTGTGTTATGTATGTATGTGTGTTTACCAGAATGTCATTGTTTATGTAGTCTGTATGGTTTTGTTGCTTTTCAGTGAAGGTATTTTTGTATATTTTATGTTTGGGCTGTGAAGTTTTCTATTTGGAAGGGTGATAGTAGTACTGGGATTTCTCACCATTTCCATTTAGACAAACAAACAAATACTTTTATTTTGAAGCTTTCCAAAGCCAAGAGAGCAAAAGAAGCCATTGAGGTAAGAGAAACATCAGTCAGGGGTTTGAGGTTTGAGGAACAATTGTACTGGTCAATGGGAGTATCTGTTTTTTAAGCAGTGCAGTGCAAGCAGTGTCAAGGTAGGGCTTCATATAATTTCAAAGTCCTATTTCATTTGTCTAAACTTTGTGTGTATTCAGGGAGACCTTAGTTGGACTCCCATGTATTCGGCCATGTGGAGTCTAATGGATTTGGCCAAACTTTGGCACTAGAGAGAGAGAGAGCTGACGACACTGAGGCACACACATCCAGTACTTGGCTATTTTAGACTTCCATGTGAAGTTAAACGACAATGGCTTTTTTTAGTCAGACTGGAGAGAAAGGAACGCTCAGAACACACAAAGACAGGCTTTGGTTCCAGTAAAAAAAAAGAAGAAAAAAAAAGGTTAAACTTGTCATTCAATTTTGTGTTTATTCGTCCTGTCATCCTTCATTCCTTCATTGACAAGAAAGAAGATGTGGTTCTTTCATCATTTCTCTTCACAGTCGAGCATTGCTTTGAACGCTCCTCTTCATTCATCGCTTCACTCAGTTTAGGTATTGCCCACCATCTGACAGTGATACACGTCCTCGTCTTTATATGCATGGTACCACGTTTGAGAAGTCCCCTCCGTTGCACATGTCTGGGAAGAATTGCACTTTCTCTCTTTCTACTATGCACTAGTTAATACTACCCCATTGTCTCCAATACTCACCCTTGACAATGTTACTTGAACTCAGTAAAGAGAAACTCTAAATTATCACTGCAGTGTGCATATGTAAATAACACAGAACACTAAGAGTAACATTTAGGTAAATAGATAAAGTAATTATAAGGTAAATCAAAGTTTTAATAGATATATTGTATTTGAATGGGAGGTTAAACCTGCACCAGAAATCACAGATTATGACACTACCATGTGTGTGCGGCATGTCACAGTGGAATTGTTGTCCCACAAAATTATCACACAGAATGAAGTCTCCCATCCTTCCCACACCTCATGTGAATGAATTCAACTGGCGTGAATTCAAAGTATTAAAAAAATGAATAGTGTGCTAAACAAATCGATTATTTCCATCGTACATACGATATTTGATCTGTACATGTAAACTTTTGAGGGGTTTTCTTTTCCGAGTGAAACAAGTGCTTTTTATTTTCTTATGTCGGTTCTCCCGTGGTGTGCAACCGGGAAAAAAAAGGTCTGTATGGAAGTCTGGTCTTTGTCGACACAAGTTTCATTTGTTACAAATAAACTCAAGTGAAAAAATAAATCATGTCCTTAAAAAACTTTTTTACCATGTTGAAGTCCTGTCTTAAATGTTAGGATAATGTGCCAGGTCTGGCTAACTGGGCTAATGTGTGTCAGGGTTATAAGGAAATGGGGCTCTCAGCTAAGGCAGGTGAGCCCACAGGAAAGGATGATTGTGGTTGATTGATAAGGAACCCTACACATAAGGTATAACAGGGTATAACAGGAGTGCAAACACATGTATGATTAAAAAAGAGAGAGGTAATTGAATATACTTACATTGCCACAAACCCATCCCTGGCCCACCCATATAGGCACATAGAGTAAAATGACATTCTGAAGATCAAAATACACCGACACTAATTTGTAATATTCAATTTCATTTTTTGTTCCGAGACATAAACTATTATTAAACTATCTAGCACTTCTTCTGGTTTTACTCCTTCTTCCTCTTCTCCTGGCCACCTCTAAGGGCACTGAATGGCCTCTCACCACAGGATCAATGGAGGACAATGCCTTTAGGTTATTACTTTTGAAAGGTAGTTTGTTCTACTTGCAACAAGCTGTGTAAGACTTGGTCACCTTCCCAATAAAATCCATGACAGTAGGTGATTTCTTTAAGACTGCAAGGGAAGCTTGGCTTCCCCTAAAATGTCCCAAAAAATTATGGTCAAATATTTACTATTGTGTTAACATTTTAAATGTGTTAGAACACGTTCATCTTGAAGACATGTTCGTTCATAATCAGGGTCTTGAGTTCAAATCTCATGGAAGCCTGTGTTGGTCTTTCTGACGAGTTCATGGTGCCTTGTGTCCCTGATGGCTCAGTGGATAAGCATGTGTACCATAAGTGTTAAGGGTCTTGGGTTCAAATCCCATGGAAGGCTGCGTTGGTCTTTCCTTTCAGAAACTGTCTCTTTAATGACCTCACACTTCACCTTAAGGATGTATTGTCAACGAGTTAATGTTTCATTGTGTCCCTGATGGCTCAGTGGATAAACACGTGTACCATGAGCGTCAAGGTTCTTGGGTTCAAATCCCATGGAAGGGTGCGTTGGTCTTTCCTTGCAGAAACTGTCTCTTTAATGACCTCACACTTCACCTTAAGGATGTATTGTCAACAAGTTAATGTTCCCTTGTGTCCCTGATGGCTCAGTGGATAAGCATGTGTACCATGAGTGTTCAGGGTCTTGGGTTCAAATCCCATGGAAGGCTGGGTTGGTCTTTCCTTGCAGAAACTGTCTCTTTAATGACCTCACACTTCACCTTAAGGATGTATTGTCAACAAGTTAATGTTCCCTTGTGTCCCTGATGGCTCAGTGGATAAGCACGTGTACCATGAGCGTTAAGGATCTTGGGTTCAACCCCATGGAAGGCTGCACTGGTCTTTCCTTGCAGAAATTGTCTCTTTAATGACCTCACACTTCACCTTAAGGATGTATTGTCAACGAGTTAATGTTTCCTTGTGTCCCTGATGGCTCAGTGGATAAGCACGTGTACCATGAGCGCTATGGTTCTTGGGTTCAAATCCCATGGAAGGTTGCGTTGGTCTTTCCTTGCAGAAACTGTCTCTTTAATGACCTCACACTTCACCTTAAGGATGTATTGTCAACGAGTTCATGTTTCCTTGTGTCCCTGATGGCTCAGTGGATAAGCACGTGTACCATGAGCGTCAAGGTTCTTGGGTTCAAATCCCATGGAAGGGTGCGTTGGTCTTTCCTTGCAGAAACTGTCTCTTTAATGACCTCACACTTCACCTTAAGGATGTATTGTCAACGAGTTAATGTTCCCTTGTGTCCCTGATGGCTCAGTGGATAAGCACGTGTACCATGAGCGTTAAGGATCTTGGGTTCAACCCCATGGAAGGCTGCACTGGTCTTTCCTTGCATAAATTGTCTCTTTAATGACCTCACACTTCACCTTAAGGATGTATTGTCAACGAGTTAATGTTTCCTTGTGTCCCTGATGGCTCAGTGGATAAGCACGTGTACCATGAGCGTTAAGGTTCTTGGGTTCAAATCCCATGGAAGGTTGCGTTGGTCTTTCCTTGCAGAAACTGTCTCTTTAATGACCTCACACTTCACCTTAAGGATGTATTGTCAACGAGTTCATGTTTCCTTGTGTCCCTGATGGCTCAGTGGATAAGCACGTGTACCCTGACAGATAAGGGTTGTGGGTTCAAACCCCATGGAAGGCTGCACTGGTCTTTCCTTGCAGAAAAGGTCTCTTTAATGACCTCACACTTGTGTTCAAATGTGGCCGAAGGATCTTCCTACAACTCAATTGCTGCTTTTGGACTTGGAAAAAAAGCTGGACTTATATATAAAACTGATAAAAGGTAAATTTATTTTCCCGGCTCCCGAGATCCCCTCTCCCAACTGTCTTTCCTGGTGGGACAGTCGGGTACTGACAAAGACAGTTGGGTGATCCCTGCTGGCAGTCGGGGAGTCTGGACAGTGCGCTGCGGTCACAGGGATCTGGGCTCACGGATCTGATTGGCACCACGCCCTGTGCTTCATCTGAACCCACGACACCAGCCCCCGACACCTTGGGGGCGACCTTAGAGCAAGCTCAGTCAAAGGATTTCTCTGGGTTCGAGGGTTTGGGTGGATCTGATCCCATGCCGTTGGGATTTGCTTGTCCGCATGCTTATCCATTAGGCCACTGGGGCCCCATACCTCCGGCATGTAAAGGTAGTATGTATCCTTTAAAAAGTGCTCTGCTTAAAGAGATACTATCATGTTTTGCATACCAGAAAGCAAGCATGGGGTACACTGCCTCCAGCCAGATTTGAACCGGAGGGGTCAGGACTCAAGATCCCATGCATATCCACTCGGCCACCAGGGCTTGCTAAATTTCCCTCGGAATCTAATTATGTCTTTATGAATTCCACTTGAAGACATAACTTCAATGTTCAATTGAAAGCTTTCATCTAAAAGCACCTTGGGGGATGTGAACCCCCAACCTCCTGATTTGTAGTCATACTCTCTAACCATTTAGCCAACCTTACAACCACAAAAGTTGCATGTGGACAGTCACACTTTGTCATAATCACTCACTCATTTGTGAAACACACCTGACAATCGTTGGTCTTGATTGGCAATCAGATCACAGTGCTTTCAAAACTAAATAGGCCTTAATGGGAATCTTATGGATCCAGAACATAGAACATGTTGATTTCATTTGCAGCAACTCATCATGATTTTGTTAACAGTCTTTGCTCTGTCTAAAACAAATCTGGGAGAGAGAAGGCTGCTCTTTGGCATGCAATGGATAAGGAACCTAGACAGATCGAGTGAAGGTATACTTTTCCACCCAGATTATTTCCATCTCTGATGGTGTTTAAGCTTTTACATACATATGAATCATTAATGTGTATAAATAAGTCAAAGACGATTTCTCTGGTAGCTCAAAAGGTTAGAGCAGGTGATGCAAGGACAGGCTCATTTCATGTACAAAGGTTCAAATTATGCAGTGCAGAAGACATCAGTATTCCAGAATTCCTTGTTGATAGATACTTGTGTCATCCTACACAGGGTTCCTGCATGTTTCAGTAAATTAAGACCTTTTTAAGACCGTAAAGATTGAAATTTAAGACCTACACGACACATTACCAAAATAATATTAAAATCAAAGAAATTCTGTATTCCCTTTATTTCAATGAATTAATTCATTGAAAAAGCATTAATTTAATTTGTAGATAAAGCATCACATTAGGGGAAAAAATGTATTCACATATGAATCGCGATTCAGTCTTCTAGCGATTCACATCGATTCATAATTATTTCTTTTTTATTTGAGCATATATTGAATCGCAATTTGGGGGACCCTTTGGTGTAGTGGGTTGAGAACAACGGCCTAAGCCGCAATGACCTGGGTTCAATCCAGCACTCAGCGTAGTGCCAAACACATCTATGGGACCAGATTCCTGTCCCACCAGGGAAGGCTCAACCAAGAGTCTAGAAATACATTTTCCTTTTATCAGTTTTATTTATAAGTCGAGTTTTATTTATATGTCCAGGAGCAAACATTGAGGTGTAAGAAGATCCTTCAGTCAGACTTGAACACAAGACCCCTCACATAGTAGCCCACATCCTTAACCACTGAGCTATCAGGGATCAACTTTTTACTCGGACTCAGACTTTTGAAGACCCTGCGGGAACCCTGCTCCAGTTCTTCAGGACCAAGCAAACACACAATAGTGGGTCTTAAAAAAGCCAACATGGATGTTTTATTGTTTTCTCTTGCTTACAGCAGTTACAGTAGTAATACATTATAGCAAGCCAAAAATAAATACAAATATTAACTTAAATAATTTGACAAAGCATGTCATTCAACAGTGACAGTTTATAAGTAGTGTGTTTTCACATAGGGTGGGATGGTCACATCCCAATAGTCTAACATGGATTCATCTCATTCTTTTGTCTCCTGTGCTTCATAATGTACTAACCAAGCCAGTTCAGGGCCATAGATTTATAGAACCCAAGGTCATGATAAAATGGGTTAAATCAAAAGGTTGAACTCAAGGAAATAATGTACTTTTAGGTAAGTATTAAGAGAGGAATAGGCGAGGAAAGGAAGTTGCTGTAGACTATTGAGACTCGGCCAGAAAGCAGAATCAGACAATAAGAACATGCAGGGAAGGGAGTAGGCTCAGAACAACAAGAAATGATCGAACAAGCAAAAAGTGCATTAATATCCAAAATAAGAACAGGGGATAGATTCCCCAAAAGCTACTGTATGTAGGGCATTTAGAAAACATCTTGTTTCGTTTTTTATATTTTACAAAGGAAAAACTTTCGTTTTTGTCGTTTATTTCAAAAAAGATGTGACAAATATAAGTTTGTTTTGTTGTTTGATTTCCCTGACAGATCGGAAACGCTAGGCAAACCACTACCCACGATGCACTCTGTTCCGCCACCCTTCAGAACATCGTCCAGCCATAGTTGGTCTCCAACAACCTAGCCCCCTTTCTTTCACATTCACACACAGAGGCACACACTACAACACCCTCAACAATCACTTGACATTCACTTCAGTGTACTCCTCTTCTGGGTCTCTCTCCTCATGCTTGTCTTCATTTCCCTTTGGGGCTGCCTCGTGGTTCCCATGTGCTCTTGGTAGAAGTACGGAGGCCTGGGAGGGCCACATAGTCTTTCTGGAAGCGGGAGTTGGGGGTCCTCTGCCTCTTCCTCTCTCCCTGGGAGGTGAAGAAGGCATCCTGGAAACGCATGCTGGAGGCCGTGGACTAGGGTGGAGAACAGAGGAAAGCTTAGGAGGCAGGAGGTAAGAGACAGGTGTAAGGAAATAGGAGTCATGAAGTAAAGCTAGAAGGTGACACCAGAGGACACCGTTTTGGAACTTAACTCTTAAGGAGTTAGAAGTTTAGTCATTTACTTTTAGGTGAAGATAGGATGTTCTAAAAATAGAATGAATCATAAACCTCCCTAGGCCTAATTTGGAGTTTGAAGTACTTGGTTGAGAGTTTTTTTCTAGGACCATTCAAGGCTACTGGCCTTGAGTAGAACCTGATTCAAACGTTCTCAAATCCTTTCAAATTCCATTGGCTTTAGTAGGAATAGCTGTGGAGACGTGGCAGTATTAGAGTAAGAGCCACAGGAGAGGAGGGGCTCATCTGCACTGGTGATCTGAGAGGGTGATACTTACGAGTCTCCCCTTCACCTTTTTGGGCAGATCTTCGTCCAGAGTGTAGACATCCTCTCTCTTGGCCACCACCTGGGACCCATCTTCAAACTCCACCTGGACGATGACAACACACAAACACACACATTTGAGTGATGTTCCTCGACAACAATTTCTATGTTATTGTTCAGTTTAGCATTTATTAATCCGGGTACACGGATACACACCCTCTCTCTCGTGTCTGGTCTAGCGCTTTCGTCAACAACCATTTCCAATTTACCAGTTGAACTTCTTTTCATAGACATACAACACATTCCTGTTACCTGCACAAGGCCACGGGTGTCCAATAAGAATGCTTTATTGAGAATAACTTTGGCTTCCATAAACATTTGTTGTGATAAAAACCCCATTTCCAAAACCCAAACCTGTCTGAACACACCGCGTGCGTGGCAAGGTACTGGTCCAGTTCCCTCAGCCTCTGAGCAGTGTGGACGTCAGCAAAGCAGTTATGCATAGCTAATGGAAGGCGCCCCAGCAGACTAAATAAAGACTTAAGTAGAATATGGAGGCTCTTCTACATCTCGGCATGGTGAATATTTCACAGTCTCTGAATAATGCAGGTTGTCACCTTCCTCCTCCATCTCACCCTCCCAACCTCTGCATCAGAAACCAGCTCTCGCTGCCATCGCTCTCTCCGTCCATTGTCGACTCTTTCCATTCTCTCGCTTTTTCCTCCCCATTCCCTCTTGAGCGGGTAACGTCAGAACAGTCACACATTCATGTGTGTTGACGAGTGCTACACTTTTCCTCCGTAAAGAATGCGAAGGTGTGCTTCTTCTGCGTGTCACTGCAGTAGGAGTGGTGTCTGTAGGTGTGCGTGGAGGTGTACCTGGTACATGTGGGAGATGTTGGAGCCCATGTATGTGTGTGTGTGGGGGTGTACCTGGTACATGTGGGAGATGTTGGAGCCTGTGTGTGTGTGGGGGTGTACCTGGTACATGTGGGAGCCCATGTATGTGTGTGTGTGGGGGTGTACCTGGTACATGTGGGAGCCCATGTATGTGTGTGTGGGGGTGTACCTGGTACACGTGGGAGATGTTGGAGCCCATGTATGTGTGTGTGTGTGGGGGTGTACCTGGTACATGTGGGAGATGTTGGAGCCCATGTATTTGGCTCCGTAGAACAGCCCGTCTGGCCACTTGACCTGAACCACCTCCCCAACTTCAGGAGGACCTAGTAGAGCACAGTCTCTGCTCTACAAAGGCAAAAAAGCACGGTTAAGTGTGTGTGTGTGTGTGTGTGTGTGTAGGTGTGTGCTCCTCTACTAACTAAGCAAGTTGTCATTGCTATGCCTAAGTGAACATCCAGGTACATATGATACATCATATTTTTTTTATTGATTTATATAATATTGTATTGCGCGTCATCTCACCACTATGTCTTCAGGGAACGTGTCGTTGCTGAAGGAGCCGTCGTCGAACATGACCTCGTAGAAGGTCTGCGAGGTGACCTGGGTGACCTTGGAGCTGTAGTAGCGGAGGTTCTTGTGTTTGGAGATCACCGTCTGGCCCAGTGTGATGTCTTTCTGGCAAGCCGGCTGCTTCTGGGGTCAGGGGTCAGGGGTGAAAGGTCAGGGGTCAAAACAGACCAACACTTCTAAGGACATCAACAAATATGAATCCCTAGAACCCTCCACCCCCTGTCCACGGTCGTGTTCCAGCTCAGCAGACCCCATTAGAGGCGGAGCTCGGCTGCACACTCACCGCCAGAGAGTTCCGCGATTGGTGCCTGTGGCAGGTGATTGACACCACGTAGGGCCAGTCGTCGGGCTCCATGGTGACGCCGGCGGCGTGGGCGCAGGTGGCGTGGAAGGAGGTGGGGCAGCGGCCACACGAGCACTGGATGCACGCCCCCACCTGCCGCTTCCCCCAACAACGCTTCCGGCAGTAGATGCACTTCTACACAAAACACACACACTGGCAATTTAAAACGGCATGGATAAGGTCAAATAGTGTGTGTGTGTGTGTGTGTGTGAGAGAGTGAATGTGCAGACGCGCGTATATACTTGGATGCGGTTTACACCAATGTGTTTGTGAGAGAGGAAAAGGTCTGCCAAGTACAAATGAGATTGTGATGTTCTTCAGCTGACGTCATGTGAGGTTCCACAACCCGCTAAAGAACATTGAACCCAGAACGGTCTGTGCCATCTGTGGGATAATGGTGCACGCGCACAAACACAAACAAGAGAGAGAGAGAAGCATTCACTCTCACACACACACACACACACACGCGCAAACAAGCTCCTCGTTTCCTGCTCCCAACAGCCCATCAAATCCACTTCCTTTGTGGTTCTTTTCTTCCTCCTCCGTCTCCCTCTAAGAGCTCTCCCACGACGAGGAGAGAATGACGACATCCACTCAACACAGCGGCCTCCACTAACCCTCCATCTCTCTCGTCCCCCGCCTCCTAGATTTTTTTTCCCCCTCCATCCCTCCCTGCCTCCCTCCCTGCCTCCCTCCCTGCCTCCCTCCCTGCCTCCCTCCCTGCCTCCCTGCCTGCCTCCCTGCCTGCCTCCCTCCATGCCTCCCTCCCTGCCTGCCTCCCTCCCTCCCACCTACCCATCACTGCATTACCTACACATAGAACATTAGATATGGTCATCTTCCTGTGCGGTCTTGCCTGTACACAGGCTTCAGCAAAATACATGTATGCATAAAATATTCAACTTGTAAACATATCAACATCTATAAATAACCTTGTGACCTGCAATCTGACGTGTCAGCAACAGGAAGAGACAGAGGGAGAGAGACACATTAAGAATTAATGAGAGACAGACAGAGAGAGAGCACAGAAATGCTGCCTTTTCAACACAAAACAGAAAGGGTTGGGTCTTCACAATAATTGCAAGTCATAAACATCTCCTATGGCAAGTATATGTTCATACTGTAACTCAAGGCAGAATTGGCAGCCAAGATGCCAGTCACAATGAATAACCTGAGAAGTACTGTGACCCGAGTGTGAATGTATTTACCGTGGTCCCAAAGACGGATTCAGAAAGCTACACTTGGCAGAAAGGAGGCGTTTCTGGAATGTGATTGTAACCAGTAGTGGCCTTGTCTGAGCAACACAGAAGATGTTCTTTCCAGAGAGGCTGCAGTCACCCTCTATATCAATGAAAAGAACAGCTGATACACGTCTGGTGGTCTGAAAAAAGATCTGGACGTGATCTCGAAAGAACTGGAACTGAATTTTTGTTCTTCAGACATGTTTTATTTTGAACGAATATTTAGCCCTAAAAAGAGGAGTTTGTGATGGAATATCCCTCTCTCCTTCTGAAGAGAGCCGTCTCAAACCTCCCATCATCCCTACAGTGCCATGGCTCACTTAGCCTACATCTGAAATGGACCCATCTTTATTTAAAAACTTCTCCTTCCATAAAAGCCATGACATCTGGCCATGGAGCAGTCCAACAGGCTCTGCTACCTGCAGGAAGTAGGGCATTATGACATGTGTGTGTGTGTCCGTCAGAAAGACAAAGATAGAGAGAGAAAGACAATGTGTTAGACACTTCTGTGTCTGTGTGTGTGTGTGTGTGTGTGTCTGTATAACTAACCCACTTTCCCCCCGCCTGCCGTTGCCATCTCCGGAGTGTATTTGGGTCCCTGTGTTGAGCCATGCGTTAAGAACATTCCCACAGTAAATTATGAATGCATCGGACTGCTGTGTGTGTGTATGAGTGTGTGTGGGTGTGTGGATAGTAAATGATGAATGTGCTGGGCCACAGTGGGGGCACAGGGTCCAATGCGAGCTCCACAGCACATGGCGGCCAGGCTGAATGATGGAGCAGACCCATCAGAGAGTGAAAGACTGATGGACCAACCACGGAGGAGAGAGGGAGGTGTGCCAGCGCCACCTTCTGTCCTCCTCTCTCCCTCGCTCTGTGTCTCTCTCTCTCTGTGTATATGGGTGTCTCTCTCCCTCTCTGTGTCTCTCTCTCTCTGTGTATATGGGTGTCTCTCTCCCTCTCTGTGTGTCTCTCTCTCTGTGTATATGGGTGTCTCTCTCTCTGTGTGTGTCTCTCTCGCTCTCTGTGTGTGTGTGTGTGTGTCTCTCTCTCTGTCTGTGTGTATGTCTCTCTCTCTCTCTCTGTGTGTCTCTCTCTCTCTCGTGTCTCTCTCTCTGTGTCACACTCTCTCGTTACTTCTTTCTCTCTCTCTGCATGTTCCAAACACAGGCCAACACACAAGTGTCCCACAGTCAGTCACTGTGGCGAGATGGTAAAGGAGAGGGGGGGGGTCTGAGCTTGGTTGTGTCACCAGGTTCCTTCCTCAGGCAGAAAGCAGAGGCCTGCCGACCTCACTACGAGCCCGCAGTGCAGTGCAGTGTAGTGCCAGTGGATCAGGTACACATAACAACTCTCTCCCTCGTTAGGCAAGTCGCACACACGTACGCACGCACACACACGCGCTGCTTCAGAAATGTCTCCGTCTAATTAATGAAGTGTTTGCAGCACTAATTAACGAACATGCCCGCAATCAAAGCTGCATAATTAACACGTGGCCCGTGTGTCGGAGGTGTGCGGGGTCTTGGCGTATGGGCGTGAAAACGTGTTGTTTTAGGTGAGATAGGTGTGTGTGTGCACACATGTAATTTGTGGAAAACAGTGTGTGTGTGTGTGAGAGAGTGTGTGTGTGTTTGTCCCTCACCAGTTTGTATCTCTGCATAGGGATCCTGCTGGTGTCTATGGGGCTCCTCCTGGCTTCATCACTGAAACGCACCTCCGGCAAGGCTACCGCACACATCACATGGGCCCACCTGCGCGTGCACACACACACACACACACGCACATGAGTCTGGCAGCATATAAAAGACCACAGATCAAGGTATTTTGGGAAACACTGAATACCCAAATATGAATAAATGGACTTACTTGTCATCTGTGGTTTTCTTAAGGGCTCCACCTCTTAGGTTGCACAAACTGCAGTCCTGAAACAGAGAACACATTCATCCTACCATCCACCCCTCCCCTCTCATCTATACATCCACCCCTCCATCACTGGGTCATCATCTGATTGGCCGCCTACCGCTGTGAAGCTTCCCTCCGTACACCGGTCACACGACCACTCCTCGGCGATGTCGTCCGCGGCGACGCCGTAGCAGCCTGTGGATACAGGAAGTGAACAGGGTTACTTCCTGTGGCACAGCCTGGGGAAGGGGGGCGGTGATATTGAGAGTAAAACATATACATAAACAAGGGCCAGAACGCATGACCTCACATGTCCACACACACACACACACGTCACTGATCAAAAGAAACACTTTTTTGGTTCAGTCTGCTACATAAAACATTATTACCCAGAGGCAACGTCCCTGGTTGAGAAGTTTGTGAAAGTGGCAAGAGGGGTCACGGTGTGACAGGAGACAGGCAGACAGACAGGCAGACAGGCAGACAGGCAGACAGGCAGGAGACAGGCAGACAGCTACACCTTCACTGTCGTCTCCAGCACGGGTTAACTGGTTCCCGCTATTGTGTGTAAAGAATACGCTGCATCATACCTGTCTGTGCACGTACAGCGTGTGGCTGATAGATTGCGGGTGTGTGTGTGTGTGTGCATGTAATATCAATGACCCCCCCCTCTCCTGCCCGCAGAAATGGCAGTGACATCGCCAGCGTGGCACATCAGATCAGCATCAGACACGAGCATCGCTGTCCCAGAGCCTTTGAGGAAAACAAAACAAAAGCCCAGGGAAGAAGAAAAAACAACCCTAGAACGCAGGCTTTGTTTTAGCGTTGTTGTCAGTTCTTTCAGTTTGGCTTGGATGCCCTTGACGGGTACAGCACAGACATATGAAAGGAAGTAAATAAACAGTATTCAGAGAAGACAAATGGGCTTCTTCTCCCAGCTGGCAGGAGAGCAGAACCCACAGGCTGGAGCCTGGAGACACCAGACAGGGAAGGACTTTTCCCCTACGTTTGGGAGAGCTGTGTGTATTGTTCGTTTTTTTTTCGATGTGTGTGACAGTGTGAGCGTGTTTGTGCGACCATAGACGTTTCCTTTCATCCATTCATCATCAAACCCAACACGCACACACACACACCTCTCCTTCCCCCTCACAGTTCAGATCACCTGGGAAGCAGCTGCACTAGACCATATGGATCGTCTGCTCCGGAACCCAAACTTGTGTTCTTTCCATCAATGTTAACCGATACCAAGTCTCAATCCCACACATTTGGAACGAGGGATGGAGTAAGATGGAAAGAGAGAGGGACGAGTGGGAAGACGGGTTCAAACACCAGGGTTGGGAATAGTGTGAGCGTGAAAATCGGAGGGGAAAAGTGTCACATGTTTAGTGTGGAGTTGGGAGATTTAAGGGCATGTGGGTTTTGGGGGGATTATTTAGATTTTGTGTGTGTGTGTGTGTGTGTGTGTGAGCGAGTGTGGGTTTGTGGTATTGGCAGACAGTGCTGTACAGGAAGTGAACAGGGGCAGGGAGGCGAGGATTCACTCTTGTTCAGCTGATGAGAGAAATAAAACACCCCCAACCACAGGGGAGAGGGAGGGAGGGGGGGAGGAGGTGGAGGGGGGGAGGAGATGGAGGGAAAAGAAAGTCAGAGAGGGAGGGAGGCTGGGGACTCTTGGACTCGTTGAACTTCATCTGCCAGCAAGTTCCCCCCAAAAAAAACAAAAAAAATGCGGTTACGAGAAGTTGGCTTCCCTCTTCACCCACCCACACTGACCACACACACACACACACACACTTACTTGCGTGGACCTGCAGACAGCAGCTCTGGCAGGTGAGCAGGGGGCAGGTGCCGTCTTCTTGCAGGAGGGGGTTGGTGGGGGTGGGGGGTCCGCTCTGCTCCCGGTACGAGAAGCAGATCTCTGGGATCAGAGGCTTGGTCCTCCTCAGGAGGCCCCCGGGGGCCCCGCTCTCTGCTCTGCCTCCGCCCAAGTCCAGACTCTCCAGAGGGGCGGAGCTGCTGGACCTGCTGTCCTCCGCTCGCTCCTCAGGCTGGGAGGGGTGAGGGCGGTTCATTGTTACAATGTTTCGTGTGTGTCTTTGTTTGTGTTGTGGTGTGTGTGTGTGTGTGTGTGTGTGTGTGTGTGTGTGAGTGTGTGTACCTGGTAGTAGGGCATGAACAAAGTGCAGACGGCACAGTAGGGCTGCATGGTGGCTGCCATGGCGTTGTACTCCCTCTCTGCTGTGAAGTATCCCTTCCTGTTTTGCCACAGGAAGAGGAGGGGCTTAGCCCATGGCTCGACTTCCTGTTCATCTCCCTCTGCCAGGATGGCCTCAGGGGGTTCTAGAAGGAAAACAATTCGTTTCAAACTAATTTATCTCAATTCACACAGTTTTGCCACAAAAAAACTTTTATTGACCTGCTTAATTGGTACTGAAACATATGCTGGCTTCTTAAATGGTGAATGCTGGTGTTAAGTGACAAATATATTATATATGAATGTGTCAAGATATTCATTTCTTTGCAAATATTTCCTCGGTTGTAAAAGTCACACGTTGAGCCAGCATCTGACGGCCTAAAGACCTCATTTGAAACCCACAAAGCCCAAATGACGTCTCTTTTATAACCTTCTCACAGAGATAAACGGATAAAACAACTGGTGAATTATTCACTGCTATTCATGTCCAGACCGTGTGTGTGTGTGTGTGTGCGCGCGAGTGTGTCTGCAGTAATGGTTGAACATAAAAAAAGAGCCTTCTTCTTTCTCTAAACGCCACGAAGATGGATAGAGGTACGTTTGGTTACGGCCAACCCCATTTCTCTGCGGTGTGCCATAAGATATAAATCTCACTCCTCAATGGTGTGTGGACCCAAGTACAGTGTACCACAAAGTATGTGTGTGTGTGCGAGTGTGTGTGTGAGTGCGTGCGTGCGTAATGACATCTGACTGGTCGCTGAGGGGAATATAAAATGTGAGATATGGACTGACGGGGTCTGGGAGGAGATGGCCGGGCTTCAGCAGTGCGTGGAGGCCAGCTGCGACCTTGTCAAAGCCATCAGAGGTCACCAGCTCATGCTCTCTGGCCCTCTGCCACTCTGTAAACAGAGCCGGCGAGGACAGGGGAACATCTACGGTCGGAGCTGGAGAGCGCGTGTCAGGAGGAGCCCGAGAAGAACACGGCTCGCCGTTTAGTTGGTGTGCATGGAGAAAAGTACATGTACAGAGGTCGAGAACTTAGGTCCTAGGTGTGTGTGTGTGTGTGTGAGAGAGAAAGAGAGAGTAGGCACCGTCATCGCTGGTGGCCTGCTGCTTGACGGCGGTGGGCACGGCTCGGGCAGTGGGCTTCCTGAGAGGGTGGCGCCAGCTCTTCCCGCTCCTCTTCACCAATGGAGGAGGGGTACTGGAGGAGATGGGGAGGGCAAAGGACCACAGCTGATCACACGCTGACCAATCACATCTAGACTCTTTTGTGTGCCAATATGGATGTATGGCTGATGGTAGCCACGTATTTCTTCACGGGTACGCTAGGAATGCATGCAAGTGTGTGTGTGTGTGTGTGTGTGTCTGTCTTCCCATCAATACAGGTACTCACAGGACAAACTTCCCCAGGTTCCAGCCCAGCGTCTCCACACCCATAGTCACTTATTTCATTCTCCTCTGAAGAAGAAGACTCACTGCTACTCTCCTCCCTCGCACTGCTCTGCTCCTCTTCCTCCTCCTCAGACTCAGCCTCCTCCATGTCAGAAACCTCCTCCCCGTCCCTCCTTTCCTCCAGGGGTAGTCTTGGAGGCTCTGGGTCTGGACCCACCTCAGCCTCCCTCTCCACCCCCAGCTCCCTGCACAGTGCCAGGGCTTCGACCGCCTCAACCTCCCCTCTCTGGAGATCGAAGTCTCCACAGAGCCCCAGGGGCTCCACAGCCCCGGCTGAGCCCAGGGAGGTGGACTCCAGCTGGGCCCAGGTGAGCGGCCCGTCCCCCTCCTGGTTGTCCTGCTGGTGCTGGTTGGGGTTGGGCTCGTCAAGGTCTGTGACCTCTTTGCACTGCGGTTCAGTCCACATGGTGTAAGGGAGGGAGTCGTGGGTGAAGTCCGCCGGTAGTTCGGGGTGAAGGCTCTCAATGAGCACCGCGGGACTCTGGGAGTTGAGGTTCTTCCAGATGCCACTGGAGAATGGTTTGGGCTCCAGAAAGAGACTTTGAGAACTACAATGGGCATCCATGTTGTGATGCTGAAGAGCCTCATCATCATGAAGATGATCTAGTATGGCGTTATTATTGTAGTTGCTGGTATTAATGCTTAGCCCAGTGTGAGTAATGACATTGTGACTGGAACTACTTGTCAAGTGAGTGCCTGAGGTGTCACTGAGCGAGGGTCTGGAAGACAGACTTAGCTGCTGTGCTACTGGCGCAGCCTCAAAGCTTGATAGGCTGCCTCTCACATTAGTCTCAGCAGGAGTCCGATTTTCAGACTGGCTGTGGGGCATTTCAAAGTCTGTTTGCGAGGCGAGTAGTGTTTCCTGGAGGTCGCCAGCAGGCGTTTGGGGCCGGGGGTCGGCGGTGGAGTCAGTAGCCATCTCTTCGGTATGTGAACCCTCCTGAGTGGGACTCGGGTGCCAGTGGTGGTTAAGCTGAAGGAACTCCTTCACCGTCGACGTTTGTGCCACCTCTGCAAACTCGGCGTTTGGCGTCCGAGGCGAGAGCGGTGAGGGGACAGGCGTTTCACGCTGAAGTACGGGCGCGGGTAGAGAGCCCAGTACCGTGGAGGTTTTCACCTCGGCCTGCCCGCTGCTGACAGCCAGGGTGAGGGAGGGCATCTCCTGGGTGAGGACGGGAGGGAGGGGGCCAAAGCGCTCCTCCCCCGCAAGCTCGGGGGTGAGGAGGGGCATGTCGGCACCGACGGCACTCCTCTGCAACAGGGGGGGGGCGCCGTTCTCCAAGATGCGGCCTTGTACGAGGGGGACGTGTGGCGCGGGAGGGAAGCGAGACTGAACTGGAGCCGCGATGACTCCCCGTTGGGTCTGGGTTCACGTTGTAAAGTGCTTCTGTGGCGGGGTGATTGTGGCGAGCCAGCCGGGTGAGCTGCGTCCTCGCTGGGTTTGTAGTGTTCGAGAGGTCAGTCTCAGTACCTTGACCCCTACCCATGTCAGTGCTGGAGGTGGTGGGTGTTAGGGTGGGGGGGTCTCTGGTTGCCGGAGCTTCAGAGACAGGTGGGTCGGTGAACATCTCGAGCCCACCAGGACAACCCGTTTGGGGGGGAGAAGAGCCCAACCACACGGCTTTACTACTGCTGCCGTCCTGAACAGGTAGAGAGTGTTCCACTTCTAAAGGGAGAGGCTTAGTCATGCCATCCTGGGGTCCTGGCATTTTTGAGCAGGCATGTGTAGGGGCAGTCTCCGAGTCTGACCCACATCGGGGTCCCGCCGTGACCTCTGAACCCGAGGGATCCTGATGGGGCTCGTTCAGAGGGGATGGGAGAGGCAGCCCTGAGAAAGCCTTTCTGCTAGAAGGAGATGTAGGACAGGGGGAGGGGTTGGGGCGACGGGAACCTGGTAATTCAGCGTAGGGAAAAGTCAGGAGGTCGCTCTCCATCCTGTTCACCTTGACGACGCACATCTGTCTGCAAGGACCTGCTGGAGATGGGAGAACACTCGATTTACTATTGACGTGATGCGGTAGGACGCCACAGAGAAGAACGGGACAGACCATGACACTACATGATGGTGGTTAGAAACACAGAGGATGAGGATTATCTGAACCGTCCTGCCCCCACATTCTGATCCCATACCTTCTGTCTCCGCCAGTCAGTCTCTTACCAGGGAACTGGAGAGAGTTCTGATTCTGGTTAAGACAGGAGCTCTCCTCCTCCGCCTCATCATCCTCCTCTTCTTCCTCCTCCTCTTCCTCTTCTTCTTCTTCCTCCCTGGCACTGCTGCCTGTCTGGGCCAGTGTTCTCCGGACTTTGGGCCCCAGGGGGCACCGCAGGCCCCTCTTGCGGCTGCAGAGGACCGAGGAGCCCTCCAGGGCCGGGGGCTCCTCTGTGGTCCGCAGGCGCTTGGAGCGCGTACGGGAGTGGGGGAGGTTGCTGCTAGGAGGGACGGAGTGAGAGAGGATCAGAACGAGGATTTGGGGAAATCAAACCAGGAAGGATACGACAGGGAAACTGAATGGGAACTCTGTGATGGCACGACGACTCAACTCAATCTATGAGACTGACCCAACAGCACATTCCCAAAAAAAGGCTAATTAAGATCCAAACGACAGGAGTGCGAGGTAACCCCAAATCAAATATACCTTCTTATGTATCCAGGGTGCAACAGTGCAAGCAGGACTGACCTCTTGTCGGGCGTTTTGATCCTGCGGCGTCTCTCCAGCCAGCTCTGCAGCTCGGGGGTGGAGCCCGGCGTGGGGCGGGTGTGGTCGAGCGGGGCGGAGTCTTTGCCCAGCTTCCAGATGGGGTAGCGGTCGGGCTGGAAGCGTTTGACAAAGGGGTCCATGGAGATCTTCACCATGTCCTTACTGCAGGTGCACTGGGACAAGGGTCACACAGGTTCAAGGTCATTATGAAACAGCTGATTGAAACTACCTTGGACAGCTACGTGGTATCAGTCAAACGTTGCTGTTTACCTGCGTGGCCACCTTGCCGTAGTCGATCCAGCGGACGCTGGCAAAGTTAGTGGACTCGGCGCAGTTGAAGCCGTGGTTGAAGCCAGCGTGGTAGCCGTATGGGAAGGTGACCATGAACTCCCCCGCCTCCTGGGTGATCTGGGGGAGAGAGAGAGCGAGGGAGAGAGAGGTGGAGGTAGACAGGGGAGGGAGGGAGAGAGAGCGGTGGAGGTAGACAGGGGAGGAGAGGAGAGAGAGGTGGAGGTAGACAGGGGAGAGAGAGAGAGAGCGGTGGAGGTAGTCAGGGGAGGGAGAGAGAGAGAATGTGAGAGATTAAAGGTCTAATCTTGTCAGATCTCCCATCGACGCCGACTGACGAAGGCAGGCCAGAGGAAGGCCACGAAGGCAGCACCGTGAGAGATTACGTCCCACACCCCCGACTGCACGTGCGGAGTACGGGGGGCTCTTGCGCCGCAGCTTACCTTGTCAAAGGGGATGCCGTACTTCTTCAGGACAGAGGGAGAGATGAGGGTCATCTTGTGGCGGAGGAAGGCCTCGCAGCCCTTGAAGCTGTTGGGGAAGAACCCTGAGGAGGAACAAGAGACACACACACACACACACACACAACATGGACGCCGTCAAAACCCTCTCACTGTTGTTTGTCCGCTGACAGAAAGGCACGGCTCCGAACACGAGCGACGCCTCCCAAACGCTAACTTCAGCAGACGAGCGTTCAATCATTTGTTTATTGAAATAGATCTTGTTGTTTTCCTCTGTGAAGAAGATCACTGTGAGTTTGAGGGATGTCTAAGTGGAAGAGCAGTTGACGTTCGTTAATTACCCGTGGCAAGACGTTCCAGTCGCTTCCCATGCTCGGGGGGGATGGCATACCTGGGGAAACACAAGGGAAAGATCCCGTCAATACTGTGGTGGGTCTGTGTGTGTGTGTGTGTGCGCGTTTGTGCTTATCAACATTTGTTCGCGTGACTCGTTTACAATATACACTTACACTGCATTTCAAACCAGAAGGCAAACAAGTATGGGTAGCATGAAATAATTCATAGAGTTATCTTCCTTCATTTGGTACACTACAAGACTGACACCAAGTGGTCAGTTAAGGCAACAACAACAAAAAATATCCACTTTAGTAAAGCATTTCTTTGCTTTGATTTAAGTCATCACTACACCCACTTCCTCTTCAAGTGTACCTTGAATCTAAACGCACTGAATACAGGAAAAGGACATCACAGAGGCGTTCTCATCAGAGCTCTAACAGCCCAATGTGGGCCACTGAAGCGAGGCTTTGATAATGAGGACCAACTCTGGCCCAAACAACTCATCCAGGGATGACAGCTGTGAGGCTCTAGTTATGAAGGTCTGGAAAGGTGTAGAACTCCCTTGGGGTCTGAGAGAGGCGTTCCATTTGGCTCACACCTCCTCTATCTGGCATTTGAACCCAAACCACGCTCTCCCTCCCCCCTCTACACACAGGTACGCATCCAGACACAAACAAACACACACACACACACCCCTACAACATGACCTGTCACACAGAGCGGGGGGGCAGCCAAAGATCCAGTCAGTGAGGGAAGGTGGGAGAGGTGCCTTTTAAGCATCTCCCCTCCAGCGACAAGCTGTCAAAAAGGGGGCAAGGTGAAGCGTGTGTGTGTGTGCGTGTGTGCCCTGTCTGGCAGTGACACTGAATCCCTAAGGGGGCTGCAGGGCTGACTGCTCTAATGAGCACACTTCCCTCCCAGGGGAGAGAGACAGAGGAGCCAGACAACCTGGAGAGGGAGGAAGACAGGAAACACACCTCTCTCTCTCTCTCTCTCTCTCTCTCTACCCCACCATTCCTCCCACTCTTTTTCCACCCCGCTCACTTTCGCTTTTCCCCCCCCCATTGCTCCATCTCTTTCACAAGCCCCCCGCCCCCCCTTCTCCCCTTGCCATCTCTTGCCTCAGTGACAAAAGCAAACAACCCAATTAAGCCTGACAAGTTGCCCGCCCACGAGCCCCCAAAAGATTACACGCAAGCATGCCCCCCCCTTCTCCCTACGCACGCGCGTGCATCCTACCCCCTCACCAAGACTTGGGCTCGCCAAAGTGCAGGTAGTTGATGCTGTAGAGGTCCATGTCCTCCGTGTGCCAGGAGAAGGAGGTCTTCCACATGCCGAAGTACAGGTAGGGCGTGTTGACCCCCTGGATGGAAACGCCGCAGTCTTCCTCGATCACATCCAGGATGGAGTTGAGGTGGCCGATGTTCCACTCCTCAATGTCCTGGAGAGAGGAGGAGGAGGAGAGGGTAGAGGGAGAGACAAATAGGAGGATGGATAACGAAGGAGAGTAGAGATGACGGGAGAATGAGGGTGTGTGTGTGTGTGTGTGTGCGTGTGTGTGTGTGTGCAGTAGGGGAGGCAGAGGCGGAGAGAAGGGAGGGAGTAACGGGAGAAAATATTTTGAGTGACAGAACGTACGCCGAGCTACGAGGTCAAAAACAAAGCGGCATCTTTGTGAGCGAGAGGCCAGGTGTTACCTCATCGTAGAGACTGCCGCTGACGTCAGCTCCGTATATGGGCGACACAAAGGTCAGGTTCCTCCAGTACTTCCTCTCCAGGTCCTCGTAGTTCAGGTAGCGAGGCGTGCAGTATCTAAAGCAACAGATCGTGACAGAAAGATGTGGACAAACACATCACAAAGGAACACTTACACCTTAGTTCTTTTTACACCATTCCTTCACCGATGAAGAGGGGTAACATGGCTTGACAGAAAGGACTAATCCAGGTGGGCTTTCCCATTTAAATGAATCCTGTTAAAAATAATCCTAGATTGGCTGAGATCAGTGCACGGAAAGGGGGTCAATTAATTACTGACTTGTCACTGTTAGCGAGTCGTCTGAACTCCTGCACGCTCAGCGCTTTCTTCTGAATGTTGTACTGGGTGAAGAGGCCCGACTGGCCCGCCACCATCTGCTGGATGGGGGCGTGGATCATCAGGTCGTCAATGTCGTCGTAGCTACGCCGCGGCTTCCAGCCCTTTGGAGGGATCACCTGGGAGAGGTTGGGGGAAGAGAGAAAGAAGGCAGTTTTTACGCCGCAATTGGTTCATCATCGGCATATACAATTCCCCCCTTACTATGGTCTAGAAACAGCCACACACACACCTTGACCATGCCTGGGAAACACGGCCCTTTCAAACACCCCTGCGATGTAAGACCACACATGTTACCTTGGCGAGGCCGGCACGGTGTGCTCCTTGGGACTCCATGTACACCAGGTACTGGTTGAAGTCCCTGAACTCCTCCATGGTGGGCCGGAAGGTCATGATCTTGCAGGTGGGGTTTGCAGGGGTATACACCTCTGGTCCCGCCATCCTGACCCTGCCTGCTACAGCCTGGAGGGAACAGCCACCGGGAGAAATTCAACACACTGTGGTTTAATCTCCCTGTGCACAGTGCAATGCCATTATGTAGGCTCTGGATAATGCCCCCCCCTCCCCCCTGCCTCCCCATCCCTCCCCATCCCTCCAGAATTGATTATATGGTAACAAATCCAATGATCCTCCTGAACTTCTCAAACGTGCATACTCACTACCAGTGGAGTACCAGTCTAGTACACTGCTCGATTATTTTCAATGCAAATTAGCCTTCATGATAAAGCTAAACTTGCAAGTCTGGGGCAAAATTGGCATATAATTGATTGCCCTATGACATCGGGTACTTTGTGAATAAGAGCTTTACAGCACTCTCCAATGGCCGCTAGGTGGGGTGCAAGTTCCGTAAACAAAAGGCTAAACCTTAGCCTGTCTCATTGACGCTTGAAGTCCTTCTGGTTTGCTTCCCAACTCCAAATTTACTTTGTAAGGGAACAAAGGATTTACCCAGTGTTTAAATAAATCAGATTAAACAGAGCACCGTGCTATTCAAAATGTAACACGAATGCTGGTAAATAAAACGAGACGATGTCCAAGTTGTATAACAAATAAAAGCACTAATTAAATAAATAAAAACAAGCATATACAGTCAAACCACCCGTTAAAGTAAACCTTTAAACACAATTAATGTAAAGTATTATTTATTTGAGACGAGTTGGCTAACACATATGCCTAGCTCAATGTTAACCACAAGAGTGAAATCGGCAGGGCAGATCTTTGTCTGGCTGGCCAAGCTACGTTCTGTTGTGATAGCCAGCAATGGCAGAACAGACACTTAGAATATTGATAACTATGAGCTAGCCATGCTACCACCACCACCAACTGTCTGGGACACTCCCTATGGATAAAGTCTTCTTCATTTAAACCACCTGAGACTTGCTTGATATATATTGAGTTTATTTAATAGACAGTACATCAGCTGCATATCTTTAAAAGGAAACCACCTCGGTTAAGTTAGCTAGCATTCATCGGGCTTCACAATACACATAAAGGGGTGTTTAAATGTCCATTGGATGCAAGGTGTCGGGCTGCTAGGCCCCTTGCAATTTGGCTATCTGTATGATACACAAATATTGCAATAAAATAGATTAAATGTTTTACTGAATGAGATTAACTTTGAAATACATTTAGGTTCAACAAAAGCATGAATGTTTACAGGGCAAACAAATTATGAGGTGTCCATAACCAGGGCGTGTGCTAACTTCGATAAGCTACAGTTGGCTAGCTCTACAGTAGAGCCAGTTTAGCCAGATTAGCTTAGCTGCTGTTGGTTTTCACAAAAATAGATCCTGCAAAGGAATTGACGCGAAACAACCCGGCATGTATAAACTACGCTTCACATATTACAACGTCCATACGATATGTACTATACCTTGGTTATAATGGATAAAGTGTCGTATTGTTGTTTATCCGTTGCGCTGATCGTACATCTGTTTTCACATGACAGCTGGTAGTGGTTCGTGCACTGCAAGTGTCTTCTTCTACTATTGGGCCCTAAGCATGCAAACACCGGTCATGCGTAATGCTGCCCCCTATTGGTAGCTACAGTAACGATTCCAAAATGTATTTTATTATTTGAATTATCGAATTTTTATGATAGACCCAATAAATCATAATTCAATTAGACTTTACTTATTTATACTTACTATTCTATATCGTAATGCGAACGTTTAATGTTATGCTTTCTCTCTTGTCGAGAATTATAATCTGTTTGGTAAATTCAAGTAGTAGCCTAGACCAGTAAATGCTATATGAAAGTATTCAGTAAGATATATAGAGTTATATCTTTAAGAAAATAAGTGGTTATCGCATCCATTGACACAGTCAGAGAGAGAGGAGTGGCATCTCAAGCTATCTGTAGTGTAGTGCCACTCCTGACTGGAAGTGAGAGCGACTCGCCCATGACTTTCTTCAAACATGGCTGCACAAGATGAACTCAGTAAGTTTCTAAGTGATTTTGGTGTGATTCATAGGTTTTAAAAAACGTCAGGAGCGTTAACTTTTGATGCCACGTTTAATACATTGATTTCAGGTATTGTTTCAATCCAGACATGTGTGATGTGTCTGATAAACGTTCATTTACGGGACAGCGCAGAGACATTGCAAGCCCAGCTACCTAGCTAGCTAGCACAGAGAAGGCCGTATGCCCAGTCATGGTCAAAATGAAGCTGTTGTTAAATGGAGTTAACACTCAGTGTACTATGGGAGCTATACGATCTGTTTACAATGTTTATTTTGGTTCTTGACTTTTCCTCAACACCAGTGTCATGTTTAAACGTTTGATACAATTTGCCAGAAAAAAATGATTTAATGCGTTGATAGAGGCTAGCTGCCATAGCTATCTACTTAGCTTATATTGGGTAGCAATGCCAACTTGAGCCGGGTTGTGCCTGGCTGACTGCTACTACTGGCTAGTGTGGCTACTTAACGCTGTAGCTGGATTAGCTAGGGCAGTAGGCTTTTCCTGAATGAATCAACAAATAAACCAGCTTCAAACTAAGCTATTTCGTCCTAGTTTAGTGATCCACATGTATGCACATTAGTGTCATGACAGATTTCATTTGGGGTGGCCATTTTGCCTCTGCAGGTGAAAAGCAGCCTTATGCAGCCAAAACTATGAATATACATTATATTTTGTACCGCTGCGTCTGGCTGTCCGTTTACACATATGTTGTTAATTCATTTATAGGACCAAATCTGACCTAAGTATTTATAACCGCAGAATGACACCCTGTATTTACTGCGATCGTGACATAAATCCGAATTGCTCAAACAGAACGTTAATTGCTTTATCCATTGGTTGTTTTAGATCAACTGGAACGAGTGTTCCTTCGCTTGGGCCATGCAGAAACAGACGAGCAGTTACAGGACATCATATCCAAGTTCTTGCCTCCTGTTCTTCTGAAATTGTCCAGCGTTCAGGAGGGTGTGAGAAAAAAAGTAAGTCCATTACTCATGTTCCTGTTGAAGCATCTTTTTTTGTCCTAGCTATTTCTGTCAACCTAGTGGCAGACTTTTGGGACATCCAAGCATTGTCACAGCTCAGTCTAATGTTAATGTCTGAAATCAGGTAAACCATTACTCCTCTTTTGAAACATAACGGGTTTTAATGAGCGGTGTCTCGTCCTACTAGGTGATGGAGCTGCTAGTGCACTTGAACAAGAGGATAAAGAGCAGGCCTAAGATTCAACTTCCTGTGGAGACTCTGTTAGTGCAGTATCAAGACCCTGCCGCAGCATCCTTTGTTACGGTAACCACCTCACTTACATACAGGAAGGAACCAGACCATGTCGTCTTAAAAATGCAGAATCCACCTTCACAAACTGGATTTTACTTTCGAGATTTTCTGGAACACCGAACTATGAATTTGATGTGTTTAATGTGCTTGGTATGTTGCAGAATTTCACAATAATCTATATCAAGATGGGCTATCCTCGTTTGGAGGTGGGCAAACAGTGTGAGCTCGCCCCTACTCTGCTCACAGCTATGGAGGGCAAACCACAGCCACAGCAGGACAGGTGAGAAGGCGACACACGCATGCCTCGCAAACGGCTCCTCCCTAAAACGCCCAACCTCCCTTTATTAGGTCATCCCTTTCCCTCTGAAAACAGATGAGCATCTGGTCCATGGCCATTCCTGTTGTAACATCTGCATCCTTGCCTCTCCCCCAGCCTGATGCACCTCCTGATCCCCACACTCTACCACATGAAGTACCCCGCTGACCACTCCAAGAACACCTCTCCCTTCATCCTGATCGAGAAGCCCAAGACAGTGCAGCTGCTGCTGGAGTTCATGCTTGACGTCCTACTCATGCCTTACGGGTGAGGGGCGGGGATACCGCTGTCAGCCAACCACTGTTGGCAGCAACTTGGCACATGTAGACAATGTGGGGGATAGAACCAGGCATCGATTCACTTTATTCATCTCGGAAGGACTTCGACCGAATACTTACCAGCTGTCCTGTATGTCGGGCCTTCAGGTTTGTGTTGAACGAGCCTCCCACTCGCCCAGCTCCCTCCTCCCCCCAGGGGAGTGCCGGGGCGGCGGCAGCAGCAGCCGGACAGGGCCTGCCCCAGCCCCCGCCAGGCATGAGCGTCTACGCCGCCAAGAGGGTCATTGGAGAGGCCCAGTGGAGCGCCGAGCAGCTGGAGCAGGTATGAACCCTGACCTCTGGGAACCTGGTGACGGACACATTTGTGAATAGCTGTCTTGAATAGCCTAATTGTTCATGCTATTCAGTTGGTTAAAGAATCCGATTGGAAGGTATATGAAACAAAAATGGTGATGGGAAGGGAGTGACTGTGCCAACTTACTGACCATTTGTGTGTGTGTGTGTGCGCGTGCCCAGTGTAAGCTGGGCATCGTTAAGTTCATCGAGGCGGAGCAGGTTCCCGAGGTGGAGACAGTGGTCCACCTGGTCGTCGCCTCAAGTGACACCCGCCACGGCGTTGCCACGGCAGCCGACCTGGAGTTGAAGAGCAAACAGAGGTAAGAAAATGTTGCCCCATTTCTACCAGCCAACTGACTAAGATAACATCTCGATAAAGGACACACCAGGGGTCATGTTTGTTATAACTGTTCTGCTGTTTTGTCATATTTCATCAGCATCATTAACTGGGACAACCCCTTAATTATCAACAAGATGTACAAGGTTTACCTTGGGGACATCCCTCTCAAAACCAAGGTGTGTATCTACCTCTACGCTTACAGTTTGTGGAGACGCTCTCTGTTTCGACATATCTCTTCAAATAGAAAGCCGTCAGTGGGTCAACAGGTGTGTGTGTGTGTGTTCCAGGGAGCCAGCTTGAAGAGAGAGCTGAAACATGAGCCTGTCAGCACTAGAGTTAAGCTGAAGATTCTCCCACACCTTCTACGCTCGCGATTAGCTGCGGAGTGCTTCCCAGCTAACATCCAGGTAGAGTGTGTGTGTGTGTGGTGATTGCGTACAGGCTTCCCCCCCCCTCCCTCCTGGGTAGAAAACCGCTCACATGGTCTTTTGTCCATCTTCCTGTTTCCACAGGTCGTATACGACGGCCTGTTCGGAGTCAACACCAACAACAAACTGTTGTCCCTCACCCTGCAGTTTGTCCACCACATCTGTATGGTGTAAGTTGGTTCCTGGGGGCTCGCCCACCCTCACCGAGCGCACGGTGGTCAGTCCTGTCACCTTCTCGTCAGGAGACAAACAGACTTAACGGGTGTTTTGGTTTCCCAGGTGTCCTGATACTAACAAGCCTCTGGGCCTGATGCTGCTGAACGGGCTGACCAAGCTCATCAACGAATACAAGGAGGTAGGGAGACACCCCCACTATCCACATGTTCAGTCCCATCATTAACTCATTCATTATCTGTAATATAAAAAAATATGACCTATGTTCTCTCTGCAGGATCCCAAGTTGCTGTGTGTAGCCTACTCCGCTGTGGGGAAGCTGTCCCAGTAATGCTGCATTCTTATTCTTATGGCTTCACCTTTATGGTCTGTAGGTGTTGCGTGCTAAGGGGACGATAACATGCTTTTGTTTCTCTTTGCTTTAGCCGCATGCCCCAGCTTTTCACTAAAGACATCGCTTTGGTCCAGCAGTTCTTTGAGTCCATGTGCAAAGTAAGTCTGGAGGGATGGCAAGGGTGGGTTAGAACCAGGAAAACACACACGGGGATATGCTCTGACACCGTTTGGATTTGCGCCTTCTGCTTGGCCTTTTGTAGGAGGAATCTGATGTCCGTCTGGCCATCCAGGAAGCTCTGTCCATGATGGTAGGAGCCTACAGCAACCTCCAGGGGGCGCTTCTCAACCTGATGGAGGCTCTGGTGGCTGCCTACATGGGCAAGGTAATGATGAGTGTCATTGCGTATGTATCTGTTGTACTGTCCAATCCAAATGTATCTACCAGTTACAGCTCAGGAGAAAATGGCTTATTCTCTTGTATTGGATAGTGTCTCTGTTAGAATGATCAGGGCCTCATGTAGAGCAAAAACATACTATTTGGTGGTTCTTGTTTTGTGTGTTTACACTGGTCTGAATAGTGTGTTGTGATTGGTTAGCCGGAGGTCCAGGTGCGTCAGGTGGCCATGAAGTTTGCCTGCACGGTGTTCCCCCCTGATCACGTGCTGTCCAGATACCTGCTCCTATTGGCCGCTGGAGACCCGTAAGTCCTCTGAACACCACCATCACCAACAAACCATGTTCATGTCAGGGAACAGAGCAAGGAGGGTCTAAGGATTCGGGGGGGCTGTGTGTCCTGCAGGAGAGAGGAGGTGTGTGGGGAGGCCCAGAAGGTGTTGAGGGCTTTTCCTATCAAGGGTTCTGAGAAGGAGGGATCCAAACCCATGCCCTCCTTCCCTGATATGGTCAGCTACGTCCAGGAGAAGGTGAGGGCACCCAACTTGACATCTACAGCCTCATGGCATGCCCATCTGTCTATTTCCAGATCTAACTGTAAACCCTGTTCCCCCCCTTAGGCTTCTCAGAGGATGAAGACTCCAGCTAAGTACATCATTGGAACCAACACCCTGCCCTTCAACCCATCCGCATTCGGAGAGGTAAGAAATAATCCTGACGGGTAACAGCAGTACCATTTCATGCCAGTTCAGTGGCACGTTTTGGGATTTTGCCACTTCCGGTTTGACGTCACTTCCTGTTTGACCCCCACTTCCTTGTCTCAGATTGTGCTGTACCTGAGGATGTGTCTGGCATACAGCGCCGGGGCGACACCCGTCTCCAAAAGCCTGGCGGACATGCAGGATGACGCGCCCGCCATCGGTTGCTATATTAACACCCTGCTGACCTCTGACACCCAACTCTCCTCCTCGGGGTTAAAGGGCAGTGAAGCCAACCCTGTCCACATCTACATGGACCTCCTGCAACAGCTGCTCTCAGCGATTGGAGGTGAGGGATTCAGGGAGGTGTCCAATGTTACTAGCATTCCCGACTCAATCATCTACCCGATTTGACCAGTTTTTTTTCTTTGTCTTTCCCAGGAGTCCCAGTAATGTACTGTCTACTGGAGGTGGTGTCAGTCTGCCCTCAAAAACTGGCTCCAAAATTCATCGACAAGATTGACTGGATTAAAGTACGTGTCTTCACTTTACAGTTTGTGAATCACAAAACCAATAGATACAATGCCACCTTGACACATCAACCGATGCTAATTGTGGCTAATGCTAAATGACGCGATGCTAAATGTTTCCCCTGCGCCACAGAGTCTAATGAACACCAACAAGGAGGACATGAGGGAGCTAGCTGCACAGCTGTATGCCGTGGTGGTGTCCACCATGTCGGGCAACGAGCTCAAGACCGCAGTCCAAAACCTCATCAAGATTACGAAAGACAACCATGTAAGTAGTTCATACCCTCAGGAATACATTCTAATCTATTTTTATGGCAGTTGCCTTCAGTTCCACTGTTTCAATTGAAGGTGTGCGTAGGGTAGAATGTCGTCCCAGTTTCACTGAGCCGAATGTAAATCTGCATCTCGCTGTGGAAACCTAGAGCCCGGAGACCCAGCACGGTGCCATTATGGCTCTGGGCTACATGGTGGGCAGGTACATGAGCAAGAGGAAGACCTTCACCTCCGGAGACTCCGCCCGCATCCGAGAGCTGCGCATGAACGCCAACCCCGAGGAGGACGAGGAGCTCGTGGCCATGGCGACCAAGACCATCGGTAATCCCGAAGCCCATTTGTCTTGTTGTTGTTTAGTATATGCGTGTGGCGTGTTTCTGAGCCTGGGCTCACGCGTCCCACGTCGTGTGTCCTGCTGCAGGCTCCTTCCTGGACAGCGGGACAGCGTTGCTCCCGGTGGCGGCGTGCACAGCGCTGGGGGAGATCGGTCGTAACGGGACCCTCCTGATCCCAGCGGACGGCGAGGGCTTCACCAAGCTCAGCATGGTGGACAACCTGCTGGCTCGCATCCCGTCCGGCAAGGAGACCACCAAGGTAACCACGGACACATCCCCCCCCCACACTGGAACTGTTTCATTAGGCTTTTGCAAAAGTGTCTTCAAGCAAGCATACACAGACTTGCCTGAGTGTGTCGTGTGTCATGTCCTGTGTGTCATGTCCTGTGTGTGTAGATGAAGGAGAGGGCTATCCAGACCCTGGGCTACCTGCCGGTGGGAGACCGAGACTTCCCCCACCAGAAGAAGCTGCTGCAAGGCCTCATGGACTCTGTGGAGGTACGTCCTGTTCCGGAACCCTCCGGACCCTGCCTGACTGTGACGTGACTGTGCTCTGCTGTGTCATCCTGCTCCGTGAAACAAGAGACAACCTTCTAAACTGTGCTTGCCCTTCCCTTCCCCCCCCCTAGGCTAAGCAGGTGGAGCTGCAGTTCACTGTCGGGGAGGCCATCACCAGTGCAGCTATAGGAACCTGCTCAGGAGCTGCCAGAGACCCCTGGACCTGCACCGAGGAGCAGTACAGCCCCCCCGACAGTAAGACCACGCACACGCGCACACACAAACACACACACACGGGGATGGGTAGAGCTCATTGGTAGACTAATTGGCGGCAGATCAAAAGGATCTGTAAATGGCTACTTTACATGACACCGGTCTAGAGCACTGTGCTACGTCTCCCTCCCCTCGGCTCAGATGTGACGAGCAACGACGTGGTGCCCTGGGTCCTAAACGCCATCCTCTCCAAGTACATCCCCAGTCAAAACCCTCACGTCCGGCAGGCTGCCTGCGTATGGCTCCTGTCATTGGTCAAGAAGCTGAGCCAGCACAAGGAGATCAAGGTAGGATTGGCTCACGGGTTAGAGGGGAGGCGTAGAGCCAGGTTACGGCGGTGGAAGGATGGACTGAAGTGTTTGTCATTCAAAAGTATCGCTTTGTCTCTCTCTCCGTCTCAGTGTCACCTGAAGGAGATTCAGTCTGCCTTCATCTCAATCCTCTCCGACCCTGACGGTGAGGCCCCCTCCACTCCCTCCACGTCCGCCCATCCCTCCCTCCCAGTCATCTCTTCATGTGTACGGACGCCCCCTACTTGTGTGGAGCCTTATTTACTCCTTTCCTTCTCTCGTTCCTTCCGTCCCTCCTCTGCAGACCTGAGTCAGGACGTGGCGTCCAAGGGGCCTGGGTCTCGTCTACGAGATGGGGGAAGAGGGAGACCAGCAGGAGCTGGTGTCCACCCTGGTGGAGACACTCATGACGGGCAAAAGGTGAGAGAGAGAGAGAGAGAGAGAGAGAGAGAGGGGAGGGAGAGACGGGGTGTCCTAGACTAGAGAAGGGTGACAATGAATAGCTCCCGTTTGGTGATTGGTGCGTTTGTTTTCTCTCAGGGCGAAGCACGGTGTGACAGGTGATACTGAGGTGTTTCAGGGCGAGGCTCTGGGGAAGGCTCCTGACGGGTGAGCAGCTCGTCACACAGACGCACACACACACACACAGACTCTCTCTGCCTCGTCACCTCCCAGCCCCTCTTAATGTCGTGTAGCAGACACTTATCTTTAGTTATGGTCTGTCTCGTTTCCACGGTCACCTGCAGCCAAGGACTGTCCACCTACAAGGAGCTGTGCTCGTTGGCCAGCGACCTGAACCAACCAGATCTGGTCTACAAGTTCATGAACCTGGCCAATCACCACGCCATGTGGAACTCGCGCAAGGTACAACCAGGAAGTCCAACGCATCCTGACAGATTTGATGTCGTTCAATGTTGGCACCCTGATCTCATTGAGCACACACACTTACTCACACCCGCACGCTCTTCTGGTGTTTTCCCGCCCTATCAGGGAGCAGCGTTTGGGTTCAACATCATCGCAACCAAGGCAGGTGAGCAGCTCACCCCCTACCTGCCCCAGCTGATACCACGCCTCTACCGTTACCAGTTCGACCCCAACATGGGCATCCGCCAGGCCATGACCAGCATCTGGGACGCCCTGGTGACCGACAAGACCATGGTGGGCACACATACACACAGAGCTCACTCACTTTCTATGTTACACAAATGCCACATACTCTTTTAGTGAAAGCACACACAACAGACACATAGATCATGCAACATTAGAATATGGTAATAGTGTGTGTGTGTGTGTGTGTGTGTGTGTCAGGTGGACAAGTACCTGAAGGAGATTCTCCAGGACGTCATCTCTAACCTGACGAGTAACACCTGGAGGGTCCGTGAATCCAGGTAAGGGAACACACACACCTGTGTAAGACACTCCTGCCAAATCTGCCTGTGGAGTGAATTCTGTTCAGATTGTCTTTATTTTGAATGGTAAAAACCCTGCTGATTTGATTGGTCGATTGTCTCTAGCTGCTTGGCCCTGAACGATCTGATTCGCGGGCGGCAGGCCGATGACCTCATCGACCACCTGTCGGAGATCTGGGAGACGCTATTCAGGGTCCTGGATGACATCAAGGTGATTGGTCGGTTTATTCTGACTTTCTGGCTCACTCTGAGAAACATCACATTACATAACACTCTACATCACCGGTCCAATCTGTGTTCCAGGAATCTGTACGCAAGGCTGCTGACCTGACCCTGAAAACACTCAGCAAGGTACGTCTTATTGATGATGGTGTGTGCTGGTGGAGGGAGGGCAGGGTAGAGGAGAGTGTGGATTTAGGTGTACCACCCATCTCTCTGTCTCCAGGTGTGTGTGTGTGTTGAGGTGTAGCTCTGTCTCCAGGTGTGTGTGTGTGTTAAGCTGTAGCTCTGTCTCCAGGTGTGTGTGTTAAGGTGTAGCTCTGTCTCCAGGTGTGTGTGTTAAAGTGTAGCTCTGTCTCCAGGTGTGTGTGTGTTGAGGTGTAGCTCTGTCTCCAGGTGTGTGTGTTAAGGTGTAGCTCTGTCTCCAGTTGTGTGTGTGTGTTAAGCTGTAGCTCTGCCTCTAGGTGTGTGTGTTAAGGTGTAGGTCTGTCTCCAGGTGTGTGTGTTAAAGTGTAGCTCTGTCTCCAGGTGTGTGTGTGTTGAGGTGTAGCTCTGTCTCCAGGTGTGTGTGTTAAGGTGTAGCTCTGTCTCCAGTTGTGTGTGTGTGTTAAGCTGTAGCTCTGCCTCCAGGTGTGTGTGTGTTAAGGTGTAGCTCTGCCTCCAGGTGTGTGTGTTAAGGTGTAGGTCTGTCTCCAGGTGTGTGTGTGTTGAGGTGTAGCTCTGTCTCCAGGTGTGTGTGTGTTAAGCTGTAGCTCTGCCTCCAGGTGTGTGTGTTAAAGTGTAGCTCTGTCTCCAGGTGTGTGTGTTAAAGTGTAGCTCTGTCTCCAGGTGTGTGTGTGTTAAGGTGTAGCTCTGTCTCCAGGTGTGTGTGTGTTAAGGTGTATCTCTGTCTCCAGGTGTGTGTGTGTGTGTTAAGGTGTAGCTCTGTCTCCAGGTGTGTGTGTGTTAAGGTGTAGCTCTGTCTCCAGGTGTGTGTGTTGAGGTGTAGCTCTGTCTCCAGGTGTGTGTGTGTGTTAAGGTGTATCTCTGTCTCCAGTTGTGTGTGTGTGTTAAGCTGTAGCTCTGCCTCCAGGTGTGTGTGTTAAGCTGTAGCTCTGCCTCCAGGTGTGTGTTAAGGTGTAGCTCTGCCTCCAGGTGTGTGTGTTAAGGTGTAGGTCTGTCTCCAGGTGTGTGTGTTAAGTGTAGCTCTGTCTCCAGGGTGTGTGTGTTAAGGTGTAGCTCTGTCTCCAGGTGTGTGTGTGTTGAGGTGTAGCTCTGTCTCCAGGTGTGTGTGTGTGTGTTAAGGTGTAGCTCTGTCTCCAGGTGTGTGTGTGTGTGTTAAAGTGTAGCTCTGTCTCCAGGTGTGTGTGTGTGTGTTAAAGTGTAGCTCTGTCTCCAGGTGTGTGTGTGTGTGTGTGTGTGTGTGTGTTAAAGTGTAGCTCTGTCTCCAGGTGTGTGTGTGTGTGTGTGTGTGTGTGTGTGTTAAAGTGTAGCTCTGTCTCTAGGTGTGTGTGTGTGTGTTAAAGTGTAGCTCTGTCTCCAGGTGTGTGTGTGTGTGTGTTAAAGTGTAGCTCTGTCTCCAGGTGTGTGTGTGTGTTAAAGTGTAGCTCTGTCTCCAGGTGTGTGTGTGTGTGTGTGTGTGTGTGTTAAAGTGTAGCTCTGTCTCCAGGTGTGTGTGTGTGTGTGTGTTAAAGTGTAGCTCTGTCTCCAGGTGTGTACTCGTATGTGTGAGTCTACGGGAGCAGCAGCTCAGAGGACTGTGGCCGTGCTGCTCCCCACCCTGCTGGACAAGGGCATCGTCAGCAACGTGGCCGAGGTCCGCGCGCTCAGGTGAAGAGTGCCACCACACACACCACACTGCCGCCACGCTCCTCATGTGTGTGTTGGGCGTCCCTCAGTCCCTCACTTCAGCCCTTTGAAAATATCTCTCTCTCTCCTCTCAGGCCTCTCTCTCTCCCTCCATAATAACCCCTTTTGTCTTTGTAAATATATTGTGCCTGCTTCTCTCCCCAGTATCCAGACCCTGGTGAAGGTGAGCAAGACTGCGGGGGCCAGGTTGAAGCCCCACGCCCCGCGCCTCATCCCCGCCCTGCTGGAGGCTCTCAGCACCCTGGAGCCCCAGGTCCTCAACTACCTCAGCCTCCGAGCCACCGAGCAGGAGAAGGTGACCTCACCTTTGACCCCTACAGTCCCAGAAGGGGCTATTTATAGAGTTGGGAGGGCATTGCAGTAAAGCTATGTGGAAGCTTGTGTACAATGCGCCGATGTGACACTAATGCGTGTGTGTTCTTCCTCTAGAGTGCCATGGATGCAGCCAGACTCAGTGCTGCCAAGTCATCTCCCATGATGGAGACCATCAATATGGTACACACAAACCACACAAACACACTTTACACACCCACCATCTTTGGTGTGGCTGCATTAATCTGGACTTTCTATCATTGTGTGTCTCCGCCTCTCTCTCTCCCCCTCCAGTGTCTCCAGCACCTAGACGTGTCTGTCCTAGGGGAGCTGGTGCCTAGGCTGTGTGACCTGCTCAAGAGTGGAGTGGGACTGGGCACTAAGGTACACACACACACCACACACAGACACACAGGCACGCATTCTCATTTTCACACTCCCACTCGCTCTTATTTTCTCTCTGTTTCTCTCTTGTCTGTCTCTCACCCCTACACGCTGTTTTATTTTCTCCCCTTTCGATTTCCTCTGTCACTCTCAGTTTCTCTCTCGCACACACACACACACACACACCCCCCCCTCTCCTCACTGAGCCAACACCCCTGTCTCTCTCCCTCCCTCTCTCCAGGGGGGCTGTGCCAGTGTGATCGTGTCCCTCACAGTGCAGTGTCCGCAGGATCTCACCCCGTACTCAGGTAACCCCGCCTTCCTCACATGTCCCGGGCGCACGAAATCTCCCCCGCACGCTAGTCTCCTTGTATCCTGTCATGACATGCTAGCTTCCTCCCCCTCCCGTCACTTAGTACACTGGGATTCATGGTCTCTGTGTGGGTGTCCTTGATTTGAGTCACGCTGCCTGCCACCAGCTAACCGGGGCGGTGCTTTGTTTTCGACAGGCAAACTGATGAGCTCCCTGCTGAACGGCATCCATGACCGAAGCAGCACGGTGCAGAAGGCCTTCGCCTTCGCTCTGGGTCACCTCGTCAGGGTCAGCACAATCTCCGTCACCTCCGAATCCAACCAGTGCATTCAGGAAACGTCAATGTGTTCAACACTCTGGTCTGTTTGGTTGATTTGCGATCCGTGTCGATTGATTGGCCCGGCTGTTGTGTTGTGTTCAGACAGCGAAGGACAGCAGTGTGGAGAAACTCCTGCTGAAGCTCAACAACTGGTACCTGGAGAAAGAAGGTGAGACACTGAGGTCCAGCTGCCTGATTAGGAAGCACCACAAACGACAGTCCCGACCAGGGTGGATGTGTGGCCCATGACTTTCATGTTGGTCATCTCTCTGCTTCTGTCTCCCCCCGCTCCCCCCGCTGCCTTCAGAGCCAGTGTACAAGTCGTCGTGCGCGCTCACCGTGCACGCCATCAGCCACTACAGCCCGGACGTGCTGAAGGCTCACGCCAGCGTGGCCCTTCCCCTGGCCTTCCTGGGCATGCACCAGGCCCCGGGCAGCGAGGAGGAGAAGGGAGAGAACCACGACGCGGGCCTCTGGGCCGAGGTGTGGCAGGACCACGTCCCCGGTGAGGGGAACGCACACTGTCTGTGCTCTGAAACACACACTGTCTGTGCTCTGAAACACACACTGTCTGTGCTCTGAAACACACACTGTCTGTGCTCTGGAACACACACTGTCTGTGCTCTGAGACACACACTGTCTGTGCTCTGGAACACACACTGTCTGTGCTCTGGAACACACACTGTCTGTGCTCTGAAACACACACTGTCTGTGCTCTGGAAACACACTGTCTGTGCTCTGAAACACACACACTGTCTGTGCTCTGAAACACACACTGTCTGTGCTCTGAAACACACACAATATCCTCAGAAACACACAATCAGCCCAGAAACACACACATGCACTATATACACGAAACACAAGCTATCATCACAGAAGTGCTCATCGGGACACTGGTGTGACTATCTCCTAAACTTTGACCTCTCCCTCCTCCCCATGTCGCAGGAAGCTTTGGGGGCATCCGTCTGTACATGACTGAACTGATCGCCATTACCCAGAAGGCCCTGCAGTCCCAGTCGTGGAAGATGAAGGCGCAGGGTGCCGCCGCCATGGCGTCCATCGCCAAAGGAGCAGACGGGCTCGCTGGTGGCGCCGCACCTGGGCATGGTGCTCAGCGCTCTGCTGCAGGGGCTGGCCGGACGCACCTGGGCCGGCAAGGTAGAGTGTGTGTGTGTGTGTGTGTGTGTGTGTGTGTGTGTGTGTGTGTGTGTGTGTTACCTGGCCGTGACTTCACATCCGAGTTGTCCCTATTGTGACTTCTCACACCACCGCTTTGCTCCGCTACAGGAGGAGTTGTTAAAAGCCATCGGCTCTGTGGTGTCTAAGTGCAGGTGAGCTCGTATTAAACATTTTCAAATTTCAAATCAATGAAATGCATTTTCTACATCCCTGTGAATGCATTTCGAGATCCCTTTGTATGTACGGGCGCATGTGTATTTACCTCTTTGTCTCTCCCATCCTCCTCCCTCCCCCATCCTCCAGTGCGGAGCTGCAGAAGCCTTCCCCGGGCCAGCCCAGCATCCCTGAGGTGGTGGAGCTGGTGATGAAGGAGTGTAAGAAGGAGAGCCTGGTCTACAAGATGGCCGCCCTGCGTTCCGCCGGCGACGTGTTGCAGAGCACCAAGCAAGACCGCTTCAGCGACATGGCCGACATCCTCATTCCCCTCATCAGAAAGGTGAGCTATCCCCACCCCGCACGCGCGCGCACACAGCCGCCTGGGTTTGATGCTACACTGGTCGCTTTTCATTCTGCAAAGTCTTATATCCCAACTTTGTATTTGATCTGGTCTTTTCCAGAACTGCCCAGAGAGTGCTTCTTCACAGTCGCGGGCCGACGACGACGACCACGACGCCAAGGAGAGGGAGCTGCAGACCGAGGCCCTGCTCTGTGCCTTCGACACGCTGGGGAAGAGCTGGCCACGGGACTCCCAGACCCAGGGTAATGTCACAGCTGGCCCCAGACTAGGTTCAAACGTTCATAGTTGAAGGAAAGAAACCGATTTCACGAACAGATAAACCAGAAAAAGCTTGTTATTGAGGTGGTTGCTCAGGGACGTGTGTTCTCCTTGGTCCAGGGCGTTTCCAGTGGGACCTGTGCTGTCTGATGTGTGAGAAGCTGAAGCTGAGCACCTGGAGGGTCCAGCTGGGCGTCCTGCAGTCCATGAAGGCCTTCATCCAGGGGTAAGAAGGCTGAGCTCCAGGTCTTCTTCACCAGGACCTCTACAGACCACTAACCCGCCCGGTCTCCGTGTCCTCCCCCAGGTTACTGCTCCTAGAGAAGGGCCATCAGGACTTCAACGCCCTGTCCCAGATCCTCACCGAGACCTGCTCCGCTCTCACACACCCACTAGGTGAGGGGACCTTCCATCCAGCAAACATCTCAGATACTAGATAGATGCTCATTAAATGGTTCAAATCCCCCTTGTACTAAACGTCGCTTTTGGTCAAAGCATCTGCTAAACTCATACGGTACCATTAGTAATTGTCTGAAATCCATGACATTGTTCTAATGAAAGTGTTGTCCTTATTGTATTCCTCCAGAAAACAAGGCGTACTCGTCTGTGAGGACAGAGGCCTTGTCTGTCGTGGAACTCCTCGTCAAGAGAACCGGAGGTAACGCCCACGCAATGGCCAACGCCGCACCGTGTATACCCCACACGCCGCACTGTGTATACCCCACATGCCGCACCGTGTATACCCCACATGCCGCACCGTGTATACCCCACATGCCGCACCGTGTATACCCCACATGCCGCACTGTGTATACCCCACATGCCGCACCGTGTATACCCCACACGCCGCACCGTGTATACCCCACACGCCGCACTGTGTATACCCCACACGCCGCACCGTGTATACCCCACACGCCGCACTGTGTATACCCCCACCCACACGCCGCACTGTGTATACCCCACACGCCGCACGTGTATACCCCACACGCCGCACTGTGTATACCCCACATGCCGCACCGTGTATACGCCGCACCGTGTATACCCCATGTTTGTTTACGCCGTCGTGTGTGTCCGTCCCTCTCTCCCTCCATCCAGAGAGCGAGCAGTGGGAGTGCGTGTCGGGGAAGAGTCGGGACCAGCTCCAGCGATCCCTGTCCACCATGCAGACAGACAGCAGACCAGACCTGAGGGACAAGGCCCAGGAGCTCCGCAGACACATCCAGAGCCAGCCATAGTCTCTCTCTCTCTCTCTCTCTCTCTCACACACACTCACAGTCAAACAATACAAACACATACTGTCCCACATGATGTCCAGACCAAAGCCTCAATTAGACATGTCCTGTTTCTGACCACCCCGGACCTGTGTGTGTTTGGTCTGTTTGTATGTGTGCTCGCGTGTGTGTTTCGCGTGTGACGAGGAGAAGACGGTGGTGAAAAATTGTACTGTGTCAAAAGACGAGACGCTTTAGTTCGTTTCATGTACGGACATTAAGATTGAATGAATGCCATATTAATGGGTGTGGTGGGTTTGGAAACACTGTATAATTAACGGCGCCTGTGTGAGCAGGGCTTTTCTCTACTGATGCAGCCAGCTGCCCCTAGTGTGGAACACAGAGGGGGTGGCCAGCTGCCCCTAGTGTGGAACACAGAGGGGGCAGCCCATGCAAGTGCTTAACTGAAGGGGGGGTGGGGGGGGGGACTGCCTACCGTGTGACAAAAGGTCCACCTGCTGTTCTGTCAGTGTTTCTATCTAGCATTGGTCACCGTCGGAATATGTGCATTAAGCATCTTTGATTCCTTCTTCTGGTAATAGTTTAGGGTTACGAGGTGTAGGAAAATGATCCTTGACACCTTTTCCAGATCGTGTTTTTACCTGAAGGGGGACAAAGGATGTGTGTTTTAGGCGGGGCCCATCGAATGTTTTGCCTGCTGGCTGTGTTAGCGCCGTGCCAGACCAGAAACCTCCTCACCTCCAACAGCTTGCTAACCCCAGAGACATCTCCTGCCTTTAAAGGGACACAACCTTTTCTGTGTTTGACCTGAAACCGGTATTGTCTTCCCCTGTTTGCATGTGTAGAAGGTGTTTAAAAATATTTTTTCAGAATCCTTTAAAAAGAAAACTACCAAACCCAGCAAGACCTTTGGTGCCAGAGCGTGGCTTTAATGTATTCTGCTGTGTGAGTCTCCTCCTGCCCCCCTCCCTGCCCCCTAATGAAATAAAACTACCTTGTGAACTTTGTAAAATGTCTCTTCAGTTTCAATATGGGTCATCAGCAAATTATAGCTACAGCTAGAGTCTGTGCATTTTCACCTTTATCCCTCCTGTTTCCTGCATTTGCACACTGACAACAGCCAGCTCATTGGGAAAGAAGTGGACTAAGGTGTTTGGGTCATTTTACACAAATAGCTAAATCTACTGTGGTCTACACTACAATCACTACATGTTTGAGTGAAAGCAGAAACAAGTTTAATCAAGGTGTTTTATTAAAACCGGTCTCGGTAAAAAGGTTGAAGACCCAGAATAGATAAGACTGGACATACACAAAGCTAAATAGATGTGGTCAAGGTGAGAAATTACTAATGACATCATAATAGAAAACAGAAATATAGACAATGGTTTGGAGCTGTTCACCCATGACAAGGAGGCTATACTGCTACCCGTCATCTGACAAACCCAAAAGATACACAGGAAAAAATTACACAAGTTAAAAACCCAACTGCGCTACCACAGTTCCACTGACATGAGGGTTACATACAATCAGACCATAGCAGGGCTTAGCGAGCGAATATTCCATTTTGAGCACTTGAGCACAAGCTGACACTAGTTAGCGATGACCTGCTTCTGCCTCTTGTCCTTGAAGCGAGCCTTGTCATGTCCCTTGTGGGGTGCGTTCGAGTCACTCTGGCTCTGGGTGGTCCTGCTCACCGTCGACACCCCGTCCACAAACTTGGTCTTGAACAAAACGTTGGCGTTGGCGAACATGCCATCTTTCAGAGACACGACCACAAACTTGAATAGGAGAGAAAACAGACAAGGGTTACGAAACACCGACGTATGTGAGCAAATACCACATGACTGTCGTGGCCTTGTGTGTGTGTGTGTGTGTGCGCCGTCTCTCTCTACCTGAGAGTGTGTGAAGTGTGTGCGCAGCATCTGTCCGATGTTCTGTGTGTGTGACAGGTCGAGGGCAGCGTCCACTTCGTCTAGGATGTAGATGGGAGCGGGCTTGAACAGCAGCATGGCCAAGATCAGCGACAAAGCCACCAGAGACCTACACACACACAATCACAGTCATTGTTATCATACCTGAAGTGGTTTGGTAGTTCAACCAAGTATGTCTTGTCTTGTGATCCCTGACCTTTGACCTCCACTGAGCTCAGTGAGGTTCTCCTTCCAGGTGTTCCCCAGAGCCACCTTGAACTCCAAGCCCTCTAGGGCCCCGCAGCCCTCTGGGGGAGCGAGGCGGGCGTCAGCCCCGGGTAGCAGGGTGGAGAAGATGGAGCCAAAGTCCTTGTTCACCTAAAGGAGGACAGAGACAGAAAGGGAGGGATGAAGAGTAGACATAAAGGAGATACTGAGAATGTGGCAGGAAGGAGAGGTCTTCTGTTGGGTCCTTCAGTGTCCCAAGTCTAGACGGCACACTTTCTCCTGAGCCAATCACCTTCTGCCAGGCAATGTTGAGAGCCTCGTTCTTCTTCTGGTCCAGCTCCTCGATGGTCTGGAGGATCTTGGACTTGTCGTTCTCCACGATCCTCTTCTTCTTCATCAGGTCGTTGTACTGATAGAGAGAAGGGATGGCGGGAGGGAGAGAGATGAAGAAGCAAGTTCCTTTTTGGATAGGAGCGTTTTTAATTTTATTTTTTAAAGACAGTCGATTGCTTCTAACCCCAAATCCTCACCCTCTCCTCGGCCTGACTCAGCATGTTCATGGCTCTCTTGTTGACGCTCCTCTCCAGGCGGTCCTTGCTCTCCTCCAGCTTGCGCAGCCTCTGGCCCGCCTCTCGGGGGTTGTTGGCCTTGAAGTCGTAGGCCGTGTTGGGCTGGCCGAACAGCTGGCGCTCCAGGGTGATCCAGTCGTGCTCCTTCAGCATATGAGACACCTGGGGGAGAGGGGAAGGTGGAGGATGGAGATGAGGGGGGGGGATTGGCCAAGAGCAGTGTTTCCCATGCATTGATTTATTTGTGGTGGCCCGCCCGTTTTTTTACTGTTTAACATGGCAAAAAAAGCATTGTATTGATGATTATTACTGAGAGATACAGAGGGTGTGCTGGGGTACCTTGGCGGCGGCGTCCTGGCTGTCTTTGCGGTGCTTGTTGATGTGGTGCTCCAGCTCCTTGATCTTCAGCTGGGCCTCGTTGGTCTGCTCCATAATCCCATTGGCCTCCGTGCTCTTCACCTGATCAAACCAAGTCAAATAACTTTATTCACTTTGGACATCAAAGGGGGTAACAGTAACATTCCATGTGAAGTCTTTAGAAAAATGGAGGTGACCACTGACCTTAACCTCCTTGTCCTGGGCAACGATCACCTCCTTCTGCTTGGCCAGCTCCTCTTGGGCTGTACGCACTGACTCCTGGAGCGAGGGAGAAAGGGGAAAACACAGAACGAATGAATGACACTCCAATCTTCACCATCCTCCAGGATTTTCAAAGTCCATCCTCATGGTTGTGGGTTTGTTGCACTTGTTGACCTTGTTTTGGGCCACGGTGGCGGCCATGTTGTCTATCTGTTCCTGGATGGCCTTCGTGGCCTCGTCCACCATCTGGATCTGCTGCTCGTAGCCCGCCTGTTCCCTCCTCAGCTCCTCCAGCTCCAGCGCTAAGGCGTCCACCTCCTACACACACACACACACACACGTTAGCCTCCTACAAGTCTTGTGCTGTTCCACTTCATCCTTCAACCACAAGTGTGTGTGTGTGTTCATACCTGCTGCTTCTCCTTCAGCTTCTTGCTGAAGGTGTCAGCCTTGGCTTTGGCCGAGTTGAGCTTCTGCTGGGCGGCCTTCAGCTCCTTCTCCCTCTCCGCCTCAGCGTTCTTCATCTTGTTCTCCAGGACCTTGTACTTCTCCTCCGCCTTCTTCTGAGTCTCCTTGGTGCTCCTCAGGGTCTCCTCGCTCTCCTCTGCAACACACACACACACATTATAATATATACCGGAGATGTATGTGATTTCTAGGCATGTTCATAAGCGTGAGTAGATTCCGCGCGTGTGTGTGTGTGTGTTTACCGATGGTCTTGCGCAGCATGTCCAGCTCCTCCTGCTGCTGGTGGAAGGAGCTCTGTTTGAGCTTGGCCTGCAGAATCTCCTCCTCCTCAGTCTTCAGATTCAGCTGCTGCTTCAGGTGGCGGAACCTGAAGGGGAAGGGAGGGAGATCAGAACAAATGATAATTGAAGAAAATCATTTGAACAATAATAATTCTCTCTGGAATGGCAACGTCTGTGTGCGCGCTCACCTCTCGGCTGTTCCCTTCAAGCTGGCCAGCTGTTTGTCCAGGTCGCAGAGCTCCGCCTCCTTGGCCGCCCGGCTCTCCCGCACCTCCCTCAGCTCCTGCAGGCAGGACAGCACCGAGGCCGTCTGGGGGCGTGAGCCTGGGGGAGACACATCCTGGTTTAGGCCATTGCTACTTTCTCCATTTCATAAAGGATTCACTTAGCAGACGCCCAAAGCGACATACACTACAAGGTGGGATGCTGAGCTTTACCCCATATCCATATGAATTGACTCTCAATGTGTCGGCGCATGTGCGCTCGCACATCCTCCCCGCCCTCTCACCTCCGCTGAGCGTGCCCTGGGGGTCGAACACGTCCCCCCCCAGGGTCACCGTCTTGGTCATGACACGCTTGTCGAAGGCCACGCACTTGGCGTTCTCCAGGGTGTCGCACACCAGGGTGGAGCCAAACACGTACTCCATGGCTTTCCTCAGGTCGGCCTCGTAGCCCACCAGGGACAAGGCCGTGTGCACGTTGTCCTGCCCCACCTGAGGGGGAAACACAGAGGGAAGAAGGAGGAAGAGGGGGAAGAAAAATGTCAGTTTCCCACACATGAGAAGGAAGAAAAATGGCAAGGAAAGAGTTCCCCAGAGTTCTCACCAGGGCCTTGGCGGCTTGGATCACGCCGGCGTTGAGCGTCCTGGCTGAGATCTTGTTGAGGGGGATGATGGTGTAGCGCCTCTTCAGCTCGCCTTTCTCCAGCAACTTTTTACCCGTCACCTGGACACACAATCAGACTGACATGTCAACATACTGCTATATCCCAACACCACACCCGCTCCTGCCCCATCTGACGGACACGCACCTCGGTGTCCACCACCACGTTGTAGAGCCGTCCCCCAGCCACCACCTCCAGCCCAGTCGCGTAGGAGACGTCGCTGACTGTGATCAGATTGGCCAGCAGACCTTTCACCTTGCTGCGGTCCCACCCTTGCTCAGGATCTCTACCAATGGGAGAGGAGAGGTCAACATGATACTGGCCTGAATCCCACAAACACCTACTGCCACCGTAGACGCACCGCTCGTTGTACAGCTGGTCGCAGTACAAAGACAAGCAGGGGATGAAACTCTCGCCCCCGGCGGGCCGACACAGCAGACGCACCTGTAGTCAAAGCGGAGATTGGGGAAGCGTCCCATGAGGCTCTCGTTAGTCTCCCTGAGCTTGGTCACCTCTCTGTTCAGCTGCCTCTTCCTGTCCAGCAGTCCCTCCTCCTTTTCATCTGCACACACACACAGAAACAGATTGATGAAAGGCGTTTCTTGACTATGCCGGATTCAATTTTCACCACTATGACAAGCACACACACACACACACGCGCACCTTCGTAGTTGAGTTTGTTGATCTCGGCCTGCAGTTTCTCCTTGCTGCTCCTCACAGCCTGGAAGGCGTCCTGGTCCTTCTTATAGCCGCTGTCCATCTTCTTCACCTCCGCCTGCTTGGTCTTCAGCTCCGCCTGGGCGTGCTTCAGCTTCATCTGGGCCTGGGCAGAGAGACGGGCGGAGGAGTGCAGAGACGGCGTTAGGGAGGGGAGGCCAAGACGTGCCGTCGGGATGCGTGTAGTACGGTGAACAGGAAGCCGACTGTGCGTGTGCCGCGCTGGTCCCCGTCCCCCTCACCTGCTTGGCCTCCGTGTCGGCCTTGCTCATGTCGTTTTTGCACGCCATCAACTGGCCGTCCAGCGTGGCCGCCTCTCCGTCCTCATTGGTGGAGAGGCCGGCCGACACGGCCTTGAAGTGCTGCTGGGCGGCCTCCAGGGCGCCGCTGTCCTTCTGGCCTTCCTCCTGCAGGGTGCTCAGCTTCTCCGTCACCTTGGACACCTCGGCCTCTTTCGTCAGCAGCATCTTCTTATCCTGGGAGAGGGATGGAGAAGGGGGGGAGATAAAAGGATGGATGTGTGTGGGTTTAGGTGTGCTGGCTTGAGAACATACTTGCAGGTCAGCTGTATAGACAGACAGACAGACAGACACACACACTCACTTCCTCCATGTTCTTGACCAGCTCCGTTCTCTTCTTGCTCTCGTCTTTCAAGTTCTGTTTCTTCAGGTCCAGGGCGCTCTGGGCCTTGGCGTCCACACGCTGCACCTCTGACAGAGCCTCCTCCAGAGTCTTAAGCACTCCACCCACCTCCTACAGGTAACACACGCCACACACAAACAATGTAGGTCTAATAAAACATCGAAAAAGAGTTTGGTTTCCATCCCCATCCACGTCCCTCTGTCCTCCAACCTTGTCCCTCTTCTTCTGCAGCTCCTGGATCTCGTCCGTGAGCTCTTGGACCTTGCGCTTGTTGTCCGCCATGTTGGCCTGAAGCTGGGCAATGGCCTCCTGCATGCCCCGCAGGTCCTCGGCCGACTTCACCTTGGTCTCCTCGGCGCACACAAACAGCCAGGCCACGTACAGGCGGCTCAGGTGCTCGATCTCACGCATCAGCTTCTGGTACTCCAGGTAGGAAGATCTTTCCTGGGGAGGGAGAGCAGGAGGGGGTATCATCCGTTCTGGTGGCGTTTCTAAAACCGAAGAGGAACTTGGCAACAGTTGGAAAGAGAATGAAACACTACCTCTTTCAGTTTCTGCATGGTGGGCGTGATCTCCTCGTCCAAGATCTAAACACACAGGTAGAGGTTACTCGTCAGACAAACACGAGACAGATGATTGGGCAACAGGTGCGAGGGAATCTGTTTTAGCGGTAGGCTGTACCGTTTGGATCTCTTTGAGCTTGGCCTCCTTCTTCTCAATGGTTTTCTGGGCACTGATCTTCTTACACTCGTACATCCTGGTGCCTGCGGCTTCTTCGATCATGGCTAGGATCTAACCACCAGACAGCACATGTTTACAAAAGAGGCTTATGGAGGACTGTCAGTGAGGATGTGTGTGTGTGTGTGTGTGTGTGTGTGTGTGTGTGTGTGTGTGTGTGTGTGTGTGTGTATGTGTGTGTGTGTGTGTGTGTGTGTGTGTTACCTCTGGGGGTTTCATGTTCAGGACCTTTGTGATTCTCCCCTGAAATTTAAAATATCCTTTTTAGTAATTTATTAACAAGATGTAGTTCAACGCCCTCTACGTTTCCACAGCAACAGTGGCTGTACTCACCTGCATGATCAGGAAGTGCGGGTTGTTGACGTTGAGACCTACGGAGCAGAACAGGTCTTGCACACGGGTATTGTTGGCATTTACCCCGTTGATAAGGTATTTATTTCTACCTCCAATGACGACCTGAAGGTTTTTTCAGAAAGACATGCAAGATACATAAATGTGTCTTTGCAATGGTAGGGGACGTGTGTGCAAGTTAAAAACATTTATATTTTAGTCGGCTGTTCGTGCTAGCCTTTATAACCATTTACCTGTCTCGTGACAGTGATTTCATCGTGTGTCTCGAACCCTAGTGGGCTTTGGCTTTTGTTCGAGTTGTCAAACGTGATGGACACAGTTGCTTTGGTGATTCCAGCCTGTCCGTTCTTATACACCAAATCCTGGAGATTGGACGCACGTACCTAGAAGATGGTGATGTTGGTAGATGTGTTAGAATGTTTGTCCAAAAGATCTGTTCAATGACTTAGCTAGATAGCTATGCATGGACTGCAACATAGCTCTAGTGGGCAATAAGTAACATTTAGAAAAATACGTATTTTCAAACAAATGTGTAAGTCAACCTTACCTGTGACAAATTGGTGATACCCAGTAGAAAACATATGGAATCTAAGATATTAGATTTTCCACTGCCGTTGAGTCCCGTGATAGCGTTGAACAGCGGATCAAATCCGTTGATTTCTGTTCTCTGTGCGTACGACTTGAAACCCTCAACGATGATAGATTTTATATGCATTTTTACGGTACCCTTTTCCTGCTGCTTTCGGTGCTGATCTTGGTAGATTTAATGTATTTAAATAGTTTGGCTTTTCAAGCCAGTGTTGCACCGTCAACAACAGAAATTCCCTTTCCTCTCTACAAACTTGAATTTTGGCGCCAGTTATGTTGCTGCTCTCTTGACTTCCGTGAGCTTATTCGTCAAATCTTACTGAAAGACTCCCGTAGAATACTGCATATGTAGCCCCGTTCACGTATTTGACCAAATGTATTCACTGATAAATCTCAAACTCTTTCTTTCGATTTACATGCAATAGTTACATTTTTTGAAAATACAGTTGTTAGCATGTTTTTTAAACAGGCAAAACTTCGACAAAAACATTGACATGACGTCAGAGGCTCATTCTGGTTGACTGCTGCCATCTAATGGGTCGGTTGTGTATCTTTCTGTCAACCAGTCAATAATAATATATACTATTTCAGTTCCTTGTAAGGTTTATTACCAGTCTTTAGCCTTGTGTCAGTTTAGCACACATGGAATCATAATATTTCAAAAACTAACATTCGTCACAAAAGTAACGTTTTAGTTTAGAAATACACACAAGCGCGTACATACACGCACTGCACTGCATACATGCGCTCATTAAATTGGCACAGGACAGAGAGCCAGGCAGAGCAGGTTAGCAGCGTACATGCAGATCTGCATGAGAACCACCAAGTCTCCTCGCTCTCTGTAAGCACAGGTAGACTGGATGTAAGCTAAGTCAAAGTTCTTCAGGGTCACCGGGCTCTGGCAGTACTTGTCACTCAGGCCGAGCAAGGCTCGCGCCATGGCGTACTTAGCGCCAGTGTTGATTGCTGTAACTTGATACACCTTGTCAAAGTGCATCAGGAAACTGGGATCGTCCTTCAGGAGCGGGTGAAAGACAAGAGACACCAGGAGACAGAGACACCAGAAGACAGAAAGGGATATAGATGAATGGCTAGCTCCAACAGATTAATGTCAAGTACATTCATGGAAAGCACCAGGCCCTCCTATCCAATTCCATGCTGTTCACAAGCCATTCAGAGAACATTCAGTCTGACAGAGGTCATAGGAGAACACTGGGAGCGCCTTCCTCACCACTTCAGCATTCCGTCCATCCAAGAGGACCAGATCCTGCAGGAGCCAGACCTCTTTGATCTTCTTGTTGGAGTCGATCAAGCCCTGGCGCTGGGTCTCCACACGCATGAGCTTCTTCTTCTTGGATCCGCCTTTGTGGGACCTCTTAAGCTTTTTCGATGTCACCACACAGATGTGTACCTGTTTGCTCTTGTCCACTGAACGGGAAAGGAATGGGGACAACAGATGACAAATTGCAAGAAAGAACGACTGTAATGGTGTTATGTGAAAGGCAGCAGATTCCATTTCATGCACGTTAGACAATTAATCTGCATTCTTTGTGTCAAAGACTTTTCAGATAATCTTTTTACAATGATGACATTGCAAAATAAGAAATTGTGTGTAGGAAGCACAAAGTGCATTACAACGGATAAAATACAGATGAAAGCTAAAGCAACACATGTTGACAGACAAAATTACCAAGATAGGAATAGTATTACAGGAGACACAGCATCACCACACAGAGACCCCATGAAGGATTGCAGTATGACAGATTGCAGGATGAGTGTTAATCATCATTCATACACAGACGTGTCAAGGCCAATATACTGAGTGTGGTGAAAATACATTTTTGCCCAGCGTTAATACTCCTAATACGAGTCCTGACGAATCGTTATTAGTTCTCAGATGAATAACCATTTCCTGTTATTGTACATTTACACTTTCGCTCATCGTATCATTTTTCACAATTTCACCCAGCAAAGAAAACATTTGATTAGGAGGGAGAGAGTCTCCGGTAAACAAAAACAAGACATCAGCAATATAGTTTACCTGAAACACAGAGGAAATTCCTTCCCAGGTCCGGTTCAAGCTCAATGAATTCCACCAGTTTCTGGCCCTCACAATTAAATACCGTCTGCAACTCATCGCTCAGTAGGGACGACATCGCTGCAGAGAGGGACAGGAAAGGAGAAGAAGAAAATAAAGAGGAGGGGAGGGTAAAAGAGGAGGGAGATCGAGAATCAGCGAGCTGTTTCAGTTAATGTATGGTCATATAAACAGCCACATATGGATACACAAAACAATTACATTCTTACTTGCAAGTAGTCACTCGATTATTTAAAAAAGACTAGAAGACTATACCACTACTAATAACCTGGGAAAGACAAACACAGAAAGAAAAACTGCATGAAGAACAGTACAGAACAGGCGCTGCTTTGGATGGAGATGGATCTCAGTATGTGTGCAGAGCCTATGATGTATTGGGCAGACTTTTCCACCTTGGGCGTTCCGGTCTGCAGAGGAGCAGTCCTCATATGACTGTAAAACCTGAAGGGATTTTTCCTTCAGTCCAAAAACTTGTTTGCAATGTACTCACTTTTTCCCAGATGTACACTGATTTACCACATTCTTAACTCCCCACCAGACACACGTTCGTTTACCACTCTCTTAATCCCCCACCACATACACATACACGCTCACACACACAGAACTCCTCCCCCCTTATTTTTGCACCCCCTCCCCTGTGCACTTGCACAACCACCTCAACCACACACACTTCCTGAAATATTTACAACACAAACACTTTTTTTCTCATAATGATGTCTCCCTGAGGCAGAACCAATGCCTGATTTTCCCATCAATTTGTCCTATTAAAGCACCAATCACACTCTATTCTAATGGTCTGGAACAGCCAGAGGTTGGTGGTCTCCTCATTGATTATGTCTACTTGCATCATGTATTACCCTCCACTTAGCTTTCTGAGATTTGTCTTCCTAAAGCCTACAGACTCTCTCTTTGACAAACACAATGTACACACACACAAACATACACACAGGTTACCGGCGCCTGATACAACTCTGATTAAATGTTGTTTGTTGTGGGGTCAAAAGATGTCCCATAGCACTCTGCAATTTTCCATTAGCCAACTGAATTGTATTCCTGGATTGGGACAAGTGCCCAGGAAGAAGTTTACAGCAGAGAGAGGATGTTGATCTTTATAACTTTGAGATGCAGATAATGTACAGTACAATACAATAAATTATAATTAGTGCAACACAAATAGACTTCCATTATAAAAATGATACATTTGTTGACAGACGCGTTACTAAATGCATGAATGCTGTGTGTCAAATCAGAAAGTGGGCACTGAGAGATTATTTGATTTGTGTGCAGGAGAAAGTGTGGCTCCATTAGTTTGTGTCACTTTATGGAAACAAATATGAGATGGATTGTTTGACAGCTAAGTGCCTCCGATGGAGTCTGGGCTTATAGATGTTCCTGCTTTTTGCAATTTCATGGAAAAGCTCTTTAGAGCTGACATGGAAAAAAGGGTGGGGGATAAACCTGTAGGGAGGAATTATCACGATATCCCTACACCATGTGACCTGATGAATTCTATGCTTAATGCCATTGTGACGTCACTGTCTTTAGATTCTACATTTGGAATTAAACACGTTTTCAATGCTATCAAATGTAGTACATTTTTTATATGTTTATTCACATATGAATAGAAAGATCCTAGTGCAAAAATGCAGATGAATATTGACAGTGGAAATGATAATTCATAGAATGTCTGGAAAAGTCATTCTGAAATAATGAGACGGTTAAGATACTAGAAGAGAACATTGTTAAAATAACCCATTTGTTACTCAAACTAGACCAACAACAGAGACAAGATGATTTTGTCTGCTTGGGGCTTCAGCTTTGTGTGTGTGTGTGTGTGTGTTTGTGTCAGGTATGTGTGGCCAGGTTGTGTAAGAAGGAGGAGGCCCAAGCAGGGATGGGGGCGGGGGACGGGGGCTGGTTCTGGTCTTAGTGTCTACATGTTTGTTATCCTGGACCACCACTTCACACACCTGGTTCTCAAGTTCCCCAATACTCAAGTTCCTGAAGACCCAATGTGACCATGCTGAAAGAGATGTGGAGCAGAACAGACAGACAAACACAAAGGCTGACAGACACACACAAACACACCCAAGGGCAGACAGAAATACAGAATCTGACATTTGACCTACTCCCAAAGCTTAAGCGGATATTGGCTTCCTCTGGGGCCTTTGTGATTGACAGCTAAGAAGCCCTGTACTATGAAATCACGCCCTGCATGACACCGATGAATGAGCAAGAGGATGACAGTGACAATCAATCTATGACATTCAGCTGAAGTGTTGAACTACAAGGGATAAACATGGATTGCCGTCAATCTTTTTTTTTCTTTTTTCTTGCTTTTTTTCTTTTTTCTTGCTTGGTAAATGTTTGGATTTGTTTATATAGCTACTAATCCCTGATATGTGAACTTTTAAGTTACCTCAATTTTATATAAAAAAATGAAAATGAAAAGCCAAATACCCTTTTGTTAGCCTATACACTGAAAGGGCAACTCATAACTGCGCTCGTTCAAGTGTATGATTGAAGCTAACAATAACAACATAGGGAGACCTCTAAATAGTTACAAGGCTTTTGCGTCACTGAATATAAGCAGCGCCTGTGATTGGACGAAAGAGGGAAACCCCCTTCCTCGATGGCATATTCGTCTCTCTACCGCAATTGCTTGGCGTCGTTCCAATGTCACATACCAGCCAGATGCTTACGATACAGAAATGCAACCTTCGTGCAGATTTTGCGTTGATGTCAGTTACTGTGAAAGCATGATTATATATGTTTAGTTTGATAACATATCTTCCGGTGCAGTGACAAATTGATAATTATACATTGATAATAAACATTGATAAATGCATAAAATCGGCGAGGTGTGATGATATTTAATCAAGCCTGTTTTATTAACTCTGAAGGACAGTATGTTTCTGTTACACAATGCTATGCAACCAGAGCATAGCCTACCCACCAACGATGCATTAATTAGGTTTATTTCATTGTAGAAATCAATTTGCGTTTGAGAAATTTTAATTTAAAAACGACTTTAATATCCCCTCAAAGAAAGGGATATATTAGTCCATCCCGATTCCCAAACATCATACTGTAGTTTGATGTTTATGTGGATCTTGCAGTACCTCTACTGTACATGTGAAACACTGCACCCTACCCTATCCCTACCAAATGCGCATGACTGTATACGGCGGAATATGAAGTAGGCCTCCTGTTTTTCTCTAGCCCGGAGTCCGGCCCCCCTGAACACAACCTCCAAAAAAACAAAACACGAAGCCTGGATTTGTAAGAATTGGGAAGGTAAGGCATTTAATATATTAAACCCGTGAATATGCATTCGATCGATCGAATAGAACGAGTGTTAGTCTCCGTAAGTGATGTATTAGCGTACGGAAGCGAACGAACTGCAGATTGAGGCTTTGGAACAGTTTCCGCACGGTCGGATAGAGCAAGGCCTAGTGACCCACATTCGGAGCAGTATGTGTATGAGTGGGCGAGCGTGTGAATGTGTGCCAATGTGTGTGCGGGAGTGTATGTGCATCTGCCGCAAAAGGTTTTGGCATCGCTAGTTGTTAACTGCAACATGACCCATATTTATTTATACATATTTGTGTGTGCGCGTGTTTTTGCAGTTTTCAGCGAACATCGTTTTCCTTCATTTTCGGAGATTGTTTGTTTGGTTACATGGTGTCAATGGCAATAGTTGCGTGACAGCTCGGGGCCAGCGGTAGCTTTCCTGATAACAGCCTCCACCAGCGGAATATTTCGTTTAGTAAATTATTGACTCATTGAAGAATGTCCTTAGTAGTGTGGGCAAAGACACATTTAAACCGCAAAGCAAGTTACCTGGGCAGTTCTGCTGTGGCTTGGGTGTGTGGGGGGTGTATTTTTTCGTTGTATAATCACGCGCGTAATAAGCACCTGTGGCTCCAGTTCTGACTGTAGGCAATCAAAAAACGACGCTTTCAAGATATGTATCGTCATAGCAAGGTGACATTTGTAACATTTTTCAGAAGTGGCTCATCATAAACCCACTGTGTGATTGACCGAGACAGCGCGCCAATGGGTTAGCTTTCGTGGCTAAGAGCATCTTAAGCTACCCAAATTCTTTAGGCCTGTGCCTTTTCAAATTGTCCCACCGCAGGATCATTTTTTATGTAGTTCTGTTGGTCAGCTGAAGGGTGTGTTGACTATCCCCCTGTAATCCCAAAATGATGCACTGCCTTTATACCAGTGAGTTATGCTTACAGTTTCATGTTGACTTCTGAATACTGATTATTTAAGTGAAAAAAGTAGTGTATAAGGACACGCACCTCATTCCCAAATATATGTACGACAGAACATAACATTTATACTCATGAGGATTTGAGACTTTCTTGTTTTGTTGCTTAATACTGTTCAATAGCTGGATACAAAGTAGAATTATGTTGCCTACATTATTGGATGTTTTACTAAACATTTATAACAGTAGAACGTTTTTATCAGACATTTAAGTATGCAAAAAAAAAGTTTTAAAACCACATTTTTTGCTTTCGTTTTCTAGGTAGGAGAGTCTACCATGTTCTGTCCAGCGTATGGTGCCCACCCACAACTTCAATGACCTCTGAGTCACCTTTGACCCTAAACCCCACTACAACCCCTCAGAACTACCTGCAACTGACCTCACACTCAGAAGCTGCAGTGAGGTAAGCTGACTAAAGATTGCACACACTCTCACTTACAATTATGAGATGCATTTGATACAATGTTATGCTTTATGTCTGTATAATGAACTTTGCCAATTATGTTGTGTCTACTTAGTATTAATGCATGTGTGTGTGTGCAGGCCTGTGTGTGTGTCTTATTTGTAATTCATTTTTGGTGTCCTTCCAGGTGCCCTTCCAAATGCCTACCTCACGCCTAAAGCACCAATCACTGCAACTACAGCCTTGATCAAACACCACCATGACATCGAGCATAGGGTACAACAACAGCAACACACACATACAAACACACGACACACACACGCACACACTGCCTTCATCTTTTATACACTTAATAGCATTGACATTGACATACCCTTCGACATACCATTATTTCCTCAGCCAAAACACATTTCTTTATCTCTGTCTTGCTCTTCCCTCCTCACGTTGTCTCTCTCTCCGTCCATTTCCCTCTCTGCCTCATCCAGTGAGTTCCAAAAATAAGCATGTCCTGTTCATGAAGGAATCTCCACGTTAAAGAACTTCGGTCATTAGCTATTTTTAACACTTCATATCTACTTTCAGCCTGTCAAAGAGTGCACAAACACACTCTCACTCTTACAAACACACATAAACATGTCTACTCTTCCTCTCTCTTACACTCACTCACTGGCTCCGTTTCTCTGTCTCCTGGTTAATTCGTGGTGTTACTTTTCCACAGAGATGATTGCAGCATCTTTGATGGTTTGATGGAAGAAGATGAGAAGGACAAAGCTAAACGGTGAGATGGAAAGAGAAACAGATTCCACACATGTCTGGTTGCCAACCTTTGCCCAGCATGAAACAGCTTCAGTGTTTTAACACTGACTTGCATTAGTTTACATTTACATGTATTAATTTAATAGCAGATGCCTTTATCCAAAGCATGTACAAATACATGCGGTTTTGCAGGCTCTGTAGTAAAACTGTACTTCTCCAAGTCCAACATTTTTATATCACTGTGTTTACAGATTATACAAAGCAGGATATTGTAGCATTCGATTAATTCTAATCTAACATAATCTAATTTAATCTAATCTGGCAGAGTGTCCCGTAACAAGTCGGAGAAGAAGCGGAGAGACCAGTTCAATGTCCTCATCAAGGAACTGGGGACCATGTTGCCTGGCAACACTCGCAAGATGGACAAATCCACCATCCTGCAGAAGAGCATTGACTTCCTGTGTAAACACAAAGGTGGGGCCCCACCTCAGTGACCTCACTTCCTGCAAGAGGCAGTCGGGGGAGTGGCAACTTTTTGTTTTTATACTATAAAGCTATATTTGGACATTAGTTTCTATTGTATTACCGGTGGCCATTGGTTTTTTCAATTGGTGGAAAGTTCACAAGGTCTAGCTAGCTCATTTCAAATTGTCTATAATGTGGTCGCACATAATCTAGTTTTCAGTTCAATTCAAATAAATGTACTTCATTGGTTCTAAAGGAAATGTGTGCCCACGCCTCGCCGTGATGGTTTTCATGCCTTTACACACCTCCTGCTCCACCTTCCTGCGGTAGGCCTCTGTCAGCTCTGTCCCCATCCATGTCCTTCAAGGCTTGCTTCTGAACTCTCTCTCCCTCTCTCACAGAGATCGCTGCCCAGTCAGAGTCCAGTGAGATCCGACAGGACTGGAAGCCCCCGTTTCTCAGCAATGAAGAGTTCACCCAGCTCATGCTGGAGGTACGACACAAACAACAATAATGCTTATAGTTCTTAATTACTACCTTATTAGATAGATAGATAAATGATAGATACATACTTTATTAAGTCCCATGGGGAAATTCAGGTATCTCACAGCTCTCATACCAACAACCACAGACAATATGTAACACGATACAATAGAATACAAACGGACAACACAACACAACAAGGCCACGATGTACAGGGTAGATACGATGTAGTGCAAAACGTAGAACGTAGGGTGCTGAGCTGCCCGCTGCGGAGGCTGCTGGACTGTCCTGCCAGGACACGGCGCAGGGGATGATCGACACCGCCCACGATGGCCAACAGCTTGCCCCGCTTCTTGTATCTTCAATTACAACAGTCACCGCCTTCCTGACCAGTCTGTCCAGCCTGTATCCCTTCCGCTTTGCTCCAGCTCTGCACCCGCTGAACGGCTCTCGAAGCTCCGCAGTTTAGCAGTCCCTCGCCACGCCATGGCAACCAACTCAGTCACCCAAACAAATCAAATAATGCTGGCAGTCTCCGCTGCTCCGGCTGGCCCACAAAAAACAACCGGCCAAGCGAGACCACGAAAAAAAACATTCATGCAGGTAGATCAGCACACCGTCCCAAGACAAACAAACCCACCACAACAGAACAAAAACAAAGTCAAGAAAAAGTTGAGAAAACAGCAGAAAAACTAACGAAAAACGAAGAGCTGCTGAGACAGCTGCCACTCACAGCGGCGCTACGTCACAATGACGTATTACTCCTACGTGACCACAACATTACCTCTCCACTGCTAATGGTAGTCTTCTGGTGGCTGGGGGGGAGTCGATGAGCTAGCCAGGTGTTGAGATCGGTGTGTTGTGTGTTGGTCAGGCTCTGGATGGCTTCTTCATTGCAATAATGACCGATGGGAACATCATCTACGTGTCGGAGAACGTCACCTCTCTCCTGGAGCACCTACCGGTGAGTGCACACACTCACACTCACACACACACACACACCACACACATTATACCACTGTATGGGGGGACCATGTCTAGCTTTGTGAACAGGAGAAGAAATATGTGTATGTGTGTGTGTGTGTGTCCAGTCTGACCTGTTGGACCAGAACCTGTTGAACTTCCTACCGCTAGGGGAACACTCAGATGTGTACAAGGCTCTCTCCAACCACCCCACCGACAGCGAAACACTTGGCGCTGATTACCTCAAGAGTGAGTAGCACCTAATCAGGCCTGTTCCATAAAGCAAGTCTACCAAGCCAGGTTTATGTCAGTTCTAGACTCATTTCCAGTTGATTTGGTTCCATAAATACAGTTCAATTTAGTTCAAGAACAGTTACTATTGCAACTTATGCTGCGAGACTAACCTGGTCTGGAGCAGGCTAACTGTCTGGGTTAGCCCGTGTTGATCCTTAACCAGACGTTCCTGAAACACTGAGCTGATGGGGAAGCGATGATGCTGACTTTCTGGCGTGATGTCATATTTGACTTTATTAACCAGTATCATTTCTAAATGTCTGCAAACTACAAATTAAACATTTAATAAATTATACAATGATGAACAACCAATACAACAATTCTGATATTTATGGTTGGCTGGTAGGTGGCATTTAACTCAAGACAGCTCTCAACTATGGGCGGAGCGGGGGGGGTGGCTTCTAGGGCTTGAGCCCCGAATGTTTTCTCAAAAGCCCCAAATGTATTAGGTTAAAATTTGGGTTGTCATTTTCAGAAAATATGACAATATGAGTCCAACGTAATGTTTATATTACATAAAGCTCCAAAAACTATTTTGCTCAACTATTTAGCAATTTGTTTTGTTTCCTATCAAAGCCAGAATCTCATGTTGATCTCTAATGGTCTCATGTTGGTTTCTATTGTATTTATTCAAATTTCGTAGTTTTATATTTTTTTACTTACATTTTTTTGTTTTTGTTTTTAGCTAAGAATCAGTTGGAGTTTGGTTGTCACATGCTGAGAGGAGCCATCGACCCCAAGCAGACGCCCGTGTATGAATACGTCAAGTTTATCGGTAACTTCAAGTCGCTGAGCGATGGTGAGGCTCATATTAATACAAAACAGCCTTTTTGTCTGTGAAGGGTATTGGTTATGTGGTTATGAACATCAGATAGGTATTTCTATCCCACTTATGCCTGAACTCCAAAAGCTATAGAATGATGGAAAAAAATAAAACAAATAATCTGACAAAACTCAATAATAGGAGTTGGCGAGACAAACAAACAAACAAGTCTCTTTTTCTGTTTTTGGTTTCCCTCTAGTTCCCAACGCCACGAGGAACGGTTTGGAAGGCGTGCTGCAGCGCTCTCTACATCCAGCGTTTGATGACCAGGTGTGTTTCGTTGCTACTGTCCGATTGGCCAAGCCTCAGTTCATCAAGGTGAGACACGCACACACACACACGCTACACAGACAGACACACACACCAATCCCAGCTTTTAGGATATCTGTGTGTGAAATGCAGATCTTACACTGTGTGTGTGGGGGTGTGTCTGCCACAGGAGATGTGTACAGTGGAGGAGCCCAACGAGGAATTCACGTCCAGGCACAGCTTAGAGTGGAAATTCCTCTTCCTTGACCACAGGTAACACATACACAAGCACACATGTCTTCCAAACCAAGGCCTAATAAGTCCTCTTATGATGCTTCGGCAGCAGGGCGTGTTGGGATGATGTCATGCATCCTGTCATTTACTCCCTTCAGGGCACCACCAATCATAGGCTACCTGCCATTCGAGGTCCTGGGGACATCGGGATACGACTACTACCATGTGGATGACCTGGAAACTCTGGCCAAGTGTCATGAGCACTGTAAGTCTCTCTTACACACACACACACACACACAAACTTACCTACAAGCGTTTTCAGAAATGTTCTCATCTTTGAACTGATCCACTTTCTTTTGCCCTCTATCCTCATCTCTCCCTGGGCCTCCACCCTCCCCGCCCCCCCTCGCTCCATCCCTTTCTCCCTCCATCTGTAGTGATGCAATACGGTAAAGGAAAGTCATGCTACTACCGCTTCCTGACCAAAGGTCAGCAGTGGATCTGGCTGCAGACTCACTACTACATCACCTACCACCAGTGGAACTCCCGGCCTGAGTTTATAGTCTGCACACACACCGTGGTCAGGTACGGACACACACACATGCACACACACCATGATCAGGTACGGAAACACACATGCACACACAGTGGTTAGGTACGGACACACACACAGGCACACACCAGACTCCTTCACACTTCTTGTTCTCATCCACATTTTATTGTACGAGTGAGTTCAATCTAATGCTCCTCTCGCTCACTCTTAACACTTTTTTTTCTTTGCGTCTCTCTCTTCCTCTAGCTATGCAGAGGTGAGAGCAGAGCAGCGCAGAGAGCTGGGCATCGAGGAAACTCGTCCTCAGGACACTGTGTGCAAGGTAAGACAAATGAGCAATGGATTCTCTCACTGGCCCGATATCTTCTCCACCACTTGCTGATTTGTTGTCAGTAATATCTCTATCTAAACTTTTGTGATAGGTCGATAATGTTTCCCTCTGTACACTATTGGGTAGAGTCTGCCTGATGTGTGGTAAAACTCCTTCTCCGCTCTCTGATTTGCGGTTTCAGAGCCAGGACTCGGGCTCGGAGTCGCAGCTGAACACCTCCAGCCTGAAGGAGGTGCTGGAGCGCTTCGACCACAGCCGCACCGCCTCCTCCTCCTCCCGCAGCTCCCACAAGTCCTCCTCGCATATGTCTGACAACACCTGCAACTGTGAGTCCACACACACACACACACACTGAACCAACGCCTATTTTAGAAGATTATGTAATTTTGTAAAGTATATATATATCATTATGTGTTGTTGTTCTGATCTGGTGTATTTGACCATCTTAATTGGGAACTCATTGGTTGTCTCTGTGTACTTGACAACAGCCTCCAAGCTTCAGATGGACACGGCCACGCCCCCTCGCCAGTCAGTGGCCTCCACCATCGACATGACATCACAGCGACGATCGTCAATCAGCAGCCAGGTGAGATGAGCTGCTCCCAACAGGAACGGGCATCTACTGCTTGAACTACATTACCTATAATGCTCTTACATTTCTTCTGTGTGTGAATTGTGTCCTTGTTTGTAGTCCATGTGTTCCCAGACCACAGGACATAGTTTGGCTCCAGTTATGATCAACCAACAGCAACAACAACAACAATCACAACAACAACAACAACAACAACAGCAGCAGATACAAACCAATGTGCAGGTATGAAACATGCAACTTTTCCAATCATTTAATGGGGTTTAATTCTTCTCTCTCCCAAACATCTGGTGGTAAAGTTCCTTCAGATAATAAGCCGTAGGCGTACTTTTTCTTCAATTTGCAAGAGTTGTTAACTGTAACTCTCCCCCTGCTTTTTTCCCTCCCTTGTCCCCCCCCCCTCCCTCTCGTTTCAACAGCCTGTGTTAGAGTTCTCGGCCCAGGTGAACGCCATGCAGCACCTGAAGGATCAGCTGGAGCAGAGGACGAAGATGATCCAGGCCAACATCCACCGGCAGCAGGAGGAGCTGCGCCACATCCAGGATCAGCTGCAGAAGGTGCAAGGCCAGGGCATCCAGGTACGAGACACACACACACAGGGCATCCAGGTACGAGACACACACACACACACACACAGGGCATCCAGGTATAAGACACACACACACACACACAGGGCATCCAGGTACGAGACACACACACACAGGGCATCCAGGTATAAGACACACACACACACACACACAGGGCACTAGGGCACACACACACACACACACACACAGGGCATCCAGGTACAAGACACACACACACACAGGGCATCCAGGTACAAGACACACATACACACACACACAGGGCATCCAGGTACAAGACACACACACACACACATAAACGCAGACATGCTCACACTGGCCACTTGAGGGACAGAACTTGTCTCCATGGTGACAGATGTTCCTGCAGCAGCCGGGCGGAGCTCTGAACGTGCAGCTGCCTCAGGTGGGAGCGTTACAACAGGCAACCACAATGACCAATCAAATCCAGCAGAGCGTGCTAAACCCCACCCACACAGGAACTCAGCTCACCATCCAACAGCAAGCACTGCCCCCTCAGCAGAACCTCCAGCAGCATAACACCCTTTCACAGGTAGAACACTAACACTCACACACAGACAAACACAAATACATACATATGTTTGTGTTAATGTCATCCTTACAGTAAATATGAGTCTCTCTCTGACTCACCTTTCTGGCCTCACGTATTCACCCTTCTGACGTCATCTCTTTGCCCCCTTACCCTCGCTGACCTTTCCTCCCGCCCCCTCTGACATCATCTCCGTGCGCCTGTGTCCCCAGGCCCCTCTCCAGCTCCATCAGCAGCAGCAGCACCCCGTCCAGGGCGCCTCCGCTGCCCCCCTCTACAACACCATGATGATCGCCCAGCCAGGCCAGCCCAACCTGCTGCAGATCAGCGCCAGCCTGCCCCAGGCCAACACACAGGGCACTGCTGTGGCCACGTTCACACAGGACAGGCAAATACGGTAGGGCCACACACACGGACGCACACATAAACACACACATGTAGTATATACACACAAGGCACTTAGTCTTTGCACCCATGTATCAATCTATGTATGTAGACTGCCCATCTTTAAGCTAATTCCTCACTCACATTCCTTCCCTCTTCTCTCTCCTTCCGGCCTCTCTTGCTCTCCTCTGCTTGTCCGTCTCACCGTCCAGGTTCCCAGCAGGGCAGCAGCTGGTCACCAAGCTGGTGACGGCCCCCATGGCGTGTGGGGCCGTCATGGTCCCCACCTCCATGTTCATGGGCCAGGTGGTGACAGCTTACAGCCCCTTTGGAGGGCAGCAGGTGAGAGGGGACACACACACGTCATCTCTCCCTTTCTTTCTCTCTCACGCTGCCACACTCATACAGGCCATCTCTGTTGCTGTCCCACACACACCCACATTTTCACAACGCGCCGAAAACCAGAATCAAGTCTTGTAGGTCAGGGCCGCGGTGCATCAACAAGGGCAGTTGTGCTTGTCCAGCCTGGTTAAAACAGCCGTGAGCCATGGTAGTGACCCACGACGGTCTCTCAGCAGGGGGGCCAGACGCAGACCTTGACCCTGCAGGCAGCCCAGCCCACCCAGGTCCAGCAGGAGCCCCAGGGCCAGACCACCGTAGTGGCGCAGACCAACCAGCAGGGGGCGCAGCAGCAACAGCAATTCCTACAGGTAACCACCAGGGGGCAGTGTGGGGATACTGATATAGATCTGTTGTTTTAACCTGGGTCGGCACAGCAAACTCAGTGTAAGACCTTCTATACACCGGCTATTCTGGAAGATGTGGACCTCCATGAGGTACTCGGTTTCCTTACATATCTTCACTGTTCAGCTGGCCAACCAGAAAGCAGTTAACATATCTTCACTGTAACGGTGTCCTCTTAAGAACGTGGTGCTGAATGGATCTGTGTTGTGCCAGTCTGCATGTTGGGCTCCGATGGGGCGGTAGAGCAGCTGTGGTAAAAGATGGACAGCAGGACAGTGACAGCTACTGTAGCGCTCAGAGGGGCTCGACAGCAATGGCCTGGCAGTCTGCCTAACCTAGTCCTTTCTTTTACCAGGGCACCCGTCTTCTCCATGGTAACCAGTCCACCCAGCTAATCCTCCAGGCGGCCTTCCCACTCCAACAGCAGAGCACGTTCACCCAGGCCACGCATCCTCAACAGCAACAACAACATCAACCGCAACAACAACAACAACAACAACCACCACAGCAAAGACAACAGCAGCAGTCTCACCACCAGAGGCACCAGCAGCAACTCAAACCCCAGCCCCAGAAACCACAGAAAGGCCCGCCTTCACATAGGACTGACAGCACCAGCAGCCAACTGTAGTAGGCTCGAAGAGTAAAGCGTCCAATCGAGATTGAGGGACTGCAGTTCCAAATGAAGCTGTGGAGGGACGCACACGGTATGACTAAACCTTTTACAAAACATTGGCCCGAAGGAATGCGTGTGATTTCTTTTCATGTCATCACTTACCCCGACCAATATGGTGTCCGAGATGTAACCTATTCTTTGCCAGGAAGGACAGATTTTCGGGCAGCGAGGAAGGTTTTTACAAACTTATCACTATGGTAATAGTGTGTATTAGAACTTTTTACCCATAGCAACCAGTGGAGCGCTACGAGACAGACCCGTGTCGCCGTGTGAAACCCAGAACTCTAAACCCCCATCTCCATGGTAACCACGGTATGTCTCAAAGCATGTGATATGACCTGGCATTGTACAGTAGAGTGTATCATAAACATGTAAATATACAATATAGCTTAACAGAAAAACAGAAATGTAGTATTTTATATGATTGCATGGAAACAAAAACAGTATAAGCTTTTATTAGTATCTTTTGAAAATGACTTTTTACTTTCTAGTGTTCCTGTTCAAAAATGGTGAAATGCTATGCTAAAGCATAACATCACTCCTTTATTTTCTCCTCTAACTACAAGTCCATAATATGGCTTTGTATTCCTGTCACAGTTTGTTCAATGAATGGGCAGGAGTGAACAGGCAACAGGGAATTCTGGGAAAGGTAGTTTTTAAAAGCTGTGTATAACAAGTGACTAATTCAAAATAGCTCAGTCTTGCAAAGTCCAAATTCGATCACATTGACAGAAGCCAGATCAATACCATTTAGATGTGTAATTCTTTGCAGGATCCTCATTACTGTTTGTGTAACAGGTCTAGTGATTCAAGTGCCAATACATATGGTCAACTGATATTTTTCTTTAAACAAACTATTCAAAGGCTTATATATTTACAGCTAAAAATACCCTATCAAAGAACATGTGTATATATTACGGACTATTTTTAAAAGACAGAGCCCCTATACCTAACATACAAATATATCTTTATCCCCATACTATTTTAGCACTTAATGTGGTTGTGTACAGTAAATCACTTTCCAGTCCTATTGCGTGTGTTAATATGTGTGTGTGTGTTCCCCCTATGTCTTACGGTTGTTGAATTAGTAGGGCTTCAGAGTTTGCTGGATGGTACTTGCATTCTCAGGAATATGGACATATACAATTGCTTCTGCCTCAGCCTGGAAGGGGGTAAAAACCTTGCAAACACTGCTTCCTTTGGTTGCAGAAACGTTTCAATCAAAACGGTTTCTCATTGACCCAGTCTCCAATCAAAAGCAGTTTTGCTACCTTCTAATGAACTAATTTAATTAGCAGTGCAAAAACACTGTGCACAAATCACACGAACACTTTATAGAGAAAAACAGTGACAGTTTTATGAGGGGGGGGGGTTTACACTCAGAATTGTTGTTTTAAACATCATCTGGTTGTGTGTATAGCATCTTAGCAAGTATCTTCATAGTGATGCCACAGAGCTTGATGTTTTACATGCCTGGGCGGCTGGGAGGTTCACTTATCTGAACATCCCATTGATTCAGAGGTGAAACTCCACACGTGGGCTAACACTGTTTACAAAAGCGGGCTTCCGACAAACTGAGATGCAACTTTTAAAAGAATTGGAACATGTCCTCTTACCCCCCTGCCAGGCCTCAGTAGCCTTCATGCAGTTTTCAGTCAGTCAGTCAATCAGCAGTTCAACAATAACACCCAAGGTTTGTCTCTTTTCCATGGTTCCAAGTTGTCAGAAATGGAACAGGGCCCAACCTTGGTGACAGTAATAAGCCATATCTAACAGAAAAGCCTTGGGAAGGAGGAAGTGAGATGGTAGGATAAGGAGTTCTTAGAAGAATGTGTCTTTTTTGTATTGGAGAGTGTAGTAGAATGTGTTTGTTTTGATTGTTTATGGTTGTGTGTGTGTGTGTGTGTGTGTGTGTGTGTGTGTGTGTGTGTGTGTGGTGTGTGTGTGTGTGTGTGTGTGTGTGTGTGTGTGTGTGTGTGTGTGTGTGTGTGTGTGTGTGTGTGTGTGTGTGTGTGCATACACGGATGTCCAGTGTGTGTGTGTGTGTGTGTGTTGTGTGTTTTTTCTCTTTATTCTTCTTCCTATATCACTGTGGGGTCTGTATTTGGTACCCCTGGCGATAGCCAATCAGTTCTTGCGTTGCAGTAATGAAAAGATAAAATGTCAAGGAAATCTTCCTCTCTTGTTGGGCTCCAGCTCATGTGGAGTAGCTCAACTTGAATATAAGTTTCAGTGAGAGCGTTGTGTGTGTATGTTTGTGTGTTTGATAGAGTCACTCTAACCTCTTTTTTTTCTGTATGGACGTGAGACTGAGATGAATGATTTTAAAATGTTGCTTGGTTTACCCAGGTGGCTATGAAATGGTATAAACTAAATGGCAACCGTCAAAATAAACTGTGACACTTTCCGATGTATCATCCTCTAACTCACCCTCCCTAAAGTTTGTTCATATCTGTCACCAATCCCTCAGCGAATACAAATCTTCTAGTTTCTCTGTGTGTGTGTGTTGTCATTGCCCAAAAGGCAATGTTTTTAAAATGTTATAGTTGTGTTACTATAATATATCACTGCTACCCAGCCCAAAGAATGTAAAGGTCTAGAGACTAACAGATGTCCGTGATAAGCATATATAGGTTACCAGGCTTTCTAATGAAGGAAGGAAAGAGGTTCAAATAAATCCCATTTTACTAACTTGTCCAACTGCTCCAATTCTTACATAATGCCATCATGTTCCAAACCTGTGTCAGTAAAGTTGTGACAGATGTGACAGAACTCGAAATGTGTGATGGGTTTCTGGAAGTTGATTAAAAACTGTTCGGAGAGGCAAAGTTGCGTACTGGATAAGGAAACCTATAGAAATACAGGAGGGGCCAAGCTTGTTATATAGTAGTTCATCTCTACACACTTTGGGTTTTAGAAACCGACTTACTTACTTAGTAAATCTGTACACTTACACAAAACCAGTATTCTGTGTAAAATGGTGCTCTGCTATGTATATCCCTCCTCATGGTATGTGCTCCTCTCCCTAGTCCAATTGTAACTGAATATTTTGAAGCAAACTATTTGCTACTTTAACCTCTTATTCTCCCTCTCCCCTGGTCGATAATAAAACCCTACTGCAAATGCATTTTCGGTTGCTTGTGTTTTTCCTGCAATGGTGGATGGCGATCACAAATGGTACATATTTATTTACTTTCTGTATTACAATCAACACTCTTTATCAAAACTGCATGAACCTCAAAACCGTCTGTAACAATTCTGAAGCTTGTTTGCGCATACGTACGTTGCAGACATCTATCAAAACATTCTTTACAGACCAGGAGCCAGACATTTACATAGTCTAAATTCTAATACTGCCAATACAAACAACTCATACATGACACACATACATACATACATACATACATACATACATACATACATACATACATACATACATACATACATACATACATACATACATACATACATACATACATAAACTAGTTTAAAGGATTGGTTACACTCGTATTTACACAATGTCAACTAGTAGTCCGACGCAAAGGCAAAAACACTCTAAATTCAGCAGTATATTCACCTCTTCGCAAAACATTTTAAGTGAAAACACAAAACAGTATTTCCATATAGTTTCATATACATATGGCTTTGTAGGTAAATAGTTTTAGTTACCAAGGCCAAACACAATCAGTTCTGTCAATTCATACCGTTCTGTTATGGCTTTTTATTTATGATCAAGCAGTGGTTAGTCATTTGTTTGGTTTCTCTGTATCCCTCCTCTAAACTATGTTGTTTTACAATCCACAAAGTAATCCTGAATCACTTCACCAGAATCAATCCGTTATCCTTTGAGGTGCGTCAAGATGCAGTTTAGAATGTACACCTCATCCGTTAGGGTCATGTGCTATGACCTCATGGGTTTTCATGGCCGGTTAGGACTGCTGAGTCAGCTGTAGACATGCACTTGGAATACACCAGGGATCAATATAGTAATACCATAAACGGGTGGAGAGAGGCCAATGCAGGTCTGTATTGTGCGTGCGTGTGTGTGAGAGAGACAGACAGATCAGAGCACTGGACTGTGTAGTATAGTCGAGGAGGTAGGCAGGCAGGAAGGTGTATACGTGTGTGTGTGTCTCAGACAGTGTCATAGTCCAGGAAGACATCGGCGGTGCTGAGCAGCAGAGGCTGGGTGGGGGCGGTGGTGCTGCAGACGGAGCTCAGCCTCCGTGAGGGCGCCCTCTGCTGCTGTGGAGGGACAGGCATGCTGCTCAGGTTCAGGTACACCTGCAACACACACACACAATATGGTGAAATAAAATGTCCGTTGTTGTATTGAGACGTACATTTGTACACAGTTTACGTACATTCTTGGTGTTCTCTGACAGTAGCAGTTCGGCCCTCTCCACCAGCTTCCTGAAGGAAGGTCTCTTCAGCGGATCCTGGCTCCAGCAAAGTAGCATAATTTCATACCTAGAGAGGACACAAAGATGGTTATATTGATACAAGGGGAAAAAATGGATACAAACATAAACTCACACACTCACATCTCATTGGGTGCAAACTCAGGGCTGCTCATCCGATGGCCATCTTGTATCATCTTGTAGAAGGCCGAGCCCACATGCATCCCTGGGTAAGGACTGCTACCTACACACACACACACACACACACACATGGTGAGCTACAGTCCTCCATTGCAATCATACTAGTCAAAGTGGACTATAGCTTTCAATGCATTTTAATTAATTTTTTTATACCAAGAGAGAAGATCTCCCAGAGCAGTATTCCGTAGGACCAGACGTCGCTCTCGAAGGTGTAGACAGAGTCAAAGATACTTTCCGGCGACATCCACTTCACTGGGAGACGAGTCTGGTCACAGAAATAGACAAGGGAGACACGTGAGTGAGTCAGGGACAGTGAGAGCACACTAAAGGGTTATCGAACAACTCTCACTGGAGATTTTCTTTGTTACCTTTTCTCTCTTGTATGATACTACTTACAAACAGACACGCATGTACTCACGTTTCCCCTGAGGACGTAGTTGGAGTCAGTAGTGATGTCTCTGGCCAGGCCAAAGTCACAGATCTTGGCAACTCTACCCTGAGTCAGCAGAATGTTTCTGGCTGCCAGGTCTCTGTGGATGCACTGCACACACACACACACACACACACACACACACATTGAGATTGCATTAGAAACAGATACAAGCAGACAGCACTGTGCATAAGTGTATGACACACACACACACACACACTGAGCCTTACGTTCTTGAACGTGATGTACTCCATGCCTTTAGCCACCTGGTAGGAGAAGCTGAGAAGATCTTCGGTGTCCAGAGACAGATCGTCTATAGAAAGAGCATTCTTGTCATCTGCAAACAGAGATGAGGGGAAGGAGAGAGAGGGGGAGGGAGAGTAGAAAACTAATCATTTGATTATGCCTTGACCGGGACTTTAATGTGCATACAATGTATTTGAGAAATGCTGGACTTTGTGGTTTGGCATGATTTCTTTTATGGTAATGCATGATGGGGAATAGTGTTGTAGCAGGGAGTGCATGATGGGAAATGTAGCAGGGGCGACATTTACCTGAGTCTTTTTCAGACGGACGCATGGACATGTACCCTGCACCATTTCCCTCTCTGCTGTGACAAACACACACCCACAGTTATAAACCACTGCCACATCATAAAAACACAACAAAGGCATAAAGACTTCCAACACACACACCCCGAGGATTCTCTCTGGTTGGGGACGTTGCGGTAGTAACCGTCGTTACTCTGGGAACAGAAGTACGTCTCCCTCTTCCTGCGCAGAAAGTTCAGCAGGTCTCCATAGCAACAGTACTCTGTGATCACTAACGTGGGGCCTAAAAAATCCAAATAGAATTTTGTTAATGAAACAAAACAAGTTGAAAGTTCACCACATAGACTTAAACACACACACACAAACATGCTCACCTCCGACAGTACAGGCCCCAAGCAGGTTGACAATGTTGACGTGGTTGCCGAGGTAACTGAGAACTTTCAGCTCTGACATCAGAGCTTCCTTCTCGGTGGAGTGAGCTCTGGCTGTGGTGACATCATCATGGCATCATCATCATATAATCGTTTCTCTAATGCAGCCCCACAGCCACGCTAATGGAATCAATGATTTTGCAGCCCATTAGCCAGATGAAACACACACACACACACACACTTACGTTTGAGCATCTTGACAGCGACGGTCACTACCGAGTCTGGTGAGCCGAGACCATAAGCTGTGGCCCTCAGGACTTTACCAAACGCCCCAGAGCCAAGGGTCTTTCCTGGGATGACACACACACGTTAAAACATACAACAGTACAAATCTGAAATATAAACGTTGCATGCATAAACATACACATAGTAAAGTGCAGTATATGGTGTAAATACAGTACATAATACAAAAACACACACACATTCTCAAAGTCAACACACACATTCCTTTCTCGTACCAAAGCGTAGTTTCTGCCGAGGGAACTCCCATTTGGGGTCATAGGGGAGCTGCGTGGGGTCAATGTAGATGTAATTGTTGCCATGGATACTCTCAATAACCTTCCACTGGATCTGGAACTTGGGTTTCTGAAGGGCAAAGTACAGTCCAAACTGATCTTTGTGCTCTTACTGCAGGTAAATGACTCGTTTGTGTGCGTGTGCCCTGTGTGTGTGTGTGTGTTACCTGCATGTACTTGTAGAGCAGCACCACCAGTATGACGCTCAGTATGACAGCAGTAGCCACAACGCCAGAGAGGAGAGGGGTGAAGAGCTCATGGGGCACTGTGCGCTCTGCATGGACACACACACACACCATGTTCATAATGAAATCATACAAACAAAACACACACACCATGTTCATGATGAAATCATACAAACAAAACACACACACCATGTACATGATGAAATCATACAAACAAAACACACACACCATGTACATGATGAAATCATACAAACAAAACACACACACCATGTTCATGATGAAATCATACAAACAAAACACACACACCTTGTACATGATGAAATCATACAAACAAAACACACACACCTTGTACATGATGAAATCATACAAACAAAACACACACACACACCATGTACATGATGAAATCATACAAACAAAACACACACACACACCTTGTACATGATGAAATCATACAAACAAAAACACACTCCATGTACATGACGAAATCAAACACACACACACACCATGTACATGACGAAATCATACAAATGAAAAAACACACACTCCATGTACATGACGAAATCAAACACACACACACACCATGTACATGACGAAATCATACAAACAAAAACACACACTCCATGTACATGATGAAATCATACAAACAAAAACAAACACACCCGCCCAATGCTGGATACAGAGTCAGTGTTGTTTATTTAAGAGAGAGATTAGTCTCCATGTCTAATTCCAGCCTGCACACTCAGCAACCAGTAATCCCATTCCATCTGCACCCACAGCTGCCCAGCATAGATACAAGGATAGTGCATGTTTGTGTGAGTGAGTGTGTAATCTCACCACCAATAGCGAACAGTGTGTAGGCCTGCTCCCCGTGCGCTGTGGCCACACACTCCAGGGTGTGGTAGTGTGCATGCTCCTTGCTCACGTTCACCCGGCTCTCCACTTCCTGCCGCCCAAAGCCCGAGTTGGATACAGTTACCACGGCGACCTCCTGCAGCTCCCATTGGGTGGCGTTGGCCAGGTGTGAGCACCTGTGACGTATCAGAGAGGGTTCAATAATGCTTCATGCCTGAATATATTAAAAACGATCACTTTGATACACTGAGCTTATGATAAACAGTAGATTCACTCAAAAAATACTTCTGGGCTCTGTGTAGGCTGTTATGTCTGACTCGTACCGCGTGTGGGGCAGTTCACAATAGTACCAGCTGATCTGGGGGGCTGGGTAACCGACGGCAACGCAGCGCACCTGTCCGTCAACAGGGCCCTCCTGGGAAATGATGACTGGTTTACCTGACAGAGAGAGAGAGAGTGAAAAGAGAGTATCAGAGGGGATGGTAGAGGAGATCCCATTATACACACAATACATTAAACACAACCTAAAGATATTACAGCAGAAAACATGACATACTGATGACATAGACTGGGAATGATTGATTGAGAGAGGCGTCTTCGTGATCGGCTGAGAAGGTATAGATCCCGCCCTCAGAACCGTGGACCCTCACCAGCTTTAACTCACTGATATACCTGAGGGAGAGAGACACAGCATGAGGGTGTGTGTGTGTGTGTGTGTGTGTGTGTGTGTGTGTGTGTGTGTGTGTGTGTATGTGGCTTTGTTTTACTGCACTTGTGGGGACCAGAAATCCCCAAACTAAATTAAGGTTAGGAGCTAGGGTTAGGCTTAAATTTAGAGTTCATGTTAGGTTTTTGGGTTAAGGTTAGGGTTGGGGTTATAGAAAACTGATTCCCACAAAGATACAATATGTGTGTGTGTGTGTGTGTGTGTGTGTGTGTGTGTGTGTGTGTGTGTGTGTGTGTGTGTGTGTGTGTGTGTGTGTGTGTGTGTGCGTGTAGATATAGTACCTATATGTTTCTCGTTGGATGGTGATGACATGCTCTGTGGTATTGCGGAGCACCTTGCCCTTGTATACCCAGGAGAGGGTTCTGGGTCTGGGGTATGAGTCCAACTCCACCCTGAGGCTTATACTTTCTCCCTCTTTCACTGGAGCCGGGGTAGGCCTGGACTCTTCCAACAGACGGATAAAGCCGTGGTCTAGAATACACACACACACATATTTAGACATGAACACACATTAAACATACCTTCAAGGCACATACACACCGCAAACACACACACAGGCTCACCGCGGACATCGAGCTGAAGCACCACCGTGGTTGTGCCCCTCTCGTTGTGGGCGTGGCAGCGGTATGCCCCACCGTCTGATTGGTTGACAGAGGTGATCCAGATACTGGTGGTGCGCTTGTAACCCCGAGCACCAGGCAGGATTTTTGAGTTGTGGGTCTCAAACACTCGCTGCAAGTCAGTGGTCAAAGGTCAGCTCAGACACATTCTACGTCACAGTAGTTCAGGTGTATCGGTAGTTTTAGCTGTAAGTGAGTAGGTTTGTCTCACCGCATCTTTGGGGAAATCCCATTTGAGGATGAGGTCGTGGTTGGCATTGGACGAGCTGCAGGTCAACTTGAACTCTTCCCCCTTCCTCAGGATCACGTTCTCTTTCTGTGATAGGTCAATAATGGGAGGACTCTCCGGAGCTGGCAAAGGAGGAAGGGAAGATGAAGCGCCAAAGGAGGTTTTGTGTGAGCTTGTTGTAGTTCTCCTCCAAAGGGAAATTATTTGTTTTTAGATTATTTGGTTAACTTTAACAGTTGTTAATTAATCTACGGTACTTTGAATGAATTCACATTTTGTGAGGGCTGGATACACATATCCCTAGAATAAAGGCAGTTTGGCTGCAGGTTTACAGTTGGTATTGTTTTGATTTAGCAGGACTAAGCATGTTGACAAAACACTCCTCTTCATGCATTCTGATTTCAAATCTCTCATGCAATCCCTGAAATTCTGTTTGTCTTTATCTCTCTCTCTCTACCTCATCACTCACCCAGCCGAACATCCACTGTGTATTGGCTGGAATTGACCAGGACTCCGCCCAGTTCACCCACGCACATGTAGCAGCCATCGTATGCCTTCTTGGCCTTGGCAATGATGATGCCTCGATGTGGGTCGGCACGGTAACGCAAGTCAGAGGGCAGAAGTCGCCCGTCGCAGGTGTTCAGGGCCAGTAGCGTGACCGCTGGGTCAGTAGCAAGACAGGGCACGGTACAGTCCTCACCTTCCCGGACCAGAATGACGTTCACCATGGTGCGCTGGAAGGCGTTCTGGGGGTCTGACAGGGGTGCGAGTGTGTGTGGGGTAAGGGGGGTGGGGGGGGTTATGGCATATGGAGAAAGGGTAAGGTAAACTGTACACAATCGTGTTTTGCATTTTCCACCAACAGACAGACACCCACACTTTCACAGACTACTCCGACCCACCTTTCACATACACATAGATGGAACTCTGTTCTGAGGTGCGGTTGTTGACACACGAGTAGAGGCCCATGTGGTAAGCCTGTGCAGCCGCCACAGCGATGAAGGTCCCTTGGCCATCCTCTCCCTCCCCTTCCAACCTTCGGCCCCGCTCCCGCTGCCACTTCAGAACAGAGGCGGCTGAGACGGAGCCAGAGGGCCTCGTCACCATGACAACGGAGATTCAGAGACCCTCCTTTCTGAACCACTGTGTGAGGACCGCTGGGAGACAGGATGAGCCTGCACCAGCCTGGGAACGACACAGGAACAAACACAGACATATTTGACACACACAGAACGTAGGAACCTGAGTTTTCCTGGCCTCTTGCTCTAAGCAACAACAAAAGAGTTTTAGATTTGAACAGAAAACTATTTATTTTGTTTAATTAGCCATAAACCACTTTTACCACAATAAAAAAATAATTTGTTCTTTCCCTTTTTTCTGTGTAGTTGTGCTATAGAAGACTTATAATTTGCATACTCGGTTTCCTAGAAGTAAAATTTTCATGTGACTGTTTAGGCCTTGAGCAATGGCCTCGCGCACGCGCGGGTTAACACAAGTCAAGGGACGAAGTTTCGTAGCGATACAAGACTAATGACGTATGATTTTACGCCAGAGTATTGATTGTTCTATTTATTTCTGGGATTATCTTGTCAACCCACATCCTGCAACCAACCATGTTATATGGGAAGTCCTGTTTTGCAACCTGTTAACTGGTGCACCTGTTGCCCGAGGGAGCCGGACGTAGGCCTAGTCGTTTTTTTTCTCACCTGTGGTTACGGTTATGCAAATGTAATACCACTGAATTCATCCATTGCCTGTCTCGCCAAGCCTTCTTGAATCAACAGGTGGATTTGGAGGATTAGAGTTAGACTTTATATCACAAAACTTCACTCCCATGCCCAATCTGTGTGAACAACAACCATGCCAAAACAATGACAATCGCCTGAATATTGTTGGTGAGAAATTCAGCAGACAATCAACCTCGCAACTTTTTTCGATTGTTTTCAAGTCACCACTTGCTAATTATTAATAGTGAATACATACGTCTAAAATATGTAGATATCCGTCTTAACATGTTGATAATATATAATAAGCTATTAATAATACGAATACAAAAGGCTGTAGACCTACAGTTGGTTTATGTTTATCTTGCCATCTCGACAGGGGTTCGGCTCAGAATGTATTTGCCGTGCGTGTCCACCTGGTGCGGAATATTTTACCCTTACCTGTGAATTGTAAAAGAAGAAATTGAGCAGTGAATAGAATCCAAGTTTTCTTCATGGTTATAATCCGTTTTTACCCCATGCGTCTCGGACAGTAAGTACACTGTTTATGTAAGTCAGTCTAACCGTAACGACTCCCTAAACGCTACAAAGCACTCCGACGATGTTATGCCTCCCAGATGGATTTGTACGGTCCTTAAAGGAACAGTGTTGGCCCCCTCCTATCTCCCTCATCCTCTCAGTCTCTTTGGATAGGTTATGCCATGCGCATTGCCCCATTCCGCAGCGCAGGATGGCGTCCCGCCAAGTTCTAAAGCCAATATTACCGGAATAAAAGAATGTCCACAACCACGTTCACAGTTTTTAAAGTCTTATTCCCGTAAAAAAAATATTTTAAGGGACTTATGCAATACCCTATAACAGTGTATGTAAATATATCGTATCTTTTCGTGGTTATCAGTTTGTTAAGCAGTGGTAGTTTCACTTTTTCCACAAGATTTCTGTCGAATCGATATTGTTTTAGAGTGATCCGCTTGATTTGTCATAATTCTGCGGGTGCCTTACACAAGAAAACATTTGTTTGTATATGTGTTCGTGCGCGCGTTCTTCTCTGCGTGTGTTTAACGCTCAAGGGTGAAAATGAGCGAGGACACTTAGTGTCTTTGTATGTTGACTCTCACATGATAAACACACATCTCAAGCCCCGAAGCACTTGACAACAACATATTTTCTCAAACTGTGGCGGGTATAACATCCAATAAGTGATGTGTAAAACCTTCAAATGGTGTGAGTTGTTACAGAGAGTAGTGTGTGTATCACAAAGAGTGATCACACCTGTCTGTATGCCTCATCCAATTCTCCATATGTTCTATTATCTGTGTAAGATGTCAAGGTGTGTGTGTGTGAGCGTAATTGTGTCTGAACCATCCATATGTCTTCTCCACGCTGGCTCAATGTCATTTGAGTCCTTTCTATGTGAGTCCCCCCTGCATTATTGACGATGGGGTCTGTGTGTGTATGTGAAGGGGGGCTGACTCACCATGACTCTGCAGTGTGACTCACTCATCTGCTCTCAGACAGATGAGGATGGCTGTCCTGCTGAGGGCAACAGCGGTTTTGGACAAGATATAACTCCTCAGATCACATTACGTAATGAAAGGTAAACTCTCTCTGGTGAACCATGTCCTCTGTCTGTTTTCTGTCTTTCGTTCTTTCTCTCACACGTATCTAATCTCGCTTTGTCTTTCGTAAAAACATTTGCATGCTCCAACTCAAATGTATAAACACTCAACCTTCTATCCATCATCCGGACACACATGCATGTACATGTACACACACACACACATCCCCATTGCCAGAGTCTAATGTTTCTCTAATGTAATCCAAATCTTTTCTCTCAGTGCTGACTGAACATTTAAACCCTCCTGATATCCTTTTCTATTTGGTTTTCATCGGTCGGTGGTTGGTGCACACACTCTTCAACCCACTGTGGTTGTTAAGTGTTCCTCACCCTATCCATTTGTGGTCCTTCCTATGTCCAAGGACCTTTTCTGAACCAGGAAAACTTCAGTTGAACCCCTTTGCACACAACACAAGGGTAGTACTCTGCACGGCAGCCAATACATGCTCATGCATAAGGCCTTATCTGATATACTGTAGTCCAAAGTGTTTACGAGGCATTGGGGTTAGGGGGCTGGGTAATATCATATCCATGTTTTTGCCAAAAACATGATAGAGAGTAATATATTGGCACTTGGTAAGATGTGTGTGTGTGTAATCATAGATTGGCCAATGATAACTCTCCTCTCACTAAACCTTATTATTATTATCGACTTCACTGTAATCCAGCGTAATCCACCACCGAGGCAGGGGTGGGGGGGAGATTTTGAAAGAAAGACAAAGGAGAGATGGACAGAGGAAAACAAAAGGGAGTGTGTGTGTGTGTTTGTTGCGTGTGACAATCCACTGCAATGCTCTCCAATAACCCAACAAAGTAGACAAGTTCCCCACTTAACTGGTCAATGGCCATAAATGCATTCTCTGTAGAGAATGCATTAAAGCGTTCCTTATCCTACACAAAACCACAACACTAATCATTATCTTTCAAATGGGTCACTCCATGGATGTACTGGACTTCATAATGTGCACTAATATTACAGACATCTAAGTGCCAGACGAATACAGCTAATTGGAATTGACATCGAGAAAAGCATCTTGCAATTTCGAATAGAAAAACACGCCATCAAATTCATAGAGTAAATATAAACAACAAAGCATCACACTCTATGGGTCCAGGGATAAGATTCTTTGTCTCCACCGTGTGGTTAAAAGTTACAGCGTGACATGGCGCCAGCGAACCGACTCTTCCCTAGACCAATAAGAAAACGTCATGCTTGACCTCTAAAGTATTTCTTCCGGATTTTATTTTATTTTTCTTTAATGTTTGATCAGTCTTTTATGTACCTGATCCTATGGTCATAATATAAATATGTATTGTTGTTGCAATGTTCTTTGCTCATGACATATTGTTCAGTAATAATAATTAAATAATAAATTCAAAAAATTTAAAGTATTCCTTCCGGTTGCACTACCATCCCGTCGCAGCATGAAGTGATTGAAATTCTGTAGCTTCATACATTTCTTTACAGTTTATTAATTTAATGTATGTCGACGTTTGTTTAAAACGTTGCCCTGCTTGTTGTGCTGTTGCTCTAACGGTGTGCATGGTTGCTATCAGTGCAAACTGGAAAATAGTGGTGTTTTGAAAAAGGTACTTTTCTTCTGCAACAACCATCGCTAAGCTAGCAAGCTAAAGATGTCTGCGGAGGAACAAGAAGCGGACAAAACAGCTACTGCGGAGGCGAGTGGTGGAGATGAAGAGGAAGAATGGCTTTACGGAGGTAAGGAATGCAGTAGTATGACTGATTGCTATTTAGCGTGCTAAGTAGTTAGCTGCAGAGTTAGCTTGCCCGGCTACCATTAACAATAAAGCCCTTAGCGCCTTTAAGGGCCCCGTCTTCATATGTGTTTAAAATGTTCAAACGCGTGTAGTTCACTTATACCGTCTTGGTCACTGGTGCAGATTAGATCCTATAAACTCAAGGTTGCAACCATGGAACGTTCCTAAAGTTTCTGTCTCGTTCGTTTGTTAGACTCAGCCAAACCCGCCCGAACTAGTAACGCAGTCTTGGCCTAGCTAGCTTGTTTCGATCCCATCCATTCCCGTTTTATTTTGTAGATGAAGTTGAGAACAAGGAAGAGGACGAAGAAGCCAAGCTGAATGCTGCAGTGAGGTAACTAAGTCGCTTGCAAACAGATCTTGCATTATAATAAGTAACTGTACCCAACGTAGTAAACTTACAGCCTTGTCAATTAGTTATCTTTGCAGTCTTACATTACTAGTTATTCGCCGTTTGCTGACATCTAACGGTACATTATTTCAACCCCCAAGTGCACCTTCAGATGCACCCCCTCCTATGTCGGAGGACTCCCCCACCACAGGGAATGGAGTAGACCCAAAGGTAGCTGCCACGTTTGAGAGCTCACATGGCTCAGAAGTTTCTCAGTGTCGCAATCATGCGTTGCACACTTTCTCTCTGTCTGCCTACACCTCCCACCATTTTGCTGTCATAATCTCATAATTTACTGTCTCGTTGTCTCTGTCTCCCTGTCTTCCTCTCTCTCTCTCTGTCTGCCCCCCCCCCAGCCAGAGAAGACGGGAGAAGACGTCGAGCCCGCAGGGGACGAGGACAGCGAAAGTGACAGCGACGATGACGACGATGACGTCCGCGTCACCATCGGTGACATCAAGACGGGCGCGCCACAATACACGTACGTTCCCGATGACACGCAGGACAACACAGGGTATTATGCATGGTTGGTGTAGGTGGGTGTAACGGTGTGAAAACCGTGAAACTCACTCCTCAGGTATGTAGCAGGCCACCCGCGTCAACGAAGAGCCAGCTTTTCTTTGGCGTCGTTGGTAGTGGTCACGCTTGGCAAGTCAGAGGTCGTGCGTTCGAGCCCAGTGAGTGGCGAACGATACCCTTGTTGTGACGGAGCGTGGCTACGTCTGTTACATACCCTTCCCAGTTGCTAGTTTCAATTTCATGGGCCATTTGTTGCAAGCACATTGCGATACCTGGGCCTGTGCTTCTTGACTTCCATAGCGTTCAGGTCGTATGGTTCTAAGTCGTGGTTTATGTGTAAAACCCAAAATTCCTACACCTATGTTCATTGTCAAACAAGTAGGTTTGTATGTTAAAGTATCAAGCTATCGAAGTAATCCTACTGTTTGTCGTGTGCTTACCGTGCCTGTGTTGACGTTTAGAACCTATGGTGCAACGCCTGTCAATCTGAACATCAAGACTGCTGGGAGCCGACCCTATGGACAAGGTAGCAGTGGATTCTGCCCTTTTAGTTTCAGGACAACTTCTTTATCCGTCAACATCCTGTCTCTCACATTAGTTTTGACTTGTAACACGACAGTGACTGATGATGAGATGCTGTTAGTAGGGCCATACCAATCTGTGCTGCTTTGTCTTATCCATGTCCCGAGGAGGGCTCCATGCTCAAAGAAACCCTACTATGTTTGTCCCTCTCGTGCCCCCGTAGTGGGAACAAAGCTGAAGGGGGTGGACTTGGAGGCTGCAGGCAGCATCAACGGAGTCCCCGTGCTGGAGGTGGAGATGGAGAGCTTTGAGGAGAAGCCCTGGAGGAAGCCAGGTGTGTCTGTGTGTGTGTGTCATAGTGATGTGAAAACGCTTTAGGCTTGTTTTGTTCTGTCACTGAAGGTCATGTACGTGTGATTTGTAAGGGTGCCACAGGTGTGTTTGGTGACGTTGCGTAATAATAATGTGTGTGTTTGCATGTAAACGCATGCAGGAGCGGACCTGTCGGACTACTTTAACTACGGCTTCAACGAGGACACGTGGAAGGCGTACTGCGAGAAGCAGAAGAGGCTGCGCATGGGCCTGGAGGTCCTCACCGTCGGCTCGGTGACCAGTAAAATCACTGTAAGAGACGGACGGAACGCACCCTGAAACCCTCTGACTCAGCCACTCACCACAGGGGTCATCTAAAGAGTCAGACTCACCTCCGACAAAGACCCCGATAATAACCAGATGTGCTGTCCTCCGCAGGTGCAGCAGGGCAGGACCGGCAATGACAAGGAGGCCAGTCTGCCCGTCCACACATCCAAGCCAGACTACCCAGCACCGACCAACCTCTACAAGAACATGAACATGAACATGAACATGAATGTTAACATGAACATGAACATGAACACCACCAGGTGAGGAGCGGATCAGACAGGTCTGGAAGGGCACGATGGGGAGAGAGAGCTGGGTCGGGGTGGGGTTACGGAGGGAGGAGCGGATCAGGCAGGTCTGGAAGGGCACGATGGGGAGAGAGAGCTGGGTCGGGGTGGGGTTACGGAGGGAGGAGCGGATCAGGCAGGTCTGGAAGGGCACGATGGGGAGAGAGAGCTGGGTCGGGGTGGGGTTACGGAGGGAGGAGCGGATCAGGCAGGTCTGGAAGGGCACGATGGGGAGAGAGAGCTGGGTCGGGGTGGGGTTACGGAGGGAGGAGCGGATCAGGCAGGTCTGGAAGGGCACGATGGGGAGAGAGAGCTGGGTCGGGGTGGGGTTACGGAGGGAGGAGCAGGTGTACCCTGAATGAGATCCATAGGGAGATGCCACGGGAGAGGAGCAGACAACATGCTTTCTGTCCTTCAGGGACATTAGCAGACAGAGCACATTGTTTATGGCAAGAAGGGATTGTTGTCAAATGCAAATCACGTGTAGTAGATTGGTAGTGCCAGGCTGCTTGCAGACTTGCGTAAACACACACGCGCACACACACACGCACACACACACCTAGAGGTAGCATCCATTTTCTTGAGTTTCTCCAGTTTCAAGAGCTAACCCTCTTGTGGGGGATAAAGGATGAGCCCCCCCTTTTATATATGTGAAATGCATTGGGTGTGATTGCGTGGTGTTGTGTAACTCTCTCTCTCTCTCCTCCCTCCCCCCCTCCTTCTCTGTGAATATGGTAGGTTCTCCCCCCCTCAGTGGAATGGCCCACCCCCCACGGACATGTCATACTATACGTAAGTGGGCGTGGCCTCGTCTTTACATTAACGTACCATTTTTCTGAAGTCCTCCCAGGTGTTTTTTTTTAAACATTTTGCCTTATGGTCTTATAATGGCTTTGTGGGTATAAAGATTTTTGCATAATAGTGCTTGAGCCTATGATGTTGATTGACAGGAAGAGAGAGAGGCGGGGAGATGTCAATGATTATGCTCCAGTTCTGTCCTACCTCCAGTCCTACGCTCATGTGGATCGTCTGTGAGGTGAAACAGACATGCATGTCCTCAGTATGTTGCTTATCTGGCGTGTTGCTCATTTTCTGCAGAAAGCCGAGCGGGACTATCGACGTGATTGGCGGGCAGACGGCCACCATCAGCAGAGTGGAGGGCCGACGCAGGCACAACCTGGAGGGCAACAACATCCAGGTACACACACACACATGGCCACACACATGGCCAACACACACACACACACACACACGTGGCCAACACACTAGTGGGAGCGGAAAGCCCCCAGATAGCCATGACAGGAGCTGTGTCCGTGGTCTCTGATTGGCAGGTGATATCAGAACATTCCTCGTCGGAGGCTGAGCCCGCCCCGGCCAAGATGCCCCCCTTCTTCCCGCCCGGGGGTCTGCCCCCCAACATCCCCCCGCCCCCCTTCCTCCCCCCCTCCGCCCAACGTCAGCACGGCGCCCCCCCCTCATCCCCCCGCCAAGTAAGCACCGCCGACCACATTGGTTTCCTCCTTTACCCTATTCTTCTTCTTCTCTCCCCATTCTCTCTCTCTTTTCATTTCCCTCTTGCTCGGTCTCTTTCCTGTGTTATTCATGAGCATGTTTTCTCCTCTGTAATGGGGTGTCGTTCTTTTCTCCCATAGGGTTACCCATCACTGTCCCCCCCACCTGGTAAGACCTGCAATGTCACTAGCCTAAAACAATACCGTGATTTCATCAGTTTCATTAAAGCAGGTGTGCGTTAATAGTGTTTGTGTGTCGTAGGTTTCCCCCCTCCCCCTGGCGGCCCCCCCTCCATCTCTCATCCCCACCTTGGACAGGTGTGTATTACACTCCACCCCACGGGTACATGTGTATCCCCGTAATGGTTCAGGTATGTTCTGTTGTTAACGCTAACTGCCTCTCTCACCAGTGGACATCCTGGAGTTTATGATGGGCGTCCTGTCCCGCCGTACCCCTTCCCCACAGGTAGGGGGAGCTGAGGCTGCCTTTCGTTAGGGACAGCGTTAGTCAAGAGTTACTCACGCCGTCTCACACCACTCTGGTTTCTTAGCGGCTTCACCAGTAGTGTTGCTGCTGACCCTGTGTGTGTGTGTGTGTGTTGTGTTCAGGTCCGTACCCTCCCCCCATGCCCGGCGCCGTGGCACCGTGGCCCCCCATGATGGACCAGTCGAAGCAGTGGGACTACTACCCCCGCCGCGAGGAGAAGCGAGAGAAGGAGCGCGAGAGAGAGAGACCCAGGGAACGGCCGCACGAGAGGGAGAGAGAGACCCGGGAGCACAGTCCCTCGGCCATCGTCTACAACAGGTTAGCCACACGCATAATCACACACACACACACCGGCCAGCACTGTAGCTTGATATAATCCAAGGCTAAAATGAAAAGAAGGAATCATAATAAAGATTCTGTCCAGTTGGGGAATGAGAACTAAAGGTGGGCGCTAATATCCTCAGCGACGAGGAGCGGTACCGCTACCGCGAGTACGCAGAGCGTGGTGGCTACGGCGGGGAGCGCCATAGGGAGCGGGCGAGCCGCGAGAAGGAGGACAGACACCGGGACAGACGTCACAGAGAGAAGGAGGAGGGACGCCACAAGTCCTCACGCAGGTACGGCCCCACTGCGCCTCACGCGGCGGCACTCATCAGCTCGTCAAGCCCGAGAATCCCGAGTCGCAGCACGTTGACGGGAGTCTGCCTCCTCCGTCCGGCCTCTAATACTTTGTTTCCCCTCGCCACCTCCTCACTCTACCTGCCTGCCTCTCCCCCTCTCCTCTCTGTACCTGCCTGCCTCTCCCTCCCCCCTCTCCTCACTCTACCTGCCCGCCTCTCCCTCCCCCCCCCTCTCTCCCCCTCTCCTCACTCTACCTGCCTGCCTCTCTCTCTCCCCCTCTCCTCACTCTACCTGCCTGCCTCTCTCTCTCCCCCTCTCCTCACTCTACCTGCCTGCCTCTCTCTCTCCCCCTCTCCTCACTCTACCTGCCTGCCTCTCTCTCTCCCTCTCCTCACTCTACCTGCCTGCCTCTCCCCCTCTCCTCTCTGTACCTGCCTGCCTCTCTCTCTCCCCCTCTCCTCACTCTACCTGCCTGCCTCCCTCTCTCCCCCTCTCCTCACTCTACCTGCCTGCCTCTCTCTCTCCCCCTCTCCTCACTCTACCTGCCTGCCTCTCTCTCTCCCCCTCTCCTCACTCTACCTGCCTGCCTCTCTCTCTCCCCCTCTCCTCACTCTACCTGCCTGCCTCTCTCTCCCCCTCTCCTCACTCTACCTGCCTGCCTCTCCCCCTCTCCTCTCTGTACCTGCCTGCCTCTCTCTCTCCCCCTCTCCTCACTCTACCTGCCTGCCTCTCTCTCTCCCCCTCTCCTCACTCTACCTGCCTGCCTCTCTCTCTCCCCCTCTCCTCACTCTACCTGCCTGCCTCTCTCTCTCCCTCTCCTCACTCTACCTGCCTGCCTCTCTCTCTCCCCCTCTCCTCACTCTACCTGCCTGCCTCTCTCTCTCCCCCTCTCCTCACTCTACCTGCCTGCCTCTCTCTCCCCCTCTCCTCACTCTACCTGCCTGCCTCTCTCTCTCCCCCTCTCCTCACTCTACCTGCCTGCCTCTCTCTCCCCCTCTCCTCACTCTACCTGCCTGCCTCTCTCTCTCCCCCTCTCCTCACTCTACCTGCCTGCCTCTCTCTCCCCCTCTCCTCACTCTACCTGCCTGCCTCTCTCTCTCCCCCTCTCCTCACTCTACCTGCCTGCCTCTCTCTCTCCCCCTCTCCTCACTCTACCTGCCTGCCTCTCTCTCCCCCTCTCCTCACTCTACCTGCCTGCCTCTCTCTCTCCCCCTCTCCCTGGAAGCAGCAGCAGCAGGAGGCGACACGACAGTGAGGAGGGCGACGGCCACCGGAGACACAAGCACAAGAAGAGCAAGAGGAGCAAGGAGGGCAAAGACCCCAGCGAGGAGCTGTCGGCCGACCAGGAGAACCAGGACGCTATGGAGTGACCGTCCCTCCATCCCTTCTACGTCCCCGCCCGTCTGTTTCTATCCAGTTCTCTCTTACTGATGCCTTCTCTTCTCCATCCATCTTTTCCTTAGCATGACCCTCCCCAGATGGCCTCTCCTGTGTACACTCTCCTCTCCTTCAGTCTACCCCTCTCTCATCTCCAGTCCGCCTCCATCTGTCCTCCTTCATTCTTTCCCCCCCCGCCTCCTCTTCCTGTCCCCATGTCTCCTCAGAGCACTGTTGTAATGTTAGATCATGCTCAGAGATTATTCGTGTATGTGTTACTTTATTCATGGCGACCACAAGCATTCTGTCTTTTCTCGTGGTATGTTTTTGTCTGTTTTTCCAGTGCTTTACTAAGGCACCCACAGAAAGATGTCGATTTGTTAAATTGAATAAAAAAACAAATATCTTTTGATCATTTCTGGGTGCATTCAATACATGATTGATAATGTGGTCCACAGTTCCTAGTATAAACAGTCAACCAGTGGAGGTCTGCTGGATGTCAGTGCTCAGCTCTGCAGAGACGGTGTCACGTCCCTATACTGACAGCTGCAGGTCGGACTTGGAAGTAGCAAGTTCAGTGCACGGTCTCTGTTGTTCTTGATGCTTTTCATCCTCCTGCCCGGCAGTAGGTAGCTCATCTCCAGAGACTACCCTGGCGAGTCTTCTATCTATCTACTATCTGTAGATACATAGATAGGTACCTACATAGATATTCTTTGTTGTCCACAAAGAGAAATTAATTTTGTTAAGGTCGGTACAGAAAAAAAACAGTACATTTAGATTTAGCAGACGCTCTTATCCAGAGCGACTTAGGCTACAGTAAGTACAGGGACATTCCCCCGAGGCAAGTAGGGTGAATTGCCTTGCCCAAGGACACAACGTAATTTGGCAAGGCCGGGAATCGAACTGGTCCGTAACACTGTCAAACAAGTGCTACCCTCTGACCATCAGTCTGCCAGCAGAACATCGCTCCCTCCTTCACTCTATTACACAATATTATCGATGTTTTATTGGGTGTGCTTTGCAGTGTTGTGTATGAACGCGTTCATTGAACTAAAGTTCATGAACTGTCTGAACGGCATGTTCACTCTTTTTAATTTCGTTCAATAAGGTGCCAGATTTCTAGAGCCTTCCAAGCGAAACACAGTTAACAGTCCTGTAACCAGGGTTGCCCAACCAGTCAATCGCAATAATTCATAATTCCACATTTTGAATTATGAATTTAGTTCATTTTAAAATTTGTGAACTATGAACTGAACTAGTTCATGTAGAAAGTGAACTTTCCAATTTCTGCATTTTTATTTTTTTATATGTAGGTAATTGGTTCAGGTTTTATGGAGCTGTACTAGGCCTACATCATCTGTACTGGACTTAGTAGTATATAGCATATAGCATAACATAGTATATAGATAATTATACGAATAGGTTTAGCAAATTTATTGTGCAAAATATGTTTTTCGAAAATTAACAATATATTGGTGGGGACAAATGTGTCTTTAAACTTTGGTCGTGACTAGTCCCTATGGACCCATGCAAACCTACGCCCTTGCCTATATCAATATTAATTGTTGAATTTGCTGAATTTCTGTTTTGACCAAGAGATGGTATACTTAAGGCAGAAGAATAAAGGCTGATCTTGTAAGGCTATCAACCTGGTCACTGGTTAACCTTCATTGATCTCATTCATTTGCAATATGATTTAATGGTTATATTATTCTTCTTCAAACCATAGGGGAATTAGTTTTGGTTGTTTGGTCAATATTGACCCCCTACAATCTTGAAATAGATTTGCTGAAACACCAGTTACAGGACAATACATGGTCACAGGTCAATCATGTAAATTGTAGGAACAATAGCCGATAAACATACTCATTGTTAGATTTATATTTGTAGGCAATGAAGAAGACCAAATACAATTTTAATTATTTGTCTTTATTTCAGTGCCAAAAACCATTTGGTCAGACTGCACGTCCACGGCGAGTAACATTAGAGATGTAGGCCTAAGGGCTGAGAATGTTGCCCAAATAAATTACAGATTGTGACGGGAAACGGTAACAGGATCAATGATCATGCTACTAAATGACTAAATGTAAATGTGATCACATTAACCTTTGTCCTCTAGTTCTTCAGCTTCCAGGACGATAAGCGTGTATCATCATTGCAACATAAAGTAAACTATTCTGTTGGAGTTCAAGTCCCTATCAGTGTCTTTAGTCCTCAAAACTAATTCTATAAAATGCCAAGCAAGAGGAGGAGCTGTGGAGCTGGTAAGGGTTCCACAGGCCTCAGATTTGAGCGAGTCCATCATTCAGGAGAAACAAAAACAGTGAGAAGAAAGCCTGAAAGAGAAATAAGGCAGCAGCTATGCTAGTCCTGTGTGTTGCTGCGGTGCTAGGTCTTTCTCTCAGCAGGTCAAGCTGCTCCTCTGACCTGTGAGGCCCTGGTGAAACCTCTAGAGAACACCAACTTGGAGATGGTGAGTACTACACATCAAACTGAAAGCACAAATTAACAATTAAAACATAGAAAAAAAATAAAAAAAAATATAAAAACCCCTGCTGGAACTGCATTTCTCTACTTTTACCACATTTCCCTCTCCTGCTTTGTCTTCTGTCCCAGGGATTAACACTGTGGCCGATATTTTGGTTAACAATTTATGGGAAGAAGTCACCCCCACATCTGATAGCAACACAGTTATCATTGTGAAGATCCTGAATATGTAAGACCTGTGTTCTGCTCAGCTTTGTTTGTTATTTACACTCTTGACTTGTACGACAAATGTTCATCTGAGACTAAGATATCACGTGGAATTGATTTCCCTTAAAGACAAAACTATTTTACAACAAACAAGTGTTCAAAATCAAGAGGATTTTCAACTTCAAAACTCAAATCCAGTGCTGCTGAAATATTAATACATTTAATAATTGAGTTTGATCATTATCTAAATTCAGGATGAACCATTACACAAAAACAATAGTTGTCAACACGCCATTTGCTAACATGGCTCACATCCATGTTTGTTTGTTCAGCGGGAACCGGTGCTATAGTACCCGTATGACCTTAAAAAACAACCCCTTTACAAAAAGGTGAGTTTAGAGTTGGAATAAAGTGTGATTTATTTTGAATGTATTTATTGTAATGCATTAAGATTAATTGAAGATATCATCTTGAACTATTTCTTGCAAGAGATCCTTCAGCTGTGCGTGTGTGTTTTACAGTGAAACAGGTCCTGCTGAAGACCGACTGTCCTGACTGTATTGTCATCCATTCAACGTGGAAGACAGGACAGACCTTAATACAACTCCTGAGTAAAAAAATATATAACCTACCTCCCAACATAAACTATAATAATCTTAGTTTTGTGGAGTATGTAGTAAACAATCCTTCCTTGTCCTCCCTCACAGCCCTTCGAGGAAGGAATAAATGATCTTACTTCTGTTTGACTTTGATTTAGTCAGACAGATATGGTGATAAAGGACGGAGTGTTTCTGTTCCAGGTAAGAGACGAGAGGTTACCTCTGATGAACTGGACAGCTTTAAGAAGCAAGTGGAATGTCTCAGTCTTCCTCAACCACTGATACTCGGACCTCTAAGTGGTGAGCACATGCCTCAGTCATTATGGAGAAGTGACCTTGTTCCAATAGCATTCAAATAGCTCTTTCCTTCAACTAATAGTCACAGTTTACATATGTATCTTTTAGTGGTTAAGTGACAGTAGAATACTTCTTTACTGTACTTTGTTGACCTTGGAGTTACGCTACACCCTTTAAATGTCAGTTCAAGTCGGAAATGTCTTTCTTTGCACAGATCTCTGCCCTCATCCAGATTCTCCAACTGACGGGCAACTGACTGCAGACCTAGATGAACTACCAGGAGACACACTTAAGTTTGTGTATAAGATCACAAGAATTATAGAGGGTATATTTGGATTTATTAAGAGAATGACCTCAATCTGTGACTAAACAATGAAAACCTTTAAAATAAATAAAAAAGCTAAGTCATTTATAAATAAGGTTTCCTCCTACTTGCAACTCTAATCTGGTTAAGAGTTCATATTTGTTTTTTGCCGTTCATGGTCAGGTGGCCAACATGTAAACATCAGCAATGGTGGCTTGAGTAGATGTTCCAAAACATATTTTACAGCATCAATGTCAGGCTTCCCATCTAAGTATACATTTGCTATTATTTCTAGTGATCGATTAACCAATAAAGTGGTTCACAACACAAAGTGCTTTAGAAAGGTATTTTTATGGTAGATATGTGTGTTTGTCTGTATCTATGTGAGTGTGTATCTTATTGAGAGAGAAAATACTCAAATAGTTTATAAATCTCCATACATCTGCTCAAACACCTGATACATTACACTCTCGTGCATCACACACACTCTCTTTTGTTCAGGAAAACTCATTTATGAAAAGGCCATCTCTCAATCTTGTCTGTTTGTCTCTCTCGTTGCAACACAAAGTAAACAGTTCCTAGTGTGTCATAATATATCCAGGAACGGACAAACATGTGAAAGTATAAAGACAAGCAGCCAGTGTTTGTGGCAGAGCAAGTAAGAGACACAGGGGAGACCCACGCTGACATAACATCCGTAACAGTAATAGAAAACAGCTATGCTAGTCCTGTGTGTTGCTGCCGTGCTAGGTCTTCTCTCAGCAGGTCAAGCTGCTCCTCTGACCTGTGAGGCCCTGGTGAAACCTCTAGAGAACACCAACTTGGAGATGGTGAGTACTACACATCAAACTGAAAGCACAAATTAACAATAAAACACTTATACAACAACGTATTTAAAAAAAACAGCTGGAACTGCATTTCTCTACTTTGTCCACATTTCCAACTCTCTCCTGCTTTGTCTTGTGTGTCTAGCTGCTGGGAAAGTGGATGCTTATTGGGGATAGCTCTCAGGTCCCAGGGGCAAACATTCTGGCCAAGTTGTTACTTCACAACACATGGGTAGAAATCACCCCCACATCTGATAGCAACACAGTTACCTCTCTGCAGATCCAGAAGACGTAAGACCTGTGTTCTGCTCAACTTTGTTATTTACACTCTCGACTTGTATGACACATGTTCATCTGAGACTATGAAGATATCGCATGGAATTGAGTTCCCTTAAAGACAAAACTATTTGAAAACAAACAAGTGTTCAAATTCAAAGATGATTTTCAACTTCAAAACCCAAATCCAGTGCAGCTGAAATATTAATACATTTAATAATTGAGTTTGATCACTATCTAAATTCAGGATGAACCATTACACAAAAACACTAGTTGTCAACACGCCATTTGCTAACATGGCTCACATCCATGTTTGTTTGTACAGCCTTAACCGGTGCCATAGTATCCGCATAAACATGACCTTAGAAAACATGGCTTTACAAATAGGTGAGTTTAGAGTTGGAATAAAGTGTGAAATATTGTATTTATTATAAGGCAATAAGATTAATTGAAGATATCATCTTGAACTATTTCTTGCAAGAGATCCTTCAGCTGTGCGTGTGTGTTTTACAGTGAAACCTCTAAGGATTACTCCGGTACTGCTGAAGACCGACTGTCCTGACTGTATTGTCATCCATTCAAAGTATAACTTGGCAGGACAGACCTTCCAGGAGCTCATGCTCATGAGTAAGAACATACATAACCTACCTCCCAACATAAACTATAATAATCTTAGTTTCGTGGAGTATGTAGTAAACAAGCCTTCCTTAGTCCTCCCTCACAGCCCTTCGAGGAAGGAACACTTTTTCTTTGACATTTCCAGTCTACAATCCAGTCTATGCAAATAATCTTATGATCTTCTGTTTGACTTTGATTTAGTCAGACAGATATGGTGATAAAGGACGGAGTGTTTCTGTTCCAGGTAAGAGACGAGAGGTTACCTCTGATGAACTGGACAGCTTTAAGAAGCAAGTGGAATGTCTCAGTCTTCCTCAACCACTGATACTCGGACCTCTAAGTGGTGAGCACATGCCTCAGTCATTATGGAGAAGTGACCTTGTTCCAATAGCATTCAAATAGCTCTTTCCTTCCAATAATAGTCAGAGTTTACAATATGTATCTTTTAATTGTTAACTGAGAGTAGAGTACTACTTTCTGTACTTTGTTGACTTTGGAGTTACGCTACCCCCTTCAAATGTTCAAGTTAGTCAAGTCGGAAATGTCTTTCTTTGCACAGATCTCTGCCCTCATCCAGATTCTCCAACTGACGGGCAACTGACTGCAGACATTACAGAGGCCATTGAAAGTGTACAGGGACGAGAAATATTCAAGCTTCTTGATGAAATCATGAGAATTCCAGGGGTTATGGTTGGATTTTTTGAGAGAACAGCCTCAAGTCTGCGCCAAAACAGCTAGAGGTAAACCAGAAAAAGACTTTCAATACAATAGCTGGTTATCTTGTCTTAGACACAAGGCTGAACCCTATGATATATGTGATTTTGTAATCTGTGACTAAACAATGAAAACCTTTAGAAGAAATAAAAAAGCATTTATAGATAAGGTTTCCTCCTATGGGGCGCTGTTTGTAAAAGGTTGCACGTCCGTTAATCCTGCTCATTTTTCGCACATTTAGCACAAATAAATGCAGCACACTATTCAACTGTCACTTTTGTAAACATTTAGAGGGAAATTCATCTAAATACATGTCATAACTTATCCAAAGCAGTATGCTAAATAATAAAATAATATTTGATAGAAACTGTTGCTGAAGCAGCATTCCAACAAATATGGAGGAACACAGGACGGATGTTTACTCACAATTTGCCTCTGTACACGTATAGATATTCCATTAAAAACGGCTTTCGAAAACAAGGATATTTGATCCATTGAACTCTGAACAGTAGTAGGGGTCAGATGGCTGAGAGGTTAGGGAATATCAGAAAGTTGCTGGTTTGATTCCAGCTGTGAAAGAGCATCTGCTAAATGTAAAAGTAATGTCTATGTAGTAAAACAAAATCTGGAGCTGTGCGTGTTTGAGTAAGAGAGAGACCACGGATATATGATTATTTCTGGTTAGTTTATTACTGTACATACACCTGCTTATACACTTCATACATTACACACTCCTACATACACACACGCACATACACTCGCTTCTGTTCAGAAATACTCAGTTATAAAAGGGCTCCCTCTCATTCACTAGGGAGGGTGCAGTATTGGTTCTAATGGGAACATCAACACCTGTGTACACACACGCGCATATACATACTGCATATATGGCCTTCAACATGATGAGTGATCTACTAACTAAAAGGACTAAATCAGTCACAATCCTATATGGGTGATGTGGAAAGCAAGGTTTTTAAGACATATATAGATAGAAACAAAGGGATGTCTGTGATGCTAATAGAGCCACAAGGTTCTCCTGAATACTCAACCAAGCCATGGCCTCCACTGCAGGTGTCCAAGACTCAGGTCACACCTTTCTTCGTGACATGGGTGGATTGTGACCAGGATACATGCAACCCTCAGATTAGTTTTACAGAGTTGGCAAAGTGGAAACACTGTTTTTTGTTTTTTTTTGCATCGCAAAAGACAGAGCAAATAGAAGGCGTGTTAACTGTCACAACTCACAGCTGTGGGCCTTTCCTGTGGCGTACAACCTTCAAAACACCAACAGAAAAAGAACAATGTGCATAGATCATGTTTTTATGAATGATGAAAGCCGTTCTTTGATCTAGTATGTCACACATTTCTATCTGAACATTCTTATGGATGATTTCTGGGTGAAAAGCTACATATATTTTTGTATTTATTGTTGGGAGGTTAGGAAAAGAGCTCATCTGAGATTAAACCCCACCCTGTGCTTCAGTGCTCACATAAGACGCCTCTCTAGCCCAGAGCCTATGTATAAAAAATACAAATAAAAAAACCTACCACTAACCAAACATGATGCAGATTTGATTGCGTCTTATTTTTATGCCCATTCACTTACACACACTTCAAATCAAACAACAAAACAGGAGTAATCATGGCAGATTGATTTAACAAAGACAACACTCAGGCATACAGGTTTCATTAACAAGAGGTTATGAGTGCGTTGGATCTCAAGCAAGTATCGCTCACATTTGTGTTCTCATTTGATTTGTCTTTCAAGGCCAAATGCAAAAACACTTTCAGAGACACACCGAGCTGTAAAACAAACGCTCCACTGCCCCTTTTCACTGAACAGCTAAACAAAGCGAACAACCGCCTGATAGGTAACGGTTTGTTGGGGTCTCCATACATAGATAAAGAATACAGTCAGACAGTGAGTGATTGTCTCTAGTCTGGGCATCGCCCGTCTAACGTTCAGGGGGTTGGGAGATGACCCGTTGAGTCGTTTGGCTTTTTAGTCAGTGATGTTACTTGGCCTGGTCCAAGGTAGACCGCTACCATGGCCGTTTCATACGACGGTGAAAACAGGTGTTCCTCACTGGGCCTATTGCCATTCCCACTAAGATTTCAGGGTTGCTCAGAAGTTCCATAGAGATTCAGGGGGGGACAAGGGTGACATATAAGGTGGGAGTATAATCACATAAGGTTTGATTAGGGTGAGATTGTGCCTTAAGGTAACGATGGGGCCGTGGATTTTCAGAATTCCAGTTAAGAGAACGTGGAACCCATTCAGGAGTCGTTCAGGATCTCCGGTTACAGGGTTCTGTTCTGTCTCTCAAGGCTTGGGTCTCCCATGACGACCCACAAGCTTCTGCCAGTCAACATGACTCGGTGGGTTCAAAGGCTGCGGCTCCTCCAGAAGGTCGAAGGTCAAAGGGGCGGGGGTGGTGGGGTATTGGGTTTGTAAACAAGTGTAACCTGGATAGGGTTGAGGGTCTGAAGAGGGTGAACTACCCGGTAAACATAAAAGGTGTGGTGTATTTCAGGGAGGGAGAGGGTTGAGGATGCCTTTTGGCCATGTTGGAACCGTATCTGTGCCGCAGAGGCACCATGGGAGGGCAGAGAGGCTCAGGAAGCGCTAGTCCGGTCTGAAGATGGGAATCTTGGGTAGGAACTCTATTAGGATAACCTGGGGGCACAGAGAGAGAGATTGTTATTAGTTAGAGAGCCAATTATGTGTGAGGGTTTGTCTGTGTAAGAGACTTATGGCCTTCTAGGTATGTGGTTGAGACTTACGTATTCCATCATGTTGTTGGTTTCACACTTCCTCTTGCTAAGTCTCCAGTGCAAACACAACTGAAAACCGTGAGAGACAGTTGAATCTCATGAAAACACACACACGCACACAGAAGCTGTTTGGAACCATTGCAGAGAAGGCTTTACCTTGTGGTATAATCTGCAGTTCTCCCATTCCAGCAGCTTCTCTATGGATCTCCGCGTCTGTTGGGTGAGAGGGAAGGAGCAAGTTGTGACTTGTGAGTGTACATTTATGTGTGCATTTGTAAGTGTAGTGGGGGTGGTCTTTGTGTCTGCATGTGTTCGTGTATCTTAGTGTGTGTGTGTGTGTGTGTGTTTATGGGGTATCCTACCCTCTTGCTGAGACAGATGACAGGCCACAGACTGAAGCCCAGCGTGCAACAGCAGCAGAGGCAACCACAAAGCAGCCAGCGCACGTTCACTGGCAGAGTCTTCTTCAGGCAGCCATTCACACGGTTGATACTGGCCTTGAACTCTTCTGGTGCAAGCTACACACAAGTGCACACCATAGTCAAAATAAGCAACAATGTTTTGGAGAGATATTTGTTTCAACTTTACGCTCACATAAACTGAACGACTCAAGACATTCATAGGCAGCTGTACTTTGTTGTTAGACTGGGGTATGGAGCTGGGTGGGCATATAGTTTCATGCATGTGGCACTTCCTCGTCTAAGTTAGCAGGGGGTGCATTTCATTTTCTTGTCTTATCAATGACGTAAAGATACTCAACTCACCTTCCCTGTAAGTGCTGAAGGGAACTCTGACTCAAATTTGTTGCTGAGCCCGAACCTGAAAGGGGGCGGTGTGTAAAAGTTACCCTCACAGATTGAGCTTGGACAGTTAGGTAGCTAGCACTAGGGCTAACTAGTTTAACATGCCTATGGCAAATTCTCTATACATTGGAGTTTATATGGGACTTCAAACATGGACTCATTTCACTGTGAACACAGCTTTACTCTGTACTAGGCTACAGTAGGAAGTGAGCTAGCTTGTATGCAGTTTAGCAACCTACAGTCAGTACCAGATAGGTTTGTGAGTCTAGCTAAAGTAACTGAACATGTAATATTGAGATTTTGGCACCCGGTTCCAGGGTGTTTTCCATTTTCCGATTGCCCAAGGCGATAGCCTAGCTTAACTACACGCTAATGCGCTAACCAGCAATGTTGGCAGCGTACTAGTAACGAAAATCATAAACTTTAAACAGGCTAGTACTTAAGTTAACTAACTAATAATAAACAGCTGTACTAATGCGTTGGCTTTTGGTTCAATTAAAATGTTACCAAACCACTGTGTCAATCCTTTAACCTCCCTTGCTGCTAGGCAAGTCACTTAGTAGTTGAATCACCAATGATGAAGTTAGTTTCGAAATGTAGGCTATACTGTAGCTTTAGATAAATAGCTCTACAGTAGCAAGCTAGCTCACGTTTTAACGTTGTGTAAAATTGGTTAGATGACCACTGGTATCGCTCAAGGTGCCGTTGGTAGCTAGCCTACGTTAGCTAGCTTGCAAACCCCCTAGGTTACGCTGCTGTTGTTGGTGCTGCGTTAGCTCGGGGGTTCCAGGACAAGCACCTGGAAGACAGCTAGTGGTGCAAGCTAACTTTTATTTGTTGTTTCACAGTCACATTAAAGTTTCTCTCAATCCCAGTTAGCCCTGCAGGTTGCTTACACAGTGACGTGGCCGGATCCCCGCACCACCACAGGGTCCGGGGCATACTTTAGTAGCTGTTCCTCCGCGGCCCTGTCCTCGTCCTCTTCTTCCTCCTCCTCCTCTTCGTATATCTCATCAAAGTCCTCCATCATCGCTCGACTCGGTCTCGCGCTTCCCGGGTGAGGCGCCGGGAGAGACACGATGCCGCCGTAAACGATATCCTTCCCGTTAACAGAGCAATGCAGCAACGTAAGACAACACTCATAAAATCCCACCGTCCGAAAACAGTTCACATCAGTAGGCTTCAGTCCAAAACAAAACATCAACATCCGCCGCAGTACCTATTCGAAACCGGAAGGGGGACGGACGTGTTTACGTCATAGACTCAGGAATGTCACTGAAGCCCATGTCGTGTTCTGGCAGTAAAAACGTATGAATATATTGGGTAGGATTACATTTATCACACAGCCGTCTTTTCTGGAGTATTTTGTTTGCGAAATAAATCTATTATGGCCCGTATGTATTAAATACACCCTGGTGCACGTTATTTCTAGATGAGTAGATCTAGAAAGATCCACTGACTAACATTAATTTGCTGTCAACAGTACTGTTATATTAAGAGTAGGCACAGCTGTGTAGAAAATATACTTTTATTGTTGTAATCATATGACATGTCTTGGGTCAAGATTGCATTCTGTCCCATAATTCATGTCCTATCTTTTCTCAGATTTTCAAGACATTTAGATCCAGTTTCTTTCAGAAATTGAAATCGTTTTGCTTCTACTGAACTGTACTGTTGTCTGTCCAAACTAGATGTTTATTATTCTCATCCTCAAGCAGTTTTAGATAAACACAGAAAGAGTACCAGAGTCTACTATGAATGAGGTTTTTCCACAAATTTCTAGTTACATTCAGACATACAGACAACCTCATGTCCAGCCTTCACACAACTCAAGCAGAAGGGAACTGTTGTAACATAACCAGTCGTAACAGGAAATCCTTCATTCGTCCCAAGCATCACCATAGATATTCTTCTGCACTGCTGAAAACGGGGAAAGAGAAAAAGATCATGTTCCAACAGAAATTACAAATCACTTAAAGTACATATTACTGTGTGCACACACACACCGTCACACTAGGATTATGTAGTTGTCTGACTATTTTAGGACTAATAGAACTTTCAGGTCATCTCAGAACACAAAACATAGGGGAGAATCCATAAGCACTGCCACACCTCAAATGACCCCCTTGGAAAGCTGTCTTGATCCTCCCACACATTATTCAATGAACTACTGCAGAAGTGATTTACCTTCCCTCTGGGAGGAGGGTCTGTCAGGGGCAGGCCTGGACGGGCTCTCAGTCTTCTGGGTGAGCGTGACCTCGTAGTTCTCTCTGTTCTTGTTCCTCAGGTCCTCGTAGAGCACCGACTTCCTCATAGGCTCCTCCTCCCCCAGGTATGACTGGGCTGTAGGCAGGGAGGGTGGAGAGGTTACAGTCCAGCCATGAATGAGCTCATGGTGCAGAGAGATATAGTATATGGGTGCGTGTGTTCAATGAGGTAAGCTTTATGTATCTGGTTTATGGAGATATTGAGTGGTTAGACAGACTTTGGTAAAGGCGGGAAGGGAGTTTACCCGGAGCCCTAGGGTCTTCCCTGTGGTCCATGAGATCAGGAGACTGGGCGCTGTAGCCATAATCTTTGTCTTGGGGAGGGGTCTGACTCTGTGGGTCCGAGGGCTGGAACATGGACTCAAAGGACTGGGCATCTGGGTCGCTCATCTCTGACCTGGGCCCCTGGGGAGAGCTGGGGCAGAAAAAGAGAGCGTATGAGGATGTGATATTCCTTTTATGCACCTGAGACAACAGAGTGAGTGATGACGTGTGGGTAAATGGAACCTGGGCACTGTTCCATACAGTGAGTTTACCAAATAAGTAGGTAGGTGGTTGATGGTAGTGGGTTGGTGGTGGGTACTCACAGTGGAGGCAGCTGTGTCTTCTTTCTCAGGGCCTCTCCAAGTGGTGAGCTCTCCAGCCTCTGGAACTTCTCCTGACACGTCTTCATGTAGGACATCTTCCCTGCCAGATAGCCACACAGGCCCGCGACTGGACACACACATTTTGATCACTTAGGCTACATAGAAATACTGGTAAATACACAAATACAAATATATCCTCTCAGAGTAGCTCAAAACATCCACGCACGGAACACACTTAAACATTTACGTATTCAAGTGAACTCACAGGCCACTTTAGGGAGAGAACCAAATCTGGGTGATGATGACAGGGTTCCTGCCAGAGTGTGGAAACAGAACCGTTGGAGGTTACAAAAACATGTTACTGACTAGCACAATACCAACACAGACTTAAGATAGTTATAGAAATATTATACTGCGAGGACATAAATGGCAGCTAGCTACCTCGGACGACTAGTGCTTGAGTGATGGCCATACTAACTGCGGAGAATGGTAAAGCTGTAGGGAAGTAAAAATTAAGGGTTAGGGTTAGCATTTAAAAAAAAACTTGATTATAAAACTGTCTGTTTTGAACAAAGCTATGTTAAGAGGGTACACATTGGTAACCAGGAAATGACTTACATCTGTACCAGAAGCTCTCCTGGTTGCACTCCCTGAAGACCCTCCTCTCTTCATCGGTGGGAATGTAGTTGACCCCTGCAGGACCCTACACACACACACACACACACACACACACACACACACACACACACAGAGCACGCAAAATTATTAAGAATAATACATGCAGCCAGTGTACGCGTAAGTAAACACGTAGACTAGCTCGACTAGCACTACCTACAGTGTCTTACACATGATGTAAGCTAGCGGTTTAGCTAACAACAAACCAGCTTAGCTTAAAACAAAGTTTACCTGTGAGTCCCCTTGCCGTTCCTCCGTGAAACTGGTATATATTTGTGACATGTTAAAAACAATGTCAGTATATGAAACTTTCAGAGCATGTACAAAAACAAAGCTCCCACTCTCTGTCCTGATATCCTAAAATCGTGGTACAATGTCATTGCACTGTGTGTAATTGACATAACCCCGGAAGCACAACTTGTTCATTGGGACTTTTATCTTTCAAGACGTTATGGGGAAAAAAAGTTTCCTAACGTTTTTAGAGTACGTTTTACTGTAGTATTTATGTTCAATATGTGATTATAGAGTATGGGGACTGCGAAAGGATGGCCTGGGTAATATAATGACTTTTATTTTGATGTTTGACGCTTTTGACAAAATAATAAAATCCTTTTATTTCCGGTATTGTACATCAGGTAAAGGAGAAAAGGCAGAGTTTTAGAAATATATTAGGCCTAAACAAGTGAAGATCTGCTCAGTGATGTATAGTATTAATATAATTATAAAATGTATATATTTGTTTGACTCGTTCAAAATCGGTGTTCCATAAGCCTATTATTATCAAACATTCTCTCCAGTTTCTCTAAATACCCAGTGCCAACAATCTTTGTTGAACAATCTCGTTTGCACAGACAAAGAGGACAGGTATAATCTCATACTTGAAGACGTGATGTTTGCCTTTTTCTTTTGCTGTTTGAATGGTCTTATTTTTTACTATTTAAATTTTAAGCACTTAAGCAATTTTAAGCACTTTGTGAGCTGGCTCTGTGAAATATGATATGAAATTAAATAACTTTACTTACTTACTATTTGTCCTAACAACAGTTAGTTCTTATTTGGCTTCCAAAGTCCAAGTCCAAGTCCACACATTCCAGAAAGGGTTTACTAGTCACGTTAAGGTTGGACCTCCCCATCGTCTCCCTCTCACTATCTTTTCCAGAAGATCTTGAAATAGTACTCTCTCTGACACAATAATCTTTATCTTCCTTTTATCTTTCGGGCAGTAGAGCAAACACAACACGATCTGTAGATTAAGACCGATCTTTAGAACACGTCTAGTGTACACATAACATTTAACTTCATTCATGGCTATGTTTAAGAAGCTTTCAATTCCAGCTCTGTAAAACAAACTCCAAAACAGTAACACACACACAAAGCAAGCATGGCTAAGACAAGATGGAGTCATCCAGGTTATTTCAGCCCATTGGACCACAGGCTAAAATAACAATGCTGTAAGGGGTCGACAAGGGTCAGTCCTATAGTGGAAACGGTGTCCATGTCAGGCCGTTTTTAGATTCTCTTTATGACGGCTTATTTGGCAGCCATGAGACTGCAAGACATACCACCAGCGACTTCAGCACCACACTACTACTACAACAACATTACTTCCATAAACACATGTTTAGTACTTTGTTAGTCAAGAACAGCAAAGTTAAAACACTTCAGATCAGCATTGTCCCCTGACCTCATCAAGTTGTAGCCTGGTTGACCTTTGCCCTTAACCTTCCTATGATGCTCATGAGGCTGCACCCCTAACAGAGTGGCCCAGGTTTGATTCAGGCTCCTGCCATTTCTACACGTCTTCCCCTCTCTCTCCAATACATTTCCTGTCTCGGTGTAACTATCTACAGTATGCCAAATAGTCCCATATACATTTCTTTAAAAAAAAGAAAAAGAAAAACCTCACTATGACTAGCAGTATTGCTGTGAAGTGTGGCCTGTAGATGCCGGTGTTGGTGTTTTGGATAGCAGATTGTAGAGTGTTTGTTGATGTATGACGTCGATATCTCTGAGTCGTATGGTTATAACCAGATCAATTGGGTTCTAAGTGCTTATAGAGGCTCAAGCCAGAGGCCTTAGTTTAATACAGGGAGAGGCTTATTGTCAGAGTTTATTGGTGGAGGACGCTGTGTTGCCACCAGATGCAATGACACCAGATGCCCAGTAAGTGATGCTAGTGTGTTGCCACAGTAGGCCATGCAAATCTGAACTCCCTCTGGAAGAACCTGCCTGTCTGTCCTGACAGGTCATCTCTGAGCGTGTAAAACACTGGGGAAATTCCATGACAATACATGGAAAATTGTGTGTGTGCGTGTTTGTGTATTTCCAATCAATCGGCCTTTATTGACGGGCTTAAAATAGCCCAATGTGTATCATTTCCTCTCCCACTCTGGTGATCAATTCACACTCAGGAAGCACATGACAAGGGACACACAGGCAAAGCACATCATTCATATGTGCTATATAGTTACAATTTAACCTCTATTTGTTTCATGGGTGTAGAATATACCGTATGTTATAATCAAATTAAAATATCTGCTAATAATTACTCTGGATTGAAATTAAGTCTGTTTAAAGGATTCAACCTAAGCTTGTAATGACGGTAATAGCAAAAGGAGATGCTGGTTACAGGCTTAGGATAAATAATAGGTGATCTCCAGAAAGATCAAAGGTCTGATGTGTGCCTCTATGTTGGAGTAGCAAGGCCATGTAGACAATTGTTGTACAATTACACAATTGTGTTGGAATTGTAATAAACGAGTAGAGAGAGAAAAATGCATTCTTGTCTGCTGTCTGCCGTATGTTTGGTTTCAGGCTGTGTCAGGGAATGCATTCAAACACAAACACACACACACACACATACTGAAGGACTGAAATTCTTGTGTCTATTCCAATAGGCCTATGTAATGCTAGTTTTCGATGACACAAGTCTGTGTTCTGGAAAGAGTGGTCTGGAGTCGCAGAGGTCCGATAATATCAGCTTTAAAGCAGCAGTTGGAAATCAACAGTACAGAGCTCTGGGAGTTGTCTAGGTTTCCCTAACCGCAACAATGTTAGGGCTGGTTCACGAAGTCCAACTCTGGGGACTCTCTGTCCCAGGGTATATTATACCGTGCAGTAATACAAAATGATACAAAGAGGGTTGAGCTTTCTCATGCGTCAGGGAGTTGTTCTTGCTGGCGCGCCCCACCCGCTCGGGTGCCGTCTCATCCTGGTTTTTTCGAACACTAGTAAAGTAGACCCTCTCTCTCGCACACGAAAAACACACTCCCTCCCCCTTTTTGTCTATCAGTGTGTATGAGGGTGAATCTAGAAATGTGTGTTTTTTCCAACCCTGCCACTTTTTTTTTAGCTGCTATAAAATGACCGGCTCAACCATGATAGCACAGCAAAGGCTACGCTGGAGATAGGAGAGAGCAGATAGGTGGTGTACATTGGACATGTACATTTATTCATTTAGTAGACGTACACTAAGTACAGGGACATTCCCCCCGAGGCAAGTAGGGTGAAACGCCTTGCCCAAAGACACGTCATTTTGCACGGCAGTGAATTGAACCGGCAACCTTCTGATTAATAGCCCGATACTGCTCAGCCATCTGACTCTACATTGGAGGTGTACTAGGTTTGCCTGGGTAGCCTCACGCACAGTGAGCCTGCACATGATCTGCAGGGGAAGGACTGGAGCACTAGTGGGACCCACAGTGGGCTGCAAAGACTGGTGCATCAGGTCACAACAGGGCAGATTCACATCTCGTCACCCCCGGGCCACTCAGGAGAGCAGTTCCCCAGCATCTCGCTAGGAAGGAGGAGACATCAACACGTCTCACCAGATCGCTGCGTGGCCAGATAACACGGAGAGGGAAGTCTGGAAACCTGGGGGAGGATCTGAAGATCCGAGGAAGGCTGCCGTGGTCAAACTCGTGATCAACCCCTTCCATCCGTCCCTCCTCTGCTGTACAACCCATGACTACCTCTGCACCTCCACCCCCACCCAACCCGTGGAGGGTGGGATATTAACCTGAAGGACAGGTGGGCTCCAAGGAGTTGGCTGTTGGAGTTGGGTTTCTGTTCTTGACAAGAACACACTACGCCTGCCACAGGTAAGCTCAAACACTGCACTTTTATTGACATTCTTACAGTATAATGTAGCGACGGTTATCCACAAAATGTGATTGATGGAATAATCATAAGACTTTAATTTTTAACATTAAACATTTTTTAATAGTTTCCTACATGTAACAATTTGCTTGAAAACAGGATTTATGTAAATTAATTAATTAATGTTATTAATTAAAGGAGTGTGAACGGACGTTCCATGGTGCAGAAAAATCAGTTTCACATTTATTACATTTACAGTTAAATGAACGATTATCTAACACCTAACATGCTTAATAATCTGTTAACAAATGTTTATGTTGAAGAGAAATTTCCGCTACTGTAGAGCATAGTTGCGTTAGTGGAAAATAGGACACTACCAGGAAGCCAGAAATAGATCAATACTCTAGCATGTGTGTGTGTGTTTGTGTGTGTGTGTGTGTGTGTGTGTGTGTGTCAGACCATGTCCTATCTCTGGTGTTGCCACGTGCATGCGGGGCCTTGGCGGCATTACTGAACAACAAAAGCAACATAAACATATTCATGGGCTGCTTAACCAGTTAATGACTCAGCAACATTGTTTCACATTAAGTTAATTACTTTGCACTTTGATTTGACCAGAATCAGAATCAGAAAGGGTTTTAATCGCCATGAAAGTTTGCACAGACAAGGAATTTACTTTGGCAGGAAGGTTCATACATTAAACATATGTGAATCTTAAAACTTAAATATGTGGTCTAACCATACAAAAGGAACAAAGTCAGCAATCAACAGCAATATTGGTGGCTTTGGCCTCAGTGATGATTTTGTTAACTTGAAAACCATTAGTAGATAAGATATTCTCTTCCCTTATATCTAGTTTACATTTAATAGATAAACCTTTTATCAGTACTCCACTGTGCCAAGTACAAATTAATGATTACTTGACCTGCCCAAAAAATATAAAAACTCTCATAAAATAATAAACATGAATGACTGATAAAACATATTGTTGTTCGTGTTCCGGTTCTGTTTATTAAATGGTAGTTAAAGAGATATTGATTGATTTATGGTTTTGAGGACAGAAAGAAAACTGTTGGCTCTCTTTACTTCAGTCAAAGTTAATTATTTCAAAGTCAATTAACTTTGGTTAATGTGAATCTTGTCTTACTGTACAAAGGACCTCTCTCCCCAGATCATGGCTCCTGTTTCAGAACAGGCTGATGACACAGAGAAACACATGGAACAACTCAATGGTACTTTTGCCGTTCACTTGTGTTTGTTTTTTTATATGCTTGTTTAGTGAATGCACGTAACAAATGTGTTTACAGAATGTCTATGAAGTATCTGTATGTATATCTCATCTTTATGTCGATCAGGTCCATATATAAACACACACCCATATATGTATAGATAGATAGATAGATAGATAGATAGATAGATATATCGATATAGATATAGATATATAAACACATTTAGAAAGTAAACTTGGACCAGACTGTCTTTGCTCACTGAGTCTGTACCGTATATAATTAATGTCTGTCTTGGTTTTTGAAGAGAAAAGTGCGTCTATGGCTCCGGCTCACTCCACTGTGGCCCTGATGGAGGGGGGGTCTGACGGAGAGGAGAACGCATGGGATCTTCCAGAGCTCCAGGACATGGGTGTGCCCTGGTCAGGTAAGACTCTGCCTCAAGGAGACTGACAGGCCAGCTACAATCTGTTTTCTTTCTGGTCTGGTCTGGACTCTCTCTGAGATCTTACAGCTTTCAGGAGTCTGGTCTATGGACTTGACTAGCTTAACTTGGAACTTCATTTAATCAGAAGGACAGTAAACTTTTTTTGTATTTTGTCATCCATTGTTTATCTTTCCCTTAAGGGTTATAATGCATTGTATCAGAGTGTTAATGGCCATGTCATTCAGTTTGGACACCACAATAACTCTCTCTCTCACACACTCTCCTTCCGTATTTTTCTTTCTTTCTTTCTCTCTTTCTTACTTTCTGTCACTTCCTCTGGCTCCCCTCCACTTCACCCCTTTTCCTTCTTAACCCCCTCTGGTCTTCTCAGAACTGAACACCATGGGGAAGGTGCAGAGGGTGGTGTTCTCTGTAGGGAAACTGGTCATCCTAGTGGGCCTGCTGTACATGTTCATCTGCTCCCTGGATGTCCTCAGCTCCGCCTTCCAGCTGGTTGGAGGTAGGTCAGGCGCACACACACACACACACACACACCACACACACACACACACACACCACACACACACACACACACCACACACAACACAGTATGTAACCTTCATCCACCTACCTGTGAGTGTAACGAGCTTATGAGTGTGTGTGTGTGTGTGTGTGTGTGTGTGTGTGTGTGTGTGAGAGTATGAGACAACTCATGTGAACTTGTGTCTAGTGTGTGTGTGTCTAATCTATGTGTGTGCTTGAACCTGTGTGTTCCCTATCTCCAGGTAAGGTTGCAGGGGACATTTTCCAGGACAACGTGGTGCTGTCCAACCCACTGGCAGGCCTGGTGATTGGGGTGCTAGTCACTTTGCTTGTCCAGAGCTCCTCCACCTCTTCCTCCATTGTGGTCAGCATGGTCTCCTCCGGACGTGAGTGGACATCCAGCCTGGTTACACATTCACACACACCCAAATACACATGCACACACATACACGCACAGATACTACAGATTTTGTTATAAATGATCAAAAAGAGAATTATAATAATGTGTGTGTATGAGCTCATGAATACTATGACAGTATTAAAGGTCCAGTCAGCTGTTCCTGTGATCATGGGCACCAACATCGGAACCTCTGTTACCAACACACTGGTTGCCATGACTCAAGCCGGAGATCGCGACAAATTCCGCAGGTTAGCAAAAACATCCCAGTTAAAAGAGCCGCCCTAAGCAGTGCAGTGCACATCTTATCCCATCTCCCTCCCTTTCTTCCCGCTTTTCTCCTTCTTTTCCTCCTTCTCCCTCTCCCACTCCTCCTCCCCTCCCACTCCTCCCACCCTCTCATCCTCCTCCCACCCACCCTCTCTCCCTTCCTCCCTCTCTCCCTCCTCTCGTCTCCTCTCCTCCCTCTCCTCCACCTCATCCTGCCCTTCTTTTCCTCTCCAGGGCATTTGCTGGGGCCACTGTTCATGACTTCTTCAACTGGCTGTCAGTGCTGGTGCTGCTGCCCCTGGAGCTGGCATCAGGCTACCTGTACTATGTCTCCAAGCTCATTATTGAGTCCTTCAACATCCAGAGTGGAGCGAATGCTCCCCAGCTTCTCAACGTCATCACCGACCCCCTCACCCTTTCCATCATAGAGGTATGGGGGCCCATCTAGCTTGTTATCGGGACTACAACACTTTTACTGCCCCCCACCCATCCCACCTGCCACCAACAGGTACTTTGATTTTTAAATGAAGGGAATGTTCTCTCTCTCTCTTTCGCTCTCTGTGTCTTTCTTTCTCCCTCTTCCCCTCCACGTCAGTTGGACGAATCTGTCATAAGTGGTATTGCCACGGGAGACCCTGACGCCAAGAATAAGAGTCTCATCAAGACTTGGTGCGAAACCTTTACCAACGTGGTAAGAAAATGCTAACTACACGTTGGTAGTAGTGAGTACTTCTTAGCTACATGCTTAGCTATATGTTAGCTGCATATCACACTATGAAACGAAAACCGGTCCAATTAAACACAATGATGATAATGTGTGTGTGTGTGTTCCAGACCCAAATGAATGTGACAGTTCCTGGCCCGGAAAACTGCACCTCACCAACCCTGTGCTGGTTTGAGGGGAACATCACCATCACCCTCAAGAACATTTCAGACACCTTCAACGTTGCTAAATGTATTCCAACACCAACGCATGCATGCACACACACACCTACTTTGATTCTAAAAACAGAGACATGATCTTCAGCTGATATATGTTTCGCCCTTATCAAATGTATTTGGTCCAGTAACACAACATGGCAAGTCTCTGACAATGTCTGCGCCACCTCTACCCCCACCTCAGGCAAGCACATCTTTGTGGACGTGCCACTGTCGGACCTGGCGGTGGGCCTCATCTTGCTGGCCTGCTCCTTGCTGGTGCTCTGCAGCTGCCTGATCTTCATTGTCAAGCTGCTCAATTCCATGCTCAAAGGACAGGTAGCCTTGGTCCTCAAGAAGATCCTCAATACTGGTTGGTTCCTCTCACACTCACTCACTCTCACACACACACACACACACACACACACACAAACCTACACACGCCCTCTGTGTCTTTCTCTCATTCTCATTCTCTCTCTCTCCCTCTCCCTCTCCCATTCTTTTCTTATCTCTCTCTCTCCAGACTTCCCTTTCCCGTTCGGCTGGGTGACGGGCTACATAGCCATCCTGGTCGGAGCAGGGATGACTTTCATCGTCCAGAGCAGCTCAGTCTTCACCTCTGCCATCACTCCACTTGTGGGTGAGTCAAACATTCCAATGCACTCCATCCATTCATTTATCCAACCATCCAACCATCCATCCACCTCTCCTTTCAGCTATCCATCCATCCTCCTGTGCTGTCCATGTTGTGTCCCCAGTAGCAGAGCTCTCTCCTCCCCTCTCTCTCTGCCCCCACTCCTCGCCCTCTCCTCCACTTCTGAAGTTGTAAAGTTATGCAATGGGGTAATGGGAGGGTGACCTAAAGAGAGTAGTTATCTACCATTTACTGTGTAATTGCCAGCCTCTCCGCCCCTGCTACTTATCACCGTTAATAATAACTTATCAGTACAATGACCCTGGTACTAGGCGTCGTTCCTCCTATAGCCTCTCAGTCCAGGAAATTAGTTGAAATAAATTGTGTGTGCACTAATCATAATTCCAATAATCCAGTTTGCCCATTGTAAATCTTTTTCCTAGCTTGATTCATGGAGTTGATTGAAAGGACGGCACTGTTTGATGTTTGTTAAGTAACCATTAATGCAAACATGCACGCACGCCACTACCTACCTACTCTGTATAATCATCCCCAACGCTCAGTTCTATTTGAAGCTCAGTTCTATCTCCGATGTGGTCATGTGATTTGTTGTGATTGTGTATTAGAAGTGCCTGTCATGTGAGCGTTATGTCTGTGTGTTCAGGTATCGGGGTGATCAGCATTGAAAGGGCGTACCCTCTGTCTCTGGGATCCAATATCGGAACAACAACCACAGCTATACTGGCAGCATTGGCCAGTCCTGGAGAAACACTGGCCAACTCTTTACAGGTCAGTACACACGCATACACACACACACACGCACACATACATTTGTACAGCCTCTACCATCACTAACACTTGGTCCTATGTCTTCTTCTGTTAGATTGCGCTGGTCCACTTCCTGTTCAACATTTCAGGCATCCTGTTGTGGTACCCAATCCCCTTTACCCGTGTGCCGATCCGATTGGCCAAGGCGCTGGGCAACATAACGGCGGGGTATCGCTGGTTTGCTGTTGTCTACATCGTGTCCTGCTTCTTTGTCCTGCCCCTTTTCGTATTCGGCCTCTCATTGGCCGGCTGGCAGGTCCTGGTGGGGGTAGGGGTGCCCCTGGTGGTCATGATCATCGCGATCATCGTGATCAATGTGCTGCAGAGCAAGTTCCCCCGCTGTTTACCGACAGTACTGCGCTCCTGGGACTTCCTGCCTCTTTGGGCGCACTCCCTGGCACCCTGGGACCGGGTTGTCAAGGTGATGGCCGCCAAGTGTTGCTGCTGCTGCAAATGCTGCCAGCCTGCTAGCGAGGGGGAGGGGGACGAGAAGAAATTGCCCGAGTTGGAGATGTACGATAATCCAGTGATTCCCTCGGAAGTGAAACCAACAAAAGAGGAGAAGCCTCTTCAAGCCACACAGCTTTGACCTCAAACTGATCTTTCTCACATTATTTTTCTTTAAGGTACCTCTAAGTAACCAAGATAATGTAATAAAGTGTTTTTACCCTTCTGTGCAATGCTGAGATAGCGTTAGCTGCATGTATGAGGCCTTTTCTACCTACCTGCCTCTAAAACTGGTAAAAACGTGAAGTTCATCTACTACTCAAAGCTTTATGTCAATTTCTCATTTGGCCACATCATGTTGCAAGTTTTAAAACCTGTATTTGGCTAATATGATTACTGTGTATTGAGTATTTACACTATATACACAACACATAGTTTAAGGTGTTATTTTGTCAATGAAGATACCTTAATTGTATTCAAGGAATATAACCTAAGAAATGTAGGAATCTTATGCTATTTTATTATATTTCAAGGTTTCTATTTTCAGTTTTTATGAAAAATTGTTTAATTTTATAAACTAAGGTCGGTAGGAGGTTGTAAATAAATAATACATTCATCAAACTTTAAGATATGTTATTGTGTATTCTTAACTCACAATATGCAACTGATACATTTAATTATTTGTCTTTTACAGCTTCTCTCTCTCTCTCTCTCTCTCTCTCTCTCTCTCTCTCTCATTAACTTCAATTAGAGAAATATTAGTAACAGTAATCCACACACATAGGTTAGTGACCGCTCCCGCTTTCATTCCTTATCATTGTTATGGGTGCAGTCCATCCTATCAGAGGATAAGGTTTATGGCTGGTCACAGAGTTTTGTGCAAACACTACTACTTTGTCAGTAAGGACCCCATTATCAGTGTATTTATGACCCCTCTGTTCTTGGGAGTTGGAAGGAGAGAGGTAGGGAGAGTTATCATTCCTCTAGCATATATTTATCTCATAGCAACATACAGTAGTAGTAGAGTAGTTTTATTTATTTGTATTTGTTTCTCATCTTTTAAGGGACTTTCATCACCTTTCTTATCCTAGCAAAAAAACGTACTGAACATCATATGTGAAACAGGCCACATGTATGAACTGCTTGTCAATCTTTATTTTTCCCCATCTCTCTATTTTTTGCCAACAACTTACCCACACAAACTCATGCGCAGTAATTCACATCCTTGGGTCTTGAGCAAGACACCTGTAGACTTCAAACAGTAACCGGTTCTCTAGGCAATCCACACACGCACAGACACACATAGGCCTACAGACAGGCAAAGATTCCTGGAATTATAGCTTGATGAGATAGCTAGATAAGGAGCAACAAAGTCTCACTCTCTCTCCATTGTTCTGTCTCTTTTTCACACACACACACACACACACACACACACACACACACACACACACACACACACACACACACACACACACACACACCACACACACACACACACACACACACACAGTCATGTCCAGAAACTTCCACTGCGGACCATCCCACCATGCACTCCTCTCTGTGATAGCACATGATGGGCAGAGCTAAGCTGACACAAGGGATCAATACATGTTACAATACACGAGACACATCTGCCTGACTAATGTACTGTCCTACTACTTCGGGATAGTAGTTATCTGTCTCTCCCGACTCCCGGTATTCCTCCCTTCCTCTCATTTTCCTGTTTTTAGATTAGTTTTTGGATGTAAAAGATTGTTTCAGAGGTTTTTTTTCAAAATCAGTTGACTGCAGAGTGAGGGGCAGTGATCACGAAACCTAGAAACACTGTGCGATAGCCAAACTTCTTATCATTGCTGATAATTAAGTTACAGAAGATAGAAAGGTCGTGTTCACACTTGGCAGGTTTAGTTTTATTCAAACTCTTCTGCGATTGCTTGTAATGCGGTTAAAAGTGTGAACACTGTTTTCCGACTCCTGGTGCGCACCAAACTAGTGGACCGAGACCGCTTGAAAAGTAGGTCAGCTTTCAAACGAACTCTGGTGCGTTTCATTGACATGTGAACTAAACACGGACCAAAGACGTCTATTTGAAGTCACGAGATGCAACCCATTAGAGATGTAACAAAATGAGCAGAGGGGAAACGTGGAGCAACGAGGATGTAACTCCTTATTCACATCTGGTCCGAGTCTGTCCGATAACCATGGACGTATCTAGCCCTATTTTGGGGGAGCTGGATCCCCCACAAAGTTTCACTAGCCCCCCCCCAAAAAAAATTCAATATATATATTTTTTTAATCTAAATGTGTTCATTTCTCTTCCTAAAACCCACGAGAGGACACTATTTAAAAGGATATTTTCAAAAATTTCCTCTGGAGGAACATGCCCCCAGACCCCCCTAGTTTTGCTGGGTCACAGGAAAAATAATAGGTTTTATCTAGGGGCTTAGCCCCCCCCAAAAATGGGAACCTAGATTCGCCCCTGCCGATAACCATACTCGAAAAAACGCAATAAAACCCTGAAGTGTTCAACATTTTCAGTGATAGGTTTAAAAGCTGTCCAATCAGGTTGGGACATTATCCATAGGCCTAACATAAAAAACAAGTTTAGAAACGTTTCTACAATATTTCTGAAAAAAAGTTTAACAAAATTTTTTTTTAAGTCTCAGAACGTGATTTACTGTAAGAAGCATGGAGAAATTACTGTGTAATTGTGTCAACATGTAACTCTTTATCTAACTATAATTCTAGGAATCTCTGTCTGTTGGTCTGCGTGCGTGTGTGTTTCAGTTTTTTAGACTATTTTGTCTTTATGCAGTTTCTGAAGTAAAACATGGTTCGGTAATTACTCAGCACCCAAGGATGTCCTGGCATGTGACGTTGTTTTGATGAGCAATAAAATGGCCTAAGCAACAGACAAATACTAAGTTTAATCACACATCCAATACAATCCCCCAAATGATCTATACTTCTGTGCGTATTATGTACAGCCCAAGACCAATTCAAAGTCAAAGTCAAACACAACAAAAAACTGCATTATGCCATCTAATATGTTGAATGGGCCGATGAGCAGCATGTTAACAAGCTGAATTACTGAAGGTTGGTTTCCATCACCTTCTGCACACACATTTTACCACTAAGGAGAGAAGCTCAGATACGAGATACAATATCACCACCTAGTGGTGCCAACTCCAAAATAATTTGCAGATGTCCTCTGTTTGCAGTACCTCACTACAGACGCTAAATGACAGCATTGCACTTATGAGTCACATGTGACCAAAGGTCCCTATTAGGTTAACGTTCTTCCCTGAGCTGGGGAGAAGAGGGGAAAAAAATTCTCAAGCGACAAACTATTTATGTGAGGAAGGCCGTTGTACAACAACATCCCCATCAACTCTTAGGTAAACATGTTCCACACTATACATACAGTATGTAGGCTACAGTGTCATTTTGCTTTCTTGTACAAGATCTTGCACAATATTCAGACATCCTGTGGTACCAACAGGGAGAAATACTTACTCATTGTTGATAGAAATATAGGGTGTTGTTGACCCTTAGAAGACCTACTTTTGTATGATGGTAATCTTGGAGTTCACAGTAATATGAAACAACTTCCGAAGGATGTCTAGTGACAAACGTTCATGATCTAATGGGGGACTGGAACTACATATACCTCCACCACGCACACTCCTCCTAGCTCTGTCTCAACAAACACCTATTCTCTGTCTGTCCTCTAAGATGTCTGTCTCAAACACATTACTCACGTGAGCCAATAAGAACATGTGGTCTATCCCCAACCCTAGGCTACGCCATGTGTCCTTTCAGCCTGGGGACCAGAGGGTTGCGATGCAGTATAGGAACACAATTGAGGTCAGAGGTCATGCTGTGGTGAATCCGACTTTGGTTGGCTTGTCAGACATTTTCAGTCATGTAACAGGGAGGTCACATATTCTGACAATCGCTATCAAAAGCTCTTGTGCCCCTGTATCAAAATATGTGACCTCTTGTGCCCAGGTCCAGATGTTGATCAGATCGGTCTTTTGTTTATACATGGCATGATAAAGAAGTGTGACCTCCCTACATGGCTGAAAAAGTCTGACAGATATTGTGTCCTTCCCAGGTATGAACAAAATAATTTCTGAATAAATAGTTTTAATACATAGCCTATATTTTGTTTTATGAATGTTCTGTATAGTAATTTATTTCCTTAATTAATACATTATTTATATGTTTATTCATATGTGTTCATTTATTTCCGTTTTTCCTTATCCTGAATTAGGAGGCAGGATCGGGGCGGGACTCAAATGTTCAGCCATGCATTATAGCAATCAAGCCCAGATAGATTAGAGAAGTAGTCAGTGAACGCCGAGCTAGGCTATCCGAGCTACTCCGAGACTGTTCCGTATTGCCCGGCAGTGTCTTTTTGGAAGCAGAATTCCAATGCTCCACTCACATTGCTGTAGTAAAGGACATGCAGAGGGCTAGGAGATGGTTGGGTTGGATGGTCCAAAGCGTTGTATTGGTTTAGAAGCAGAGAGTGAGGACATGTCCTTACCAATAGCAACATAGCATGAAATGTCGCAATTAGCCTACCCATAGGCTACCTAATTAGCGGAGAGAGACCATGATACCTTTAGGTAGGCTACGATTTGGAAAAAAAGATAAGTGCTTTAATAGCCTATATCCATAGAACTTGTGTAGAATGCTATAGTCTGTAGTGAAATTATAACATGGTGTTGTGCACGTCAGCCTGATCAGGACAGATGCAGTTAGACAAACAGGCCAAGAGGGAGAGAGGCAACAGAACTCTCCTGAACACACACACACCACTCGCTCTCTCACTTTCTGTCTTGCCATGTCTCTGCCTTCTCTTCTCTCTCTGCACACCTTGAGCATGTATTTAAAAGCAACATTTGTTTGAATATCAAAATGGTCTGTGTCTGTGCACAAGGCCTTGTAGGTACTAGCAGAATGTGTATGTGTTCGTGCGCGCGTGTGTACTGTAAAGGTTGCACTGTGGTTGTAAGTTGATCCCTCCTACTCTTGCTCCCGTTGTGCGAGCGAGGAGGGAGTGTGCGAAGCGAAGCAGGAAGGAAGGCAGGGGAAGGACTGAATGTTAAGGCGAGTTAACGTCGTTGCTTAGCTTAAAGGTGGGGTTTTTTAAACATCAAGCGATGGAGAACTATCACTATTAACCTAGTATGCGCCAGTGCAGAATTCGCGCTGATCGGAACCATCGTCATCGTCAGCAGACTATCTTCATCTTTTCCGCTAAGTGAAATGTATCGCGACTGCACGGGATCCGGATTTTGACAATGGAGATAGAAAATATCGTGGCCAACACGGTTCTTCTCAAGGCAAGAGAAGGTAAGCTGTAAAGCGAGGGACGACAAGAAGGGAGCGATTGTATGGGGGAGGTAGAAGACTCGAACCATAACAAAGGCTTGGCATTTGCCATCCTTGGATTTGTGCGCTCACTTTCTCTCCTTCTCTCTTTCCCTACGCAGTGCTTTTCCCAGCACCCGAGCAAAAAACACATCGTTGTGTTAAAGTGCAGCCCATGGTGATGGTACACGACAGTAGGCTAACTAATCAAAGATCAATAGCACACGGCGTTTGAGATGCGTTTGTGCAGCGTTAAATAGCGCATTGATGACACCATAGCCTATATGCATGACATATATCTTGTATCGCATGGACGTCTGAACCAAGGGTTATATTTGTGACATAACAGCCCTATATCTCTCTATAAGACATGGTACAGAATTTGCAAGGAGGTAGGCTATTCTAATGGGCCTTCATATATTTGCACAGTATGATCATAGATGTGAACCATATTAGCAATAAGGGAATTCTCTCGCCGACTGCAATGTGTGCGTGCTCAATGTAATAATAGTCACCCCTTAAAAAAACGAGTGCCATATTATTTGACGCAGAAATATTAATTCCACTGCATTGCTACCCGGTCATTGACCGGACCCGTACGCCACTGAAGGTGGAAACAAGAGGGTATCGTATAGGCCTTTGGAAACACGGTACATTGCGAATCGCACACCGTGTACCCCAACTCTGTGCTCTTTACCTGGGAATGGGGCCTCGCTACAGCTCTAGGCCTAGAGACTAGATGCGAAAATATGAGTGTCAAATGTTGCACACAAGAGATTGTTAATATTGACGCCACTGGTTTTAACTCTTGCGGATTTACAGACGGAGTAGGTTAAAGATGGTGTATGCAATGTTGTTGAGAAGCTTTTCTGTCATATTTGCCTAAATAAACTTCACATATTGACAGCAACCAATACATCTTAAGTTTGACGGTAATATGAAATGAATCCGTCATCTGTGGGCAGGACTAATAACATGACAGATCATTAAGACCATCTCGAGACTAATGATTGGATGGGCTATCTGTCTGTCTACCTACCTACCTGCGCGCACTCTGCCCCTGTACTTGACTGATGACTTACTGTACCTAGCTAACATTACTGCAGCCTGTTGATAGCTCACCAGCAATAGGTTGAAACTATTATAGAATGTCCCAATACCAACATGCTTGCTTGAAAGTAGTGAGTACTAATGCCATGTTTATGTTCATTATGATAGTGTTGTATGTGTTCTTACATGTGAATGCAACATGGCTGCTTTCTCAAAAGCTCTTTTTCTCCTGGACTAACTAGACTAGTCTCCCAGCAGATCTGAAGTCGGGCAGGCGTTCGTGTTTTGTGTGAGCTGAAGGCTTTGAAGGGAGGGGGTGGGATATGGTTTGAATCATTTGGAATATAAGCTAAAATAGCTAGCTTTGCAAAACTTGCCTACACCAGCTTTAAGTGTTTGTCTTTTGTAGGCAGACAAGGCGTAGCGGCTTACATGGCTAGTTTGTTGCCAGGCACAGGGGCGGGGAGTTTTACAATGTATCATCGGGTAAAGAAGAGTGTTAGAATCGACTGCACAGCATAGCGCAATTAGGCTCGCGGTTACTTACAGTTAAGGTTATTTTAATGGCCCATAACATTTGATCTTGTCTCCATCACCATATTGACTTAAAAATCGAGACTGAAAAAATTATGCCAACGTCTATTAGCCCATGCCCGATATAGCATAGGCTATCTAATGTAAAATCTTTATTCTCTAATGTCGACTTGACAATTTGACATAGAATTAGAATGCATTTAGTTATTGTGTAGTTTATGATAGCAAAATGTCGTTTTCATAAACCGAAGACAGTGCTTCTGGTATAGAATGTAGACATGATAGCCCAGTGTTTGTCTAGCAGCGTCATGATACCAGGGCAATACATCTGTCAGGTCTTACATTAGCTTTTCGCATCGAGTTCGTTTATGGCTGCGTAATTTCATTCATTTTGTGTTAATAAATCACCATCATAAAATGATTCCATACCATGCAGGGCGTACACCAAAGCTTCTCTGTGTTCCAAAACCCTGTAAACAGAATAAGAAAACTGACAAGTGTCAATAGTTATCTCTATTTAATGATATGAAGAGTATTGAAACCCACCAAATATTAGGTATTGTTAACTTTTCATCGTCGTGCTCATTGGCTTGTTTTGTTGATCGATTTAGAGGCTTGTTAGTAATACAACATATGATGGCAATTAACATATTTTTGTTTCAAACCAGAAACCAAAAATGTGTCATTGTTGCATCCATCAACAAGGAGGCTTGCTTGACATCATGTTTTATTGGAGGCATGTTAATGTTCAGCTTAAGCAAAACTAAAGCGCTCAAGACTTCCCGTTGGACGTTATAAATTGGTGTTTCAAGATGAAAGTATCAGTTTACAGCGTTAAGTGGTTGCTGACTTCACCTCCTTTCATCTCTCGAGGATTTGCATGACTTCACTGCATCATGCATTGGGTTCACATAGATAAACAGTCTTTGCATATGTTCTAACATTCAAAGCCAGCGACTTCTCTTCATCTTCATCTTCCCAGCACACACTGTCACACTTTACTCGAAAAGTGTGAATGTCAGCTCATAACAACCTGTTATTCTTCTCTTAGTGAGAAACCAGGATAGGTGTTTATCAATCCCCAGGCCAGACCAGAGACCATGTGGGTATTTTCTGTAGTGATAGGGTGTGCCTGGCCATCAGAGGGGTCAAAGCAGGGTGTCGACACTACAGGAAGTGCTTTCTCCCTGGCCTTGTTGGATTCCTCCAAAAGGCTTCCTTCCTGCCTTCCTTCTGTCCCTCAGGTTAGGTGACATCCGCTGATGTCACATAACAGGACAGGTGAAAGCCTGTCTTCCTCTACACCAATCCTGTCATGCCAGTTCAGGGATTCGTTTTTTGGGTGCGAAGAAAAAAAGAAAGGAAGATGGCATTTTAGAGAATTCCGAAGGGCATGTGCTGTGTGAGTGGGATGGCAGGTTTACAGAAGATACTCATTAGTGTTCAGAACAGAACTGTTATGTTGTTATAGGGATGTATGCCACACCAGAAACACAGCAAGAATTGAGTTGTCCATCCAATCAAAATCTCAAAGTCTCAGAGACATAACCCTTGTGTTATCTTCGGGGTCATTCTGACCCATCAGTCATTGTGACCCACCATCGTATTGCGACAACTATACCGCATACACAAACAAAGTGAAGCATTTTATTTTAACCGTCGGGCTGTCTCAGACCCCCCACATCGCGAAGGTTAAAATAAAATGCTTTTTATTTGTTTTTGTATTGGGTAAAGTTGTCGCAACACAACGATAATGTGACCCGAAGGCAGCACAAGGGTTAAAGACTCTCGCCATATACTCATAGCGGTCATCAGCTCAGCTCTCTGGTGCATGTATGGAGCTTGGCAGCAATTTACAAGACCTACAATTTGTAGATTAAATGATCTTGTTGGTAATGTATTAAAGTTCACTGTAAAATTACTACTTAACATGCAATGAACTGATATCCTAAACTTCACATTTTGCTTCGCAATTACAAGAATGTAGGGATAGTTGTTCTCATTATGATTGTTCTCATTAAAACATACCTTTTAGTTCTACCCTGGAACGAGGGGCAACAACCGTATAGTGAAATTGAAATAGGGATTTCCAGTTGTGTGTGTGTGTAGCTCAAGTGTTTAAATACACCTGCTATCATTACTGAGCTAGACATCATTGGTAAGCTTAACATCAACCGCAGTGAATAATGGTTCAAGGTGAATTCAATGTGCTGAACATTGCTGACACTATGTACTGATGGTGGACAACAGTGGCAACACCCTTAATTCAATCCAGTGACCCCCCAGATGCTTTTGACAACCGGTAGTTTGGTTTGTCAGGTCTTAAGTACCAACACAACATCCGAAACAGACATTAGCAGCCGTAATGGATCGTTTCCTTTGTCACCTAGAAAGTTGAAGATTCTCCAGATTGAAATGGTTCTTTAAAACAGATTCTAAAACTAGGATCTCGTTTGGTGTGGAGGGATGAACCCAGGTGAAGCTTTCCATTGAAAGGAATAGTAGACAGAAGTGCTGTTTCTGTGCCAAGCAGAAATTAAATTCGATTTTTAGTGTGTCCATTGCCTTTGAAAACAATTCTTCACACATTTACTTCCATTCCCTCTTCCAGCAGCCTCTTTCTCTCTCTTTCCCTCTCTCTAATTTCATTCCATAACACTGCCTTTGTGTGTGAATGTGTATGTGTGAGAGAAAAAGGAAGGAGAAAGAGCAAAAAAGAGGGAATGTGTGTCCCAGAGACAACGTGTGCGTTTGCCTTTGACGTAGCCAGAGTAGCTTTATTGGCTTTGCGGTTAAAGGCTGGCTAACTCTTGTTGTCATCGTGCACCAGGGTGTTTCCTGCAGCGGACAGCTGTGAAACACATTGCTTTGTGACAACGGCCTTGATGTGGCTCTTTTTTTACAGTTATTATACCCACAAATGGGCTGTGACCGGGGGAACAAGACGCATGTGTTGCGTATGAAGCGTTAGCTTAGCGGCTACGCAAACCCTTGGCTGACTCAGCAATAAAGGGGCACTTTTTAACATTGTGTGAACATCATAGGGCTTACTGTTCCAGCTGGTTTATTACATTTTCTTAAAGCAATTTGTATGTCAATAGAGCTGCCATTTTATTAGAACAGCTCTGGCTGTAGTTGACGTTGGGTTTAAATACATTGAAAAACACATGAGATCAATTGATCGGTGGTAACCACCTGTTGTGTACCACGATGTACCACAATGTAGCCTCCTCACTGTCACAAGTGGACATCTTCAGTCTATATTTTTTACAACTGGAAAACATCAAAAGCAGGCAGTTTCCTTCAGTGGCCTTAATATACCATCTTGCAACCATTACAAACTAGGGGCATTTGGAGTGTCCTATTTCAGACATCATTTGAGAATGCAGGCCTATATCAGATATCGCTCATGATTGTGTTTGTACTGTGTGTTCCGCATTCAAGGGCCTTGGCAGCTGAATTAAGGGCTGGTTATCGCAAGACGTTTCTTCGTCCTTAGAATATGGCCGTGAATCGTTGGAGGCCCTCAGCCTAAAATATAGTCTGGAGATAGCTTTACACATTAGAGATATGATTGAGAGGATGCTGACTAGAGAGTGCTAGAAGGATCTAAGTGCCAATGTCAATGTCTGGCTAATTGCTTTGTCATTACAGTCTTGACGTGGGTCTGAGAACAATAGTTCTTAGACGCTGACCTGGCACCAAATCATCCTTACTTTCTGGAGCGTTTGAAGGTGTGATGGTACGGTCCCTCAGATCCTAGATCTGTTTGAGAGGGAACTTCAACATCCAAACATTGAGGTTATACACTACTCAACATTTGACCAAATATCTGTTGCAGATTGATCTTTGCGGTGTTTGGCAAGGTACAGTGATGTGACTAATTGTTGTTTTGGCAATTGATTTGGTTGGCATAGTCATCACTGTGGTAATCACCATGCTTTTTGCCTGGTTGAGGACTCTCCCCAGCGTCAATGAGGATCTGGGTGACAAGATTATGTAATGTGTCCTAGCTCACTTGTGCCCCCTCCAATTTGCCCCTTACACAAATGAGCCGAAGTCATCTTTACATTAATGTGATCCATATTAGAAGCCTTCTAAATCAGTCCTAACAATACTAATCATATTCAGCCCTGTCCTGTTTATGTTATCAGCCGAAAGCACCGTCCATCGTCTTCTGACTTTCTTCTGTTTCTCTCTCTCACTCTTCATCTCTTTCTTGCTCTGTCTCAAACGGCCATACCACCCACTGTCTGTGTATTTTCCTTTGCCTCTCCTGCCCTGTCTTTCCTCCCTCTCCCTCTGTGCCCCCCTGACCCCTGCTCCCTGAAGACCAAGTGAAAACAAGGGTCAGTTTTCAAACTTCAGTCTGTGTTAGATTTAATGGAATCAAGGGGAATGCAATTACAGATACGGAGAGAGGGAAGCTTTTGCAAAATTCCACAGCAGAATGCTTGCGTATGTGTACCCGTATGTGTGTGTGTGTGCGCTTGTCTGTACAACTCTTGACTTGTTATGTCGTAAGGGTCACATTTGTTCTTGATGCATGTTCCCACTAAGGGGCCTGTTGAGAAAGAAAGTCTTGCAATAAAATATTCATGGAGGAGAGAGGGGAGGAAGAAAGGGGTCTGGAAAAGAGGAGAGAGTAAAGTTTAAATGGAGAGGGGAGAAGGGAGAGAAACAACAGAACAGCAAGGATGAGGAAATGGGGGAGGGAGGTGAGGACGGTAAAAGAAGGGTTGATGCCTTGTCATCTTGGCAGGGTCGTTCTGAGTGTAGGTTGCAGTCATTATTTGTATCACTCTTTCTCTCTTTCTCTGTCACCCTCTTTCTTTTTCCTTTTCCCCTCCATCTCTCCCTCCCCCTTTCTTTCTCTCCCTTTATCTCCATCTCCACGTCTCTCTTTCTTTTGTTGATGTATGCCATGGACTATGAGTATACACATGGATTACCTTATACAAACACAGACCAGTTGCTTTGAATAACCAACATAGATACCCACAGCTAATGTTTTCATTATCTGAGCAATTTGAACCTTACAGCGTTGGAAAACTGACGGGGAAGCCATGTACTGAGCTTTCTGCTAAGTGTGTGTGTCTCTGTGTGTGTGTGTGTGTGTGTCATTTGGCTACAGAGAGCAGTGTTAAATTATGAACACACATCCACTCTTGACGGCATGTCACACATGGTCATACAAGTGACACACACACACACACACAAACCCCCACACACACAATGCCAGTCACACTTAGTCACTGTTAACCAACAGTCATCTGTTGGTGTTTTCTAAGGCTCTTGAGGTTCAGTGAAATCTCATCATTGGTCTGCCAGCTCCATTTGGCCTACACAAACACACACACACACACACAGAGAAAGAAAGAGATAGACAGAGATGCATGGATACTCTGTTCTTTCACGAAGAGCTCTTTTTCCATTCCTCATAATCTCTGTCTTTTCTCTCTCTCTCTGTTAGTTGGTTTAACCGGTCCAACTTGTATGTCATCATCCAGGGAGTATTTCCGGTTTTGCAATGATGATAGAGAAAAGAAACCTCTGCTAGTTACTTCATGAACATCACAATGGGAAAGGAGGGGTGCAAGGTAGGGGGGCAGGTGGAGGGAAAGAGTTGCGATGAGTGAGAGAGAAAGAGAGAAAGCAGTGAAAGTGAGATCTTAAAGGAGATGAAAGTAGAACTGGAGAAACTTAAGGAGGGAGACAGGAATTCTGTTCCTTGTTTCTTTGTTTCTGGTGGGACATGTTTGTTCATGCATGTGGGCTTTTTTCCTTACACACACACACACACTCACGCATGTGCACATATACACATACACACACAGATTGCATCCCTCTGTACACATTTGATTCCCAATGAACTTATTCTGTACTTCCTGTTCTCTCCCCTTTTCTCATTGTTTCTTTTCCTCACTTCTCAGTCTTTCTCTCTCTTTCACTCAGATAAGAATGACAGATGACATCACACTGGATTGTCATTTTTAGATGAGTGTAAGCTTGCCTGTCTCCATGGTTCAAACTCGGGGAACTGAACAATCTTATCCTATGCAGGAGTGTAACGTTGCCTGGTCCCAGATCTGTGTTTCTCAGGGAAGTGGGCACTATCCCAACGCTACGCATCGGGGCAGTGTCTGAGTCAGGGTCAGAGTGACATGGCGATGCGCTCGACCAGACCTGTTTTGAGATCAACCATAACAACAACAGGCTCATACAGGGAATAGACAGATCTGTTCTGGGATCAGTTGTAACAGTTACAGTGTAAATGTTCAGGCTTATAGAATGGATAGACGGATCGGTTAGTGGATCTGTCGGTGTGGTGTGTGTGAGAGTTTTCATTTTTGAATGGCTGCGGATGGCTGAAGTTGTTCTAGGAGCAGTCATCTAGCCTCTCTCTCTGGGTGGGGGGGGAACAGCATAGTTACATAAATACCGGTTCCTGTCCTGTTCATATTATGGGCCTGTGCGTGCGGGCTTGACGTCATACTGACATTAAACAGGGTGGGGTAAGACACACACACACACACACACACCACACACACACACTGCGTTCACTGGCAGCTCTAAAGGATGCCGTTACTAACACCCCCCCCCCACACACACACACTTCATTTTCAGTTCCTAGTTATTTTTCTGTCCTCTTCTCACACTTGCTCTATCTCTCCATCACACACACACACACACACACACACACACACACACACACACACACCACACACACACACACACACACACACACACACACACACACACACACACACACACACACACACCAGAAAGAATGACAGTACGTTTCAACATCTGCTCTTGGTTTACCTTCCCCCCACTTTTATCATAAAACAGCATGAATGTTCTTCAAAATCCAACTTTATTTGCATTGCGAGCCAAGACACTGGAAAAGATGGTTCTTTTGCAGCTAGACATCTGTAGCAATTAGATTTTGAGATATTAGGTAGACATGGAGTGTGTGGGCTCAGAAATAGCTGTTTATTCAGCATGTGGTGTTATAGTGTGAACATCTTGAGTATCTAGTCCTGGTTGTGTAAAGAATCTTAAGTGAAAACGTCAAGTTGTCATTCCTCCCTAATCCCTTTCCCCACTATCTCTTTTCTTCTCGAAATCGTTGCAACAATTGCTATATTGTCTGCTGTGTGTGTGGTTTTGTGTGTGTGTTTGTGTGCACAGGCCCTGCGGCCTCAGAACTTGTTCAACGGCATGCCATCTTCCATATCTGTTTCCCAGAGAAAACTCTCTGACCTTTCACCTCTCACTGGTGTTTCTTCTGACTCCCTAACTCATCATGTTTATTTACTTCTTAGAATTAGATTTTAACTGTCTGTGTGTGTGTGTGTGTGTGTGTGTTGCAGGAGGTGAACTGTAGCTGGTTGTTTGCCTGAGTCAGCTGGTTTGTGAAGCATACTGTTGCTCGCGAGTGCTGTTTTGCTGTACAGTGTCCTTAGTGGTGTGTGTGTGCTTGTCTCTGTGTGTGTGTATTGGTCGATGTTGTCACTTGCAGTGCAATCTCTTTCACTGCAAGTGAATGAACACACACACACACACACACACACTGATCCTTATGAAGGAATGACCAGTTAGTTAACCTGATGAACTTTGAACCTGTGACCTATAATGGTGCTATCCAGTTCACTTCCTGGTCAGGGTCATCACATCCAGCATGCAAGCCTGTGTGTGTGTGTTCATTTACACCAGCAGGCATCCCATAATCGAGGGAGAGATGGAGGAGTGGAAAGGGAAAAAAGCAACACACTCTTTCCGCCTCATACACACCATAACACCGAAAGCAACATGTTCAAGTGTGTGTGTGTGTGTGCCTCTAGCCCATGAACCCTTACCAGTCAATCACGTGTTGTGTTCTCTCTGTGTTGAACCTTAACCCTGGGAAGCGATTGGTGAGACTACCCAGCTGTTGCTCAGTCACTTGCGCGCACACACACAAACACGCACACAGGAGGACACACAAGCAGCGCAAAACTGTTTTGCTGCAAGTGCCATTAGTCAGATGTATTGTAGTGGTTGTCGTGAGATTGAACTTCAGTTGAACTAACTTATCTCTCTCCTCTTCTACTTCTCTCTCTCTCTCTAGGTGGAGGAGGGAAAAGGAATGGCCGCAGTAAGAAATGGAAAGAGATGTTGAAACTTCCTCACATCAGTCTGTGCGAGGAGCTACGACGCACCATTGGTACGACACTCTGCGCTCCTGTGAATGTGTGTGTGTGTGTGTGAATGTCTGTGTGTGTGAATGTGTGTGTGTGTGTGTGCACTCCTGTGTGTGTGAATGTGTGTGTGTGTGCAAGTGTATGTGCGTGTGCTCGCCCGGTTCTGTCATTGAGGCGGGTCTGATATTGGGAGGAAGTTCAGAATTGACTTCCTTCCTTAGGCTACCCGTCTCCACCCACAGTCTCAGGGAGGGGACAGGAAGTGTGTGTGTGTGTTTGTGTTCTTGTGTGTTTCACTGGGGCACCAAACCAAGCCTACCTTCCTTATGCATTCTTTCACACACCTAGCATCATGACCTCCAGGGGTTGACGTGAGATAGGGGGAGTCTGCTCTCTGTGTGGCCCAAACAAGTGCTCCTCTGCGGGGATGCGTAAGGCTCTTATCTCCCCCTTCTCCTTCTGGTTTCTGTGTGCAAAGGTGGAGAGGCTGTACCTCTGTTTCTGTGTGACTGAGAGCGAGAGAGAAAGTGAGAGAGACTGAAGTGTGCGTCACCGTTCTCTGCCAGAGATTCCAGTGTGAAGAAGTATTAGATAGTACCCAATTGCTGTGAAACTACCAAGTCAATGAAGTGAATCGCCAAGTACAAGTTTCAAGATAAAATCAACGTATTTATTGTAGATCTATAAGGTGCAGTTGTTTGATACTCTCAAGTTGAGCATCTCAGAGGACTGCACAAAGAATACAGGAATCAGGGCAGTTCAATTGTATCACGATATGGGGGGGGGTTTACTCTCACAAGAAAAGTCAGGGGGATGACAATCAACATAGCCTTTGCAAGCACAGAAAGACGACGCCACATGCTAGATAGCTTGTGTTTAGGCTTTAGATAGGACCCTGGAAATGGCCCTGAGGTTCCATCTTCTCATGAGCTCATATAGCAGGGTATAGTTCAAACATTGTTTATTTTATTCAGAGCATTCCAAACAGTATATAAGTAATAAAGTATTATTATTGTTAACTGATCAGTGGTTAAGACAGACTTCAAGTGACTCCACCCTTGTCATTCTCCTAAGCACCTAGAAAGAGACGAGGAGAGAGAGAATGAGACAGAGAGGAGAGAGAAAGCAAAGGAGAGAGAAGGAGACAGCGAGGAGAGAAGGAGACAGCGAGGAGAGAAGGAGACAGAGAAAGAGAGAGGAGAGAGACAAAGACAAATGATACAAAGAGAAAGGTAGAGAACGGGCTGAACTAGAAAGGAAAAGAAAAGAGGGAGAAATAGACATCTTTAGATGTTGGTGAGGTCATCTGTGCAGGCTTTGGAATTACCCTAAATGCCTTTCTCTCTCTCAGCAGGCTACACAGCAGTCATGTGCTGGAGGTCTGTTGGCGCGAAACTGATTCCACCATTTTGCATGAATGCTCCAGGAATAAGCGCGCGTTTCGTTACATATCTCGTATACGCTTTAATGCAGTGTGTGCGTGTGCTCGTATGTGCCTCTGTGGGTCTATAGCCAAGGCAGCTATTTGGGGTGTCATGCATTACACTACTAGACACAGAATAAAAACATATCCTACAGCCCTCCCCCTCCCATACACACACACACACACACACACACACACACACACATACATACATACCTTCATACCTATATTTAAGACCATGTGAAAAAATCAAGCTGCAGCTATGTCTTTGTGGTGTGTGTGTTTGTGTGTGTTCATCAAGGACCGTGTTGCACGTGTGGATCCTCATGACTGTGTGTCTATTTTTGCGTGTGCAATGTGTGTAGGCGTTATCGATGGGTCATTGAGACACATCCATGTTGATCTAGTAGTTCATACATCAACTGTATGTGTGTCTCTCTCTTAAAGGGCCGGAGACCCAGTAGAGTCTCCAGCACCATCACCACCATCATGTTCACCTTCATCTCACCTCGTTATGTTACAGGGGGGTTCGGGGGCTTGCTTGGATGATTAAAGTAAACCATTGTCTTCTGTCCATCTCTGTCTCTCTTCACTTCTCTCTTCACGTCTCTTTCTGTCTCCTTCCTCTCTCTCTCTCTCTCTCTCTCTCTCTCTCTCACTCTCTTTCTTTTTCTTGTCGCTCATAATGCTTCATTTCCAGGGGGTCTATGCAGTCTGCTCTATGATGTAGTGGAGGTGGAGGAGTTTGTTGATGTGGGTCATTCAACTACGGACATGAAGAGCTTGATGAAGAGCTTAAACCCAATCTTTGATAACCCCTCTGTATGACACACACACCATGTGTTCCTATAGCATGGTCTGAATGGAGACGGATCTCTCGAGTTCCATAGCTGCAAAATGCTGGCAGCATAGCAAGGCCGTGTACTGTGATAGTCTATAGTTTCTCTCTTTCTGCGCCCTTCTCTCCCTCTCTGAGTTGTTTTTCTTTTAGAAGTAGAGAGAAAGAGGGGGGGGGATTCTAGTATGTAAAAAGGACATTTTTCATTGGAAGAATGCTGGCCTCTACACTCATTCACATGATCCAAAACCCTGGCTAGAAACACAAACACACACAGTGCCAAATAGTCGACAGATTTCTTCCAGATCCCTTGCTAGTTTCATAACTCTATAATATAATAACTTTATAAAGAATTTATTTTTGCAGTTTTGTTGACGGTTTGACTCCTACCTGATGTTAGTAGTGTGTGTCATCCAGTTGGGCTCTCAGACACACACACACAATTCTCTGACCAGGTTTTCTTTATCTTCTCTCTCTAGAAAGGGACTACAGCAGTCTGTGTGAGAGGCAGCCGATTGGCCGACTGCTGTTCCGTCAGTACTGTGACACTAGGCCGGAGCTCAAACGCTGCATCGAGTTTATGGACGCTGTGGTAAGAACTGTCTCTCTTTGTCTCTCTCTTCTGTCTCTCTCAGTCCCGATTGCTCTCTTTGTCTCTTGTCTCTCACTTCCTGTCTCTCTCTTTGTCTCTTGTCTCTCATTTCCTGTCTCTCTCTTTGACTTGTCTTTCTGTCTCTCTTTTTGTCCGTCTCTCTCTCTCGCCCTGTCTTTCTCTTTCTTTTCTACCTGGGAGCCAGTCTGTAGCCTCTCCCCCTCGTCCTCCTTTCTCTCTTTTCCTCCCTTCATCTCCTTTCTTCATTGCCTCTGCCTGCTCCCTTGGGGTAGGTCTGCGTCTGGGCCTACAGGAGGAGGAGCTTGGTTCTGTGCCTGGTCTTGGTTGGGGGGCTAGAGTCGTGTGTTTGTGTGTGTGTGTGTGTGTGGGTGTAGAGGGAGAGGAGGGGGAAGTGATTAGGGACTTGGACTAGCTGTCAGAAAACTATCCATGCCCCCCCCCCTTCCACATCCTCCTCATGCTTCATGCACTCTCTCCATGAGGTCAAGCCCACGTCAGAGCTTGGTCCCCTGGGTGAGCAAGCTAACACAGGCCCAGGCTTGTGTCTAGGCCCCTGGAGGTGTCTGAGAAAGGAAAACAGGAGGGGGGAGGGAGAAAGAAATCTTGCTTGTTTAATGAATACGTACATTAGTCAAGTCTCTCTAGAGGGCCCTCACACACACACACACACACACCACACACACACACACACACACCCTCGGAGACAGAAAAAATAAAGAAAACTGTTAACAGGCGTGGGTTGTTGATTCCGTGTGGGTCCTGCTTCATGCTTAGACTATGATGTGTAGCAACAACCTCCTAGACAGCGTTTCCACTGATGGCTCAGCGCGGCCATATAAGTCCATAGCTTTCTCCTTTTCTCTACTGTATTTCTCCACAAAAATAGAAAAGACAACACCCAGCTTGCCGAAAAAGGGTCCAGAATTGCTACGGTGTGACCCTGAAAACATGAGTCATAGTGTCTGCCGCCAGGGGCGGAGCCAGACGTTGAAACATTCGGGCCTTAGCCCCAGCACAGAACATACTCAGGGTTTGATGTGATTATAGATAGGAACTGCCACAGGTGATGCAAGCAGGCGTAGCGCGCAAGCGACATTTAATATTCGCCAAAAATTCCAACCCAAATTTTTACCTAAAAGATTCTGGGCTTTTGAGCCCATGAAGCCACCCTCCCGGTCCACCCATGCTGCCGACGTGAAGCTGGTGAAGCGTTGAGGAGAAACACATCAGCCATTTTGATTCTCTGACTAAGCTGGGGTGCTTGTTGTTGGCGTAGTTGTTGCTGGTGATGACATCATCACCCTCACTGTAAACCTCTCTCCACTGTGGTGTGGCGGGCTAATTGTGGAGTCATGACGGGTCTACTCTCTTTTGTCTTTCTTTCTTTCTTATCTCTCGTTTTTTCTTACTTTTTTCTCTCTCTATTCCTCTCTCTCTCTCTTTTCTGTCTATCTCCACTAGTTGAATGATGAAGAGGTGAGGAGGACAGAAGAGAGGAACAGAATTGGGATGGTTCTGGAAAGAATTTAGAGGGATGAGACGTCCTGGAGACTCAAAGACAAGAAGTTTAGAGAGTGTGTTCGTTCTTCACCCGTCTCATTCTTTTCCACAGGCTCTGTACCAGCTGGCTCCAGATGAGAAGAGGAGGGACTTTGGACTGAGTCTTTTAGACACATACTTTAATAATGGGGTGTGTAAAGGAAACACACACCTAATCGCACAGCTAATTGCATCACCTAAACACCTCTACACAACATGACATACACATACCGGTTCAATGTGTGTGACGTGTATCTCCTGTGTGTTCCTCCAGTCAGCGGCCCATCTACGAGACATACCTCAGGTCGTGGTGGGGGAGTGTCGTGAGAAGCTGGAGCAGACCCCCTGCAAGGAGCTCTTCAACGACTGCACCAGGTACTGTCACCTCATTGGCCTCGACACCTCGTCAGTTGGGTGCACCAAGACACCTCATTGGTTGCGTAACCCATCAATCATGCACAGCACAAATATGACTGGTTGAAATGGTTTCAATTACGTAAGGAATGGTGTTTCGAGGTACGCACCTGAAACAGCAATGTTGGAAAGGAGAGTTTGCGTGTGCAGTAAAGGCTCCGTTTGGAGGTGAGTGTGGATGTTTAGGGTTGTGTGTGCCTGTGTGAGGAGGGCAGGGTGTGTGTTGGACAGAGCTCACCCTGTCAGAGTAATGATGATGAGGCAGCTGGCACCTGGAGCAGTATGAAAAAGCGCACACACACACACACACACACAAAATGGAGCCGAATGAAAGAAAGTACCGGGCAGAGAGGGCATCCGGACGTCTGGCATGAGAACAACAGCCGCCTCAGTGTTCCCTTACACACACACACAGACACACACACACACACACACACACACACACACAGACACACACACACACACACACAGACACACACTCACAGACACACACACACACACCCTCTTGCAGGTGTTTTAGTTTCCTGCTACAGCCCCAGAGCCAGGAGGAATGAATAGATCAGGGATTATTACCCATAGTAATTCTGGCCCTTATGCAGAACTGAGCCCCTTCTAGAAATGGGATGTCCAATCTGAGACACACACACATATTCTTTGTCTAGTACTACAGGGTGAGAATATTGATGCTTGCCATGCAAATGGAGGTATATGTATCAAAGTTGCAGTGGTGTTATGATACGCTTCAAGCAACATTCCCATTGGAGAAACAAAGGGTGGTAGGCCACCGTACGGAATCATTTTCTGATATAATAGTACTTGATAATTCACCAAAAGATGGGTTAATCTTAAAGCCATCCATATTATTAATCTTTCCTTCATTTCTGAGAAATACAAGTTTCGGATTGCGGAATGTTCTACGCCAGTGGTTCTCAACCCCGGTCCTCAGGGACTCCCTGACCTGCATGTTTTAGATGTTTTCCTCTTCCAACCCACCTGATTTAAATGAGTCATTATCAGGCTTCTGCTAAGCTTCATAACAACCATTCATTGGAATCAGGTGTTGGAAGAAGAAAACATTGAAAACATGCAGTGTAGGGGATCCCTGAGGACCAGGGTTGAGAACCAGAACTCCACTATCCACATTTTTTCTTAGAAAAGAAGGAGAAAGAATGAAAATGGATGGTCATAACATCTTATTTGTGAATGATCAAGGATACTTTCGCGTTTTGGGGTGGAACAAAACGTCTTTAACAAACACACACTTACACACTCAGCATAACATGTTCACACGTTAGCTACATCTTAAAATATGCTAGCCCTAAGCTATGCAATGGCTAAGATACGTTAGGGCTGATCAAGGCAGTGGCTGAGTAATGCTAAAGGTAAACTATGCTAACATTAGCCTGAGTCTCTTATCAGACCTAGCTAACCAGTGTTTGGAGACAACAGAACCTGTTGGGTCATTTTAGAAACATATCCAGTCCATTATAAAACAAAGAAACAACAGTCTTCTGACTCTACCATACAAAAGATACACACACACACACACACAGACAGTCTGGCGCGGTGAGATTAGGCGTTCCAGGGCTTTTCTAGCCAACCGCCGGCTCCTTCAAGACCATTTTCCCAGAAGGCCAAGTTTCCTGGTTGAATTGAGTGGAATGTTCTCATTTCAAAGGCATATTTTATATTTCACGGTGTAGTATTGACACTGAGCACTGTCCAGGCTCTCCTTTGAACAGGACACACACACACACACAGACACCGTTTCCAATGAAGGTCTAAGTGCAACATCGTGGACACATTTCCAGTCTTCTATCTCTCCCTTGGGTGGGCAGCGGGTGGGGGGGTGGAATGTCTGCCTCCCCTGCCCAGCGCCAAACCTGGCAACCCAGAGGAACTTGGGAGACTCAGCATGATGCCAGCGTCATAGAATGTTGACGCACGGTCAGAGCTTGGCCGAACGCGGTCGAAATAAGGTTTTAGGTTAGAATGTACTCTCTTACTGGAGTCAATAACGACCTTGTTCTGTTTGGATGAGTCTGAGGAGGGTCCACAGTTGTTCTTGGCTTGTTAGATTTTACCTTGTTAAATGACCAATTTCTTTTGTTTTCTTCATTTTCTTTGTCTTCCTTCTTATCCCTCTTCCTTGCACTCCTTCCACCCCACCTTCACGGTTCTACTTCTTCATCCCTCTCACTGTCCCTCCTACAGGATTGCTCGTGAGTACCTGAGTGGAGCACCCTTCTCTGCCTACCAGGAGACCATGTACTTCTCCCGCTTCCTGCAGTGGAAGTGGCTGGAGAGGTGAGCACTCCCATTGGTTGATGAAGTCAGTCCCGGTCACTTGATTTTTTCAGCTTGAAAGAAATCAGTTTCACATGACATTCCGGTGTTACCGCGGTTATATGGAAGCGTAATTAAATCCAGCATGTATCATCCTGTTCAAATCCTGCTTCAAATGTCTTCAAATGTTTCTCTGGGCTTGATTGATCTTGCCTCGTGCTGTGAAACCAAGGGTTACCCTCCCGCACTCCTCCCTGCTCCACCAGGTTAGACAGGACTTTCGACGGTTTCACACTGTAGTTACACTTCTAGTTTCTACATTAGCCACCTGACCCCCCCCCCATCCCCCGAACGCCATGTCTAAAACAATTCACAGTGAGAGTTTTAGAAGTTGTGCTGTAAAGAATACATTCAGAACGAGGAACGACCAAAAGGGCCTTAGGGATTGAAAACCTACGTAACACTAAAAGCCTTCCAAGGACCATCAATGTGTTTGTTTAAGAGTTGTAAATAATGAATGATGTTTTGCTTGGGTAACCAAAGGAGTTGGGTAACCAAAGGAGAAGGGTAACCAAAGGAGATTGTGGAAACAAGTCTGATCAATACATGGATGAAGGATGTATTGCTATACACAAGCCAAGGACAAGTAGAATAACTTTTTTTCTCCTTTTTTCTCTCTCTCTGCCTCCCCCCCATCAGGCAACCAGTAACCAAAAATACCTTCAGACATTACAGAGTACTAGGAAAAGGTGGATTTGGCGAGGTGAGAAGTATTCTGTGTGTGTGTTTGTGAATGTGTGTGTGTGTGTGTATGTGTGTGGCAGCATTCTAACCTGTCTGTGTCTCCTCTCAGGTTTGTGCCTGCCAGGTCCGAGCCACTGGTAAGATGTACGCCTGTAAAAAGCTGGAAAAGAAACGCGTGAAGAAGAGAAAAGGTGAAGCAATGGCACTAAACGAAAAACGCATTTTAGAAAAAGTTAACAGTAGTTTTGTAGTAAGTACTACTTTTTTTCTTATTCAACCCTTTCTCCAGATTCATAATGTGTGTTTCACTGTGTTTGTGTATGAGAGTGCCTCCCTGTCTATCTGTTTTTGTTTGTGTGTGTGTGCCAATGTGTGCTTATGTAAATAATGTATGTGTTCCTTGGTCTACCTGTGTCATTTTACATTTCCTGTTCAGTCTGTGCATGGTTTGCGGTATCCTGTATTGTGCATTTGATTCAACCCATTTCAACTGTAATCATAATGAACTCAAGCACATTCAGTACTGATGTCAAACACATGAGTGAGTGAGGGGTACTTTCACTTTCTTGGAGGAACATGAGGTATAAGTTCCATTTCGTATGGCTTGGCTTACAATATCTTCTCAGGTGCTTAAACGAGAAACTGATTCTTGGTTTTGGCTCGGAGCAGCCGTGGTCACAAGACGATTGTAGGAATAACAAGAAAAGGACCTGTGCTATTGATTTAGCATTGTTAGAAAGAGATGAGGTGTGGATGTTTGTGTTAGTGTTAGCATTTCAATGAGCTTGTGTGTGTGTGTGTGTGTGTTGATTGTCGCAGCGTTTGTCTGCTCTTGTGCACGATGATGTCTGGCAAAACTGCCCTGGCTACACATGAACACAGTCTGGGCAAGCAAAGCAAAAGAACAGCCCCTTCAGTTCTCTTAACACACCCAGGAGAAAGAATAATCTCGCTTTCTCTCGCTCTCTCTTTTTCTCACACACGCTCACACACACACACACACCGTCTCCAAAGCTCCGATTATCACCTCAGAAGACTTCGGTAAAAAGCTTTCCAGAAAGTTTAGACACTTCTTTGCACTGAGCGATTTTATAACACAACCAAAGCACACGTACAACGGGGACAGTGTTCACCAGTGTCGACCTAGTACTGGCATGAAGCGACGTCAAGACCCCGACAGACCCAACCCTCCCCCCCTCCCTCCCCACGAAGAACAACGTGTGACACGGTGACGGTCCCACGGAGATGAATCACAGGCAGCTGCACACAGAACAGAACCCAGTCCGCCTGTCCTCCCAGGGTTCTTCCTGGAGGGTGGATGGATACTGTGAAGCGGTGGAAAAGCTCTCTGCTTGGGTGTCCTTGTTTGGGTGACTCACAGGTGACACACACACTCACACACTGTGAAGTGGTGTTTCTGTGGCTGCCCCCGTATTAAGCAGCTCGCTTCTTACCTGTTGTTGGACAGCCCAGGCTGGGTAATCTCATTGACATTGACTGTGTGTGCGTGTCTAAAGGGGAGGGTATGGCTCAATGGTTAGAGAGCGCTTGTCTGCAGATGAAGGTTGCAGGTTCAAATCTTCCCCTGGACTGCTTTGGAAAAAGCGTCTGCTAAATGCATGCATTTAGTCACATTAAGTTTCTCTCCAGCACAAAGTGTACGTGCTGTGATGGTGTGTGTCTGTATGGTGTACAGTAAATTCCCCCTGCTTGTGTTGCACGCATGTGTCGGATTGTACAATATGTTTGTGTGTGCGTGCGCGCGCGTGTGTGTGTTCTCAGCTGCGGGCTGAAGCATGGCCTCTTCATGTGCCTCTCTACCTATGAGAGTGGCTCTGTTGCCTAGCAACGCTGACCAAACAGCAGCAGCAGCAGAGGGAAGAGTCAAGTACACCCTCCCTCTCTTTCTCTCTCACTCTCTCTCTCTCTCTCTCTCTCTCGCTTTCTGTCTCTTTTTCTCTCTCCCTCCCCCTCGCTTTAATTGCCTGATTCTCTTCCTCTCTACCTATAGCATTCTGTTATGTCTTTCTCTTTTCCATCTTTATCACTCTCTTTGTACATGTTTTTGTTTTGTTCGTGTCATGATGTTACTCTATTAGTCGTTTGATATCTAGTTACGTGTGGTGTGTTAGTGTGTGCAGTGTGCAGAATTATTGCCGTTAGTTTCGATGGAGGTGTGTGAGTGTGTGTGTGAGTGTTCCTTTTAGAAGGCCGCCGGAGTGCTGTGTAAGGATTGGCTTTGATGTTTGTGTGTGTGTGTGTGTGTGTATGTGAGCGAGGGATGCGGACTGTTGTGATCCTGACAGGGTGATCCTGTCCTATCTCATTCAGGAGCTGAGCTCAGCCTCTCTCAGAACTGAACGTTGGGGGGTGTGTGTGTGTGTGAGTGAGTGTGTGTGAGCGAGAGAGAGAGTTTATTTATTTGTCCCACTCCCAAAGCTTTTCCCGTTCTCTTGCGTAGGTTTTACAAACATATATTTTAGAGCATTCCTATAGCAGATGGAATTCTTCAGTGCAGTAAACACTCAGACAGAACCAAACTGCCCCATGTGTTATTGACCCAGAGGCAGGCGTAGGGACAAGAGGATGAGAAGAGGAGCGGAGTACAGCGTCTCTCTGACGCTGTGTACATTCTGGTGGTTGTGACATGCACAATCATACAAACCGCCCCCTACAAACACACACGCACACGCATGGAAACACACAGAAACCCTATTATAACTTTGTGAGGGTGAGTGTTACACTAGTTGTGTATGTACTCACTGTGGTCCCTTGTTACTGTAAGTGTCTTTTTATAGCCACACATTGTCCAGGCAGTGTGGCCTTTTCACTCACTGTTTCCATGGAGACACAATGAAGTTGTTGTTTCATGCTGTGTTTCTACTGGTGATGGTTGTTATTTTAGTCCAGCTTGACCTCAGACTGGAGGGTTGTGTGTGTGTGCTTGTGTTTGTATTGGTTTGCAATGCATCCTGGGACACATCCCAGGTCATGTCAAACACAATCTTCGCCTGATCTGATGCAGCATTTTCTCTATCAATGCTCTCTCTCGCTTACTCTACCTCCTCTCTCTCGCTCTCTCTCTTACTCTCTCGCTCTTGCTTTCTCTCTCGCTTACTCTCCCCCCTCTCTCTCTCTGTCTCTATTCCCCCCCCAGGTTAATTTAGCCTACGCGTATGAGACCAAGGACGCCTTGTGTCTTGTGCTGACCATCATGAACGGGGGCGATCTCAAATTCCACATCTACAACATGGGCAATTCTGGCTTTGATGAGCAGAGAGCCATCTTCTACGCTGCCGAGATCTGCTGCGGCCTGGAGGATCTGCACCGTGAAAGGATCGTCTACAGGTGTGTGTGTGTGTGTGTGTGTGTGTGGGGCAGGGCAGGTGTATATGTGTCTGTTAAGGACTTGGATATGGACTAAAATTGGGATAATCTTAATAAAACTTTTTTTTTGTATTGCTCTAGGGATTTGAAACCTGAGAACATTCTCCTGGACGACCGTGGTGAGTTTCAAGCCTCATCATCCGCTTGTTTCTCTGGAAACTCCAGAACGTTCCACCTCTACTTCCTTCTATTTAGCCTCACAATCGGCACAATCAGCTGTGTAGCCATCGACCACTGCCCCTACAGAGGGACACGTGTGTACTATAGGATGTATGGTTGTAACCGTGGCGATGGCGTGCTCCTGACCGTCATTGCGTGTTGGTTCTCCCCAGGACACATCCGCATCTCTGACCTGGGGCTGGCCGTCCAAATCCCAGACGGAGAGACGATACGAGGGAGAGTGGGCACCGTCGGTTACATGGGTGAGAGGGACAGCAACGGTTACTTCTTTCTGTCTCTATCTCTCTCTGTCTTTGTCTGCCTCTATCTCTCTTGCTGTCCTTGTCTTGCCTTGAGTTTGTGAGGGTCACTCCAATTCATCTCTCTCTCTCTGTCTTGTCTTCATGATGGTTCTTCTAAATCTCCTCTCTCTCTCCCTCCTTTCCTCCCCCCTCTCTCTCCAGCCCCAGAGGTGATCCAGAATGAGAGCTATTCCTTCAGTCCAGACTGGTGGGGTCTGGGCTGCCTGGTGTTTGAGATGATCCAAGGCCAGTCCCCCTTCCGCAGGCGCAAGGAGCGAGTGAAGAGGGAGGAGGTGGACAGACGAGTGCGTGAAGACCCCGAGGAGTATTCCGATAAGTTCTCAGAGGAGTCCAAGGACATCTGCAGACAGGTGAGATAATGGGAGAGCTGGAGGGGGGCTGGTGGGAGGGCTGGAGGGGGGCTGGTGGGAGGGCTGGAGGGGGGCTGGTGGGAGGGCTGGAGGGGGGCTGGTGGGGGAGCTGGAGGGAGGGCTAGAGGGAGGGCTGGAGGGAGGGCTGGAGGGGGGCTGGTGGGAGGGCTGGAGTGGGGGCTGGTGGGAGAGCTGGAGGGGGGCTGGTGGGGGGGCTGGTGGGAGGACTGATAGAGTACAGGATGGATAGGGAATGAGGGAGGGAGCATGAGTGGATAGGCAGATAAAACTTGTAGTGCATTTTTATTGCATTATTCTTTCATAAATGAGTGCTACACACACACACACACACACTTATCTACACAGGGTAGCTTTAACGTAACGTGTTCTACTGCCAGGGTCATGGATGAGGTGAAACCGTGTGTGTGTGTGAGGTTGACCGCTTCTCCCTGCTTTGTGAACGGTGGTTAATTTGTAGCATTACAAGAGCTGAGGCCGTGTTTCACAGGATACGAGGTCACGAGTGCTAATATTTACTTTATCCATGACAGAACATTTAGTGTAGTGGTGTTAAAGGTGTGTGTGTGTGTGTGTGTGTGTGTGTGTGTGTGTGTGTGTGTGTGTGTGTGTGTGTGTCTGTGTGCGCTCCATGTGGCAGTAAGAGCTGTGGCTAGGTCAATAGAGTACTTTGCTTCGGGCTGTGACTGAATTCACACAGATAAACCAATAACTGTTTTATTGGTTGGCTATTGTAGAACAAAGAATCTACTGTACCATAAAAACTCCAAGTGGTTTTTAAATAAAGCATTATTGTGATACAAGTACAATTTGAGACCGTAAAGTGCATAACAAAATGTATTTTGTAGAGTCATAAAATCGGTGTTACGGTATATTACTTAAAATGGAAAAGGGTTTCTCTCATGTCGTTTTTACACTTCTTAACTCTTCGGACCTATACCTCTATTCTCTCATCCCTCCTTCTTGTACTTCTCTGTCTCTTGGGGGAACCAATGTGCTACAGGGGTGGGAGGGGGGCACTCATTTGCGTGACGCCATGGAACATCCCGACCTCAGGTTCAGCCCAGTCAAAGACTCCCCAGGGAGAGAAGGAGAGAGAGCGGGAGGGCGAGAGAGAATGCTGAGATGGGGGAGCAAGAGTGGGAGGGGTTTAAAGAGGTAGACAAAGAGAGCGGGAGAGGGAGAGAGAGATAGATGGTCTGTGCCCTCTTATCTGCAAGAAGATCACCACAGACCAGAATAGTTGAGTGAGCAGAGAGGGTGAAAGAACGGAACATGTTTCTTTGGCCTGGTGAAAAGAGTGGAGTGCTATGAAGTTGTTGGTGAAGTAACTATCACCACCTCAATGACAACTAGAGTATGCTGGCTTCAACATTTTCACGTTGATAATGTTGCCACTTGACTTTCACCACAGGAATACTCGAGGAAGACAGTGTGCACTCCGAGATTCCTAGGTAGTCATGTGATCTTTTTCTTTATAGCCTCCCTGAGTTGTGTATGTATGTGTGTGTGTCTGTGTGTGTGTGTGTGTCTGTGTGTCTCTGTGTGTGTGTGTGTGTGTCTGTGTGTCTCTGTGTGTGTGTGTGTCTGTGTGTCTCTGTGTGTGTGTCTCTGTGTGTGTGTTTGTGTGTCTCTGTGTGTGTGTGTGTGTGTGTGTCTGTGTGTCTCTGTGTGTCTCTGTGTGTGTGTGTGTGTGTGTGTGTGTGTGTGTGTGTGTGTAACTCGTTGTAGGATTTATGTTTGAGTAGAGTCGGATGTGCACAAAGGGGAGGATTACAGAGTATGGCATACAGTAGGAATGTTTGTGTGTGTGAGTAGAGACAGGGAGAAAAGGATTAGGATGGTCATAAACCTGTCGGGAGCTAACCAGAGGAGGAATCCCATGAACCATATAAGCCTTCAATACTCCCCCAGTGTGTGTGTGTGTGTGTGGACACACATTGTGCACAATCTGTTAGCACACAAAGTTTTATGGGACCTTTCTCCACACACACACAAACAAAATATGAAGTATGTGGTCAGATGCCGTATTCTTTCAAAGAAACTGAATGAGAAGAAGGCAGGTGGGTTTGGAACTTTTTCAGAATCAGAATGTGGAACTGGAAATACCGAGTTCTACCCTTCAATGCCTGTCTGTTATGCGCTATTAGGTCACATCCTGTTCTACCTCTTCTCTCTGTTTCAGCTGCTGACGAAGGACCCCAAGGAGCGTCTGGGCTGCCAGGGGCGTGGCGCCGTGGAGGTCAAGCAGCACGCCATCTTCAGAAACATCAACTTCAAACGTCTGGAGGCCAACATGCTGGATCCTCCCTTTAGCCCAGACGTAAGGAACACACACACACACACACACACACACACACACACACACACATAGACTGTGAAAACATACACAGAACATCCACACACACGCGCACAGTCTGTACACCGAAGCAAGAATCTTTACACAGGAAATACCAGTGTTACCGTAAATAAACACATTCCTCCACATCTAACCAGCATGCAAAATGCAAATCAATGACTGGAAATAAGGGTGGTGCCTGAATAAGACTAGACGTGTTGAAGATTGTCAGTTTGGAACTGAGTCAGCCCTTTTGTTCCTCAAAACCCTGAAACAAACCCTCTCTTACTATATCTTTCTCTCTCCTCCTTTCTCCACTCACCTCCTTTCTCTCTCTATTTCGCAGCCAAGGGCTGTGTACTGTAAAGACGTCCTCGACATCGAGCAGTTCTCCACAGTCAAAGGCGTCAACCTTGACCCGACGGACGATGACTTCTACCACAAGTTTGTCACAGGCAGTGTCTCCATCCCCTGGCAGAACGAGGTATTGCAGCCCGGGACGGGCCAGATTGGGCCACAGTGCTGATGTCCTTCTGTTAGAGAGAGACAGTGAAACATACAGGGGCCAAATGCAGACACATACTAAAAATAACAGTCACATCAAAAGAAATCACTGTATTTTGACAAACTGAACTAGAACCGAGAGACTTCTCAAATACAGATTTAATTAGACATGCATTATTATTCAATTACAAAAATCGATCAAACCAATAATACATTTATACTTGGAGATAGAGGTTGGAAGAGCCCAGCTCTATTTCCCTCCCTGTATAAGATACAGTACATAATACAATAATAACCCTAGCTTGAAGTATCACCACTGTGCAGTTGTCGTGTTCTCTCTGTGGACACTCAAACATACCCAAAGTGACCCCTTCCCTATGGCCTCCGACCCCCAGATGATTGAGATGGAGTGCTTCAAGGAGATCAACGTGTATGAGACGGACGGGACGCTGTGCCCCGACCTGGACGTGAACCGCCCCCACCCCCCACCAAAGAGAGGCTTCTTTTACCGCCTCTTCAGACGCGAGGCAAGTTGTAGCGCTCCCGCGGCGGTCCGAGGGGGTGGGGGTTAAGGTACTTACTTTCTCTCTATCCTTCTCTATGACTATTCCCTCAACCCCCTCTTGTTTCCCTGTCTGAACGAGAGGGGGAGGGGGCCTCCACGGGACAATGTGATCTTTTGTTCTGTGATGTTTTAAAACTGGTCATATTATTGATTTTGTAGTTTGCCATCTTGGAAGATCTTTATACCTGACCATTTTGGAGTCCTGTTTTGATTGAATGTCTCTTTGGCTTGTGAAGTTACTACAATATTGACAATACTAACTGTCAACTTACATTTAAGCCTGGTGTATGGGCAAAACACAGACACTTTCTGCTTGGTATTTCAATAAGGGGCTTCTACTATACCTCCCTTAAATGTCTTGTGTTTCCCATTTGTCTGATCCTAGACCAGTTGGGAAGTAGGTACAACGTGTCGTCTTTAAATAAAATAACATGTCCCTGATCCGGGGTCAGTTGGTGAGTTGCAAAAGGTCACAGAGCAGCACTTATAACTGTATGTTCTGGCTGTTTCCAGGTCTGCTTTAAAAGTGGCTACAGCGAGGAAGAGACAGATGATCCCGCTCACCTCTAAACCACTCCCCCCTTCCCCCATCTCACCCCTCACCAACACCCCGTCCCACCCCCTCCGCCCCACGGCAACAGTCGCCGCCCATCAAGAGCGCAAATCTTACGAACTCGATGAATGTTGACCTGTATTTATGAGATGTATTAAAAGTGTATTATAATTAAAAGAAAAAGTATGAGTTTAAAGATTTTGTACATTTGTACTTGAATTATGTCTAGATGTATATTTTCACTAAAGGTTGTATTGTACAAAAAAGCCATATAAGTACCACTTGAATGCATACATAACATGTATTTTTTCTTTTCTTTAGAATGAGTATGGAAAACGAGTATTGAGGATTGCTTTTTTTCGTTTGTTTTCTTTTTAAATTTGTTTTAGTTTTTTTAAGAAGCACAGTAAAGCTTGTATTTTGATTTTCTCGATGTAGCATAAAGCCCCTTTCTTTTCTTTTATGTAAAGTGCTTTTTCCCCAGCATCATATTCTAATATCATTATGTCATGTACACCCAGTTCCAAACCAAACCCTTCCACCTAAACTCCAAAGACCCTGTCCATATTAATGAAGACTGCACAAGTGTACAAAGCATTGCAAAAAGTCTAATTTGTCTGCTCTGTCACAATATTGTGAAGTCTGCTAAGTTGCCCTTCACTCTAAGTGTGCTAGGCCAGTGTATATGGGTCTCTGGTTTGATTTGGAATTGGGTCCCACAGTAATTCCTGTTCCTTTCTTGGTGCCCTGTAAACTGATGTATAACATTCTGGATTGGACTAGTTTGCCTACCATTGGTGTTGTTAAATGGAGGAAGGGCGAGTGACAGCCATTTCATTAATACTTGTTACTATCCAGCAGTGACATAATTGATTCATTTTATATATTGAATCTATACTCTAATCAATCTCATATTTGGCAAGTGAAAAAGGAAGAATTCTATAAAAAGTCTCCCAGAATCCAAATTAAATTAGATATATCTTTCACTCACAAAAGGGATACTTAAAGTAGGCTAGGTATGGAATAGACTTGTATCATTGTCATTCCTAGAATCCACTAGTCTTTGTTAAGCTCAGACACTCAGAGAGCGTTCTCAGAATCCAGTGCTTCATTCCAAATGGGAAGCACCATGAGGAAAGTCTCCTGCATCCTTCACTCAGGAGAAGGTTTTCTTTCCTATCGCAATACATCCTTCTCCAATCTGCTCTTATTGAACTTACTATTTCACATTTCAACATTGTTTGCTTGGTGTGAACACATGGCGTTATAGTTGAAAGCACTCATTACCTGAAATGCCCCATCACTTGCAATCAACATTCCAGATGTTCAGAAAGAGAAAGAAAGGAAGCAAAGAAGAAGAAAGAAGATACGAGTGTGTAGAGTAAATTGGTGGCCTTAAGCGATGAAGATAAAAATGACGATGAACTTGATAAACAGTATCAGAAACTGACATTTCAATTCAGACTGGCTTCCTCTTAAAGACAAACTAGCTTGAATATCAAAACTTGCAACACAACTTTCATGGGATCATCTAACGATGGATATGAATTATGTTTCAGGATTTCTTTGTCACCCGTTGCAAAGTACCTGTATCTGTCAATAACGCCAAGGCAGTTCCCTCATTCACTTCAACACTTCTTTTATTTTAACGTTTGAACTCTGGCAGCCCATGGGATGGTTTTAACGACATGTCCTGTCTACATTGTCAGTGGCTTTCCCTAGTTGAAAGTGGCCGACTGACACTGACTGAGGAAGAGAGACTTGCATACGGACTTGCATCATTGACTCTACCCCGTCTCGTTTGTTCCTCTTGCTCTTCTCATAGGAATGACTTGAGATGTGTATGTGTGGAAAAAAAAATTCTAACTATATATAATATACAGTATATATGATCCCCCAATGTACAGACTAAAGACTCACAGGGTCACGTGTTGTGTGCTTCTGTCATGCTATAGCAAACATCCCTTCCACTCCATCCTGTTATGGCGGTGACCTGTACATTTAGTCACCGTGTCACAATGTCACTAAGGTCAACTTTTGTCATCCATCTTTGTTTTTGTTTTTGATTGTCTTTTTTTTCTTTCCAGAGAATACTAGTCACCAGTGTAACCCTACTTTTTAATGCTGTGAAATACTTACGTTGAATCTGTTTTTTTTCTTGTTATGCGTGCAAATCATACTGTCACCATGACCCCGTTGAACCCTTTAATGGACAATCTGGTTATCAATCTGAGGTTTGACTTTCATGACACAGTGCTGTACTCCAGAATGTTGGTCATCCTTTTGTGATGCCGTCAATGATGGACCACTGCTCTTCGATGTAAACAATCAATCAGAATCTGGGTCAATGATCCAAACTGAAGATAGAATTAGCTTCTTTGCTGTCCTCAAAAAGTCATTATGTCAGTAGGATCCTACATCATTTTTATCCATATGTACCCAGTCATTGTATATCTCACAGTACGCGGATTTTTCTCCGGATCCCGTTTGCCCTCACATGGTGGAAAGCCTGCTATGCTCTAATAGATGCCCCCCCTCTACAGCACGTTCTTTAACCACATTAGGGGAATAGTAGCTAAGCTTGCTCTGGTCAATGGCTTGTTGTTTCTCCACTTCCTTTTTCTTCAGTGTTACTTGCAGGCCGTTACGAAGCCACTTCCTCTCGTTATGTCTAGTCTTGTTCTTATAGCCTCAAAGACCATGTAAATGATGGACTTCTACAGCTGGAAGCTCTTTTAAAGTGGCAACCCGCCTACACACACACACACGCACATGCACTCACACACAGACATGCACACACACAACGCACATTCTGTCACACACTCCGGGAAAGGTTTGCCATTATAGCAGTAAACAGATGTTTAGTATCATTGCACTATAGAGTGTTCTAACAATGACAATAGCAACTGTCTTGATGTACCTTGTTGCTAACAATGCCAACCATGACATCAAATAAAAAAAATGATATTTGTATTCTTATTTTTATGATGTGACATTTTAACTGAAGACTGACATGCCTTTTACCAACATACAGTTTATGTGCCAATTGCTCAAGTTTGTTTTGCTTTGGTTTTTCCCCTCTCTATCCTTCCATTTCTGAGAGGTCCTAAATGCGGCTGAAGAGGAACTTACAGCTCAAACAGTTTTGAATGTCCGCACCAAGTGCATTGTAATGCCTGTTTTAAAGAAATACTTATGTTTGACTCAAGCATGTCTTGGTTATAAACTTCAGGTTTCTTGACTTACACGGTCTTCACATCTTACCATACTGTATCTGGTGGATGAAGAGACCTTTAGCAACTCAAGGTGACCGGGTGACTTATTAGGTTGTTTTTTATTTCATTTTCCTATTTCATTCTTTTTATTTTTTAATGTACAGTCATGTTGTTCAACCACTGCAGTCAATGTAATTCTTGTACAAGTTGTATCACTGGGTGTTGTACCATATCTGACATTTGTAATTATGAAATAATACACTGCCGTTTGTATAAAAAACAAACTTGACTCCCCGACTCTTTTGTTCTATATATAATTTTGATGACCGATATCAAGTACATCTGATTAATGTTTGCAGTTTAATAAATAAATACTAATCTATGTTGCGGAAAGTTATTTGAATTAGGCCTATGTGTGTGAGTGAGTGTGTGAGAGAGAAACCGTGGGTGTGTTTGCATGTGTATATCATGCAGGTGTTTTTCCAGTATTTCATGCACGACGTCACCCCCCTAGACACACACTGCAATAACATGATTCAACCAGTAAGGCACCGGGTTGATTGCAACGATATACACCGTTTTAAAACCATCATTCCAAACTGGATACGGGCACGGGCAGGCAAACCGTGCTGCAGATGATTTACCGATCTGATCGCGCAGAAATTCTGCCCCTTTGATGCTCAAGAAAACAAGCTGCTCTTAACAACCAATCGTTGCAGACAAAACCCTTTCGCGTAGACTTATTTGCCGATGTACTGTCAATCAAACATTTGCATTCTTCTTATTGGCTACTGGTCACCCGTTTGCTCCACCCTTCTCAAGCTGCCACTGCTGCCACTTCCTTCCTTGTGAGATTGTCGGGGCACATTAGGGATGGTTTTTATCGTAGGCTGGTATGTCAATCAACAACCCGTCCATTTACAGTCAATATTGTGAAGAAATACGAAATATAGTGTAGTAAAAGGGAAGGTGGATAGGCGGTAGTAGCTGTCGCGAGCAGCGCCTACACGCTCGTCCAGCTACGCACTGCTTGCTTCCCTGTGCGTTCGCTGTTTTGCCCCCCTTGTCGATTGTGCTAGCTCAATTTGTAAATATTAGCCTGCTAAGCTAGCTACTGTCGTTAAAATGGCCACCATGGAGAAGCTAATGAAGGCCTTTGAGTCTCTCAAGTCATTCCAGCAACAACAGGGGCCCCCAACAGCCGAAGAGCTTGTCCAAAAAACGTAAGTCTATGTTTTTACCTTTGATAATTGTGGGTGCAAAATGTTCATGGTAAACATGCTAGCGAACAGTCAATATGGATGGTTACTTAGCTAACGCTAGCCTGCTAGCTTGCTGACAGCTAGCTACCTTGCGAGAGCGAGAAAAGAGATGCTCGTAAAATCAAGACAGAACGTAGAAGGATGTTTAGCTTGCAAGCTAGCTAACTATATAAGCATGTCATCCAGCCAGGATGCTGCTACTGCCTTTCTAGTAATGCACACCTGTCATGTTACAACACATGCACCTGTCAAAACAGAGAGCAGCTAAACAAAGCGCCATTGGGTAGCTATAGTATTTGTTCAGCTACTGGGGAACATATTTTTACAGTACAACTCACCTGCTTTTATAATCTGTTACAGGATTAAGGCGACAAGTTAGCACCACAATCATGAAAAGACGAGCCCTAATTAGAGATGCACGAACGATTGTTGACAGAATTAGATCTTTAATGACGGGTTAGCCTGTGTATCTCTACATAATGCGTCCTACTAGAAATTGTAGTAAAAAAGTACTTGCATTATCTGGCACAGTGTTTAATAAGCAAGGTCCTTCCAGCTGCTCAAGCAATTACATAGTGTTGCAATGTTACCTGGTATGACCAGTGATTTCTTTAGACTATGGCACACACACACACCTGCTTTCTCCTCTGTTCAACTCAGCAAGGTTTATTGGCTCAGCCTTTGGTTGCAGCTACATGTCCTTGTTTTCATTGGCTGGTCCGGGTGCACAAGGTAGAAGATGAGGCAGGGTCATCACTTCAGCATCCATGTTTGTGTTGGGGGGTTACGCTGTTATCCAAAACCCCCCCCAGAGATGCCTTCTCACACTGACAGCCAATGTCCACACCAATGGTGTTTTCGAAAGCCGAGTAATCAGACATTTATTGTTGTGCGTCTATAAATTCATTATTCCCTTCTGTCTTCCTGTACACCTCCTGTGTATTCTTCCTTTGATATATAGATATAACCCTAAACCATACACCGTATCATGTCTCAAATCAAATGTAAATGCCTGTATTTTTCTTCTGCAGGAAGAAGGAGCTGGCCACCACCAAGAAGGACAGGGTCACACATTGCCTGACCATATGTGAGAACATTGTGGCTCAGTCTCTGAGGTAGGCCCTACCACACACACCACACACACACACACACACCACACACACCACACACACACACCACACACACACACACACACACACACACACACACGGGTCAGTCATCAGAGAGTGTGTAATAGGGACCAGTCAAGTCCATGGATGGTTACAGCTCACACAAGGCACAAACACACACCCTAATAACCATGCACTCTGTAAACCCCTCCCCACCCCCACACACACACACACACACACACACACACACACACACACACACACACACCACACACACACACACACAATAGGACGTTCCAGATTAGCAAGGCTTGTTGTAGCAAACTAAGCTGTACCACATTCATTAATGAGGGCTTAGCTACAATTGTGATGACTGTGCTTGTAACTGCCTTGCAATGGCTTGACGAGTCTCTGCGTCACGCAGAACAGCACTTTTCCTCTCAGCTACGTGATAACCCACGTGTTTCCATTATCTAGGCAAGTCCTCATTTATTACAGAAATGACAGCCTGTCAGCCTGATCCTAACACTACCGTAACAGAAACGGTCAATGCCTGCGAGGCCTGTGTTACACTATGCTGAACCACATTCATCACACTGATATTAATCATAGCCATAGGCTATTCATATACGGTTGACAGTTACTGTGGAATGTGCTGCTAGAGAATGTGTGTGTGTGTGTAATGACTGTGCCCCCCCCCCTCTTTGTTCCTATGGTTCTGGGATCAGAACGTCTCCGGAGTTCCAGAAGCTGCTGGGCATTGCCATGGAGATGTTCCTGCTGTGCAGCGACGACCGCGAGTCGGACGTCCGTATGGTGGCCGACGAGTGCCTGAACAAAATCATCAAAGTGAGGACCCGCCCCCAACCTCTGTGTCCGCTCGCTCCTCTCTAACCTCCCGTCTGTCAGTCAAATCCACAGAGAACTCGTCTTCCTTCATTTGTTTCTCTTGACTTTCTGGATGAGACCCAGCGATGTGGTAAATGTTCCGGTGGTTTCTCTCCCCTCCAGGCGTTGATGGACTCCAACCTTCCTCGGCTGCAGCTGGAACTGTACAAAGAGATTAAAAAGGTACACTGGCTGTTTTGTGAAATGAGAGAGAAATTGCCCCCAATTCTTGTCTGAAATTCCCTGCTTTCCTCCAGCTCACGTTTGATTGACATTGGTTTCACAAAATGAACCAAGGAGGAAGGCCCGCCTCGCTGAAGGCCGATGGGTGGAACATGATTGGCTGGAAAGTAGTGGCAAATTACAAGTTGATGTTCCACTGGCACACAACTTTCAGAGGTTATCATAAGCTTACGCATCATGTTTATAGTTCTGATGAGTAAGACTGATGGGATTGAGTGGAGCAAGGATGGTTAGAGGTGGAGAATCTTTCTTTGACTGAAAGATATTAAACTGGTATAACAATATATGATGGTACAATAAATGATAGTTGTCAAGATGGTATTGGTGGTGATGATGAAGGTGTGTGCGTGTGTGTGTGTGTGTAGAACGGTGCCTCCCGGAGCCTGAGGGCGGCCCTCTGGAGGTTCGCTGAGCTCGCTCACCTCATCAGGCCACAGAAATGCAGGTAGGACGTGCACACACACACACACACACACACACACACCTGGGTTGAGAGTTTGAATAGTTAGCTCTCATACATCTAATCTCTTGTTCTTTTCTGTCTTTCAATCCCTCCCTCCCTCCGCCAGACCCTACCTGGTGAACCTGTTGCCGTGTCTGACCAGGATCACCAAGCGGCAGGAGGAGACGGTGCAGGAGACGCTGGCGGCCGCCGTCCCCAAGATCCTGGGCGCCCTCGGCCACTTCGCCAACGACGGCGAGGTCAAGGTGCTGCTGAAGTCGTTGGTGGCCAACCTCAAGTCCAGCTCGCCCACCATCCGGCGCACGGCCGCCAGCTCTGCCGTCAGCGTGTGCCAGCACTCCCGCCGCGCCACCTACTTCTACACCTGGCTGCTCAACGTGCTGCTGGGTGAGACGCACACCACACACACACCACACACACACACACCACACACACACACACCACACACACCACACACACCACACACACCACACAGACGCACACAGCCCTCAGTTCACTGGAAAAAACACATGCGAAAAATGCATATGTGCATACACATACAGGCAGATACACTCACAGACACACACACACACACACACTTCTCGGCATGTTGTCACAGTTGAACACAAACTGCGTGCAGGCCTGCTGGTGCCCGTGGATGAGGAGCGGGCCAACCACGTGATCCTGGGGGTGCTGTTGACCCTGCGCTACATGATGCCCCTGCTCCAGCAGCAGGTCAACACCACCAGCCTCAAGGGCAGCTTCGGGGTCACGAGGAAGGAGGCCGACATCCAGCCCACACCAGAGCAGCTGCTGCAGGCGAGTGTGTGTGTGTGTGTGATGTGTGTGTTTGCCTGCCAGGTGTTCAAGCAAGTATATTAGAACACGTATGTCTAGTAATTGGGATATTTGCCGTCTTGTATGCAACTGGTCCTGTGTGTTGCTAAGTGTGTGTGTGTGTGTGTGTGTGTGTGTGTGTGTGTGTGGCAGGTGTACGAGCTGACTCTCCACTACACACAGCACAGGGACCACAACGTGGTCACGGCCGCTCTGGAGCTGCTGCAGCAGGTGTTCCGGACCCCGCCCCCCGAGCTCCTGCACATGCTCATCACGGCCGGCAGCATGCCGCACGCCAGCGTGTTCCGCCAGGACGCCGAGAGCCGCGGGCGCTCCGGGAGCATCCTGGACTTCATCGGTAACCGCCCTTTTCATGTCCGGCTTTCGGAGCGTTGCCATTGGTCACTCTAAGCTGGTTCGACAGGCACGGTTTGCTGTTGGGTTTCCGATTCGGTCTTTCCAATACTTCTCCCGTCCGATTAACTTTTCCTCATTCTCCGTTCCACTAACTGATTTCCTGGTTGGTCCTGTGTGAGTCTGGAGGGTTTACCTCGGGTCTGCGGGGCTTCGCTGCTTTCTCCCCTCTTCACTTCCTGTCTCTATTTCCTGTTTCCTGTCGTGTCCAGCTGGGGGAGGGTCTTCCTGCAGTCCACTCGTCCTCAGGAAACAGAAAGGTGATTCCCTCTTTCTCTCTCTCTCTTTTTCCCTCTTTCCCTACTCCCCATGTGGTCAGGTAATCAGGCTTCTTTCAGTAGATTAGTTGTACAGCAGTGAGAAACCCTATGACCTTCCCTTCCTCCTTTTCCAGGCAAGCTGCTGTCGGGGGAGGAGGAGGGCTTAGAGGAGGACCCTGAGAGGGCGGAGGGCACGGCCGGAGCGTTCTCAGGTTAGAGATGGGACCCCACCCCACTTCAACACAAACCTTTACCACAGTTACTAAACCCAGCATGTTTCTGTTGACTGTTGTTAACCGCGTGCGTCCGCCCCCACAGCTGAGGGGACCGCCCAGGTGGACATCATCACCGAACAGCCGCGCTCCTCCCAGCATGCACTGCAGCCCGGCGACTCCGGCGACCTCAGCGCCTCCTCCGAGCAAGGGGGCGGGGCTGTGGGAGAGGGGGCGGAGACTCCGGAGTCGCCCAACGAGGAGGACATGCTGAGCCGGAGCTCCAGCGGCGGGGCCAACGCCACCCCCGGAGACGGCCGACTACACCACGCCGGAGAACCCCCACGCCCGACGGACCGCTGGACGCTCCGCTGGGTCCTAGCGACCGCTCGCTCCCGCCCAGCGACTCGTCCCAGACCACCACGGAAGGACCCGACTCTGCCGTCACACACCCTCCGACGTCGCAGAGCTGGTGAGAGAGAGTGTGTGTGTGTGTGTGTGGAGGTGCGAGCGAGGATTTTGAAGAATGTACTGTACTGTGCCTAATAGGGGTGGAACGGTACACTGGAGTCACGGTTCGTACCGTTTTGGTTCAATACGAATACATGTACCGTTCCACCCCTAGTGCCTAATCTTTTTTTTTGCACTGTACTTGATGAGTTGAACGAGTGAGCGATGCCGTGTCCTGTCAGTGCCCTTTACATGAGACGTGAAGGCAGGGCTGTAGTCTAGCCCTGTGCATGAGGTTATTAAGAAGCAATCCTGCTGAGCACAGGGTTGTCCCAGTGCCACACCTCTTGGTGTTGGGTCCAGAGTCCAGAGTGTCCATATCGGCCTGTTCTGGGTGGTTGAGTGTTCCTCACGTGCTCCTCATGGTGGAGCCATCATGGCTGGATCAGCACGGCTGCTGTGGGCTCCATGACAGCAGTTGGGGGCTCCAGTCTGGGGTGTCATCCGGTCCCAGTCGGAACTAACGTGGAGTCAAGCGTCCCGATTGGACGAAATCCTTTTTACTGTGGTCTGCCCCGACCACTCCCCTTCTAACTCCCAGTTCCCTCCCCCTTCACGCGCTCCGTCGCAGTCTCGTTTGCCGTCGCCGCGGGAGACCCGGCAGTCTCCGAGCTCTCCTACTTCCACCGAGGGGCCGGACGACAGCGACAGCGACACGTCCTCCGCCGGCTCCTCCTCCTCCTCCACGTCGGCCGGCTCCTCCTCCTCCTCCTCCTCCTTCTGCTCTGTCGTCTCCTCCTCCACTAGCGGCAGCGACAAGGTCAGCTGATTGGATTTGTTTTTGTTTTTCTCAGCGGGGGAGGGGTGGGGCTTGCCTGCCTGCGTGCTTTGCCGTGACCCGCGCACTTTTTTTTTCCTTCCCTCGCTGTCTCGTTCGCCCCGTCCGTCCGCCCGTCCGTCCGCTTGACCTTTGAACTGACCCGTGCACGTGACTGCCCCCGACCTTCTCGTGTCGTCACCGATGCGACGGTCCGTCGGCTAACAACCCCCCCCTCCCCTTGACCTCAGCCTGTCCGGAGGCAACAGAGATCTCTGTGGGATCTCTGGAGATCAGGGATGATCGCAGGATCGCTCTCACCCCATACACATACTGCGGTCGACCCTCCCCCCTCCTGACCAATCCCGTCTCCTCGTCCTTTGAACCCAGGGAACGAGGACAAGCATGGCACTTGTTTATCGTGGCCGCTAAACCTATTGGCTGGTATCCCTGGACGTACCTGTCTGTCAGCCTGTCACCTGGCAGCATGGCCACGCCCGGGGAAGGAGAGTGTGAGCTGGCCAGGGTCATGTCTGGTGACACAGAGGAGAGACACAGAGGAGGAGAGACACAGAGGAGAGACACAGAGAGACGAGAGACACAGAGGAGAGACACAGAGGGAGACAGAGAGACACAGAGGAGAGACACAGAGAGACACAGAGGAGAGACATCCCTCTGATACTGACGTATCCGGCTGGGCTCCAGTCTCGGTCCGTACGGATGATCCCCTGCTGTTCATGCATATCGCTTCTTTGTGGCAGTAGAAGTTTGAAGGTGGTGTGTGTGTGTGTGCGTGTGCCCTCCCCAGGTCCTGGACGGCAGTGAGAGCCAGTACTCGGGGATGCAGATTGGAACGCTGCAGGACGAGGAAGAGGAGGGGACCGGCCCTTCCTCCCTGGAACACACAGAGCCCTTCTCACAGTCCGCCCTGGGTACGCCCCTCCTACCCCTTAACAACCAACGCTAAGAAGAAGAAGTTGTTGTTGTTGTTGTTGTTGTGCTTTACTGTTGTGTTCCCCCTCCCCAGCTCTGAGTAAGCCCCACCTGCTGGAGGGCAGAGGTCACAACAGGCAGGCGTCTGACAGCAGCGTGGACCACTTCACCCCCCCCCACCGAGGAGGCCCTGGAGCCCGAGCCAGACCACAAGGTAGGCGCTCGCACGCTCACTCCGTCGCACGCTCACTCCGTCGCACGCTCACTCCGTCGCACGCTCCTCCGTCGCACTCCTCCGTCCATCTCCTCCATCGCATGCTCACTCAATTGCCAATCACTCACTCTTTTGTGCATGCCTCCTCCTTTCTCAGCCGTCGAGAATCAAGGGCCCCATTGGCCACTACACAGACCAGGGGGCGGAGCCACTGGTGCACTGTGCTCGGCTGCTCGCCGCCTCCTTCCTCCTGACTGGACAGAAGAACGGTGAGGGGCGCTCTCTGACCAGCACCTCCGGTCCTGTGGACCGCCAGAGGATGCACGGAACCTGTGTGTGTGACCTGTGGACCTGACCTGTGTGTGTGACCTGTGGACCTGACCTGTGTGTGTGACCTGTGGATCTGACCTGTGGATCTGACCTGTGTGTGTGACCTGTGGATCTGACCTGTGTGTGTGACCCTGTGGATCTGACCTGTGTGTGTGACCCTGTGGATCTGACCTGTGTGTGTCCTGTGGATCTGACCTGTGGATCTGACCTGTGTGTGTGACCTGTGGATCTGACCTGTGTGTGTGACCCTGTGGATCTGACCTGTGTGTGTGACCCGTGGATCTGACCCGTGTGTGTGTGACCCGTGGATCTGACCTGTGTGTGTGTGACCCGTGGATCGGACCTGTGTGTGTGACCTGTGCATCTGACCTGTGTGTGTGACCTGTGCATCTGACCTGTGTGTGTGACCTGTGCATCTGACCTGTGTGTGTGACCTGTGGATCTGACCTGTGTGTGTGACCTGTGGATCTGACCTGTGTGTGTGACCCGTGGACCTGACCTGTGTGTGTGACCCGTGGACCTGACCTGTGTGTGTGACCCGTGGACCTGACCTGTGTGTGTGACCCTTGGATCTGACCTGTGTGTGTGTGACCCGTGGACCTGACCTGTGTGTGTGTGCTCCCGCAGGTCTAGTCCCAGACAAGGAGGTGCGTGTGAGTGTGAAGGCGCTGGCGGTCAGCTGCGTGGGCGGGGCCGTGGCGCTGCACCCTGAGGCCTTCTTCAACACCCTGTACCTGGAGCCGCTGGACGGCACCCCTGTGGGGGGTGAGGACACACACACACACTTACAGTATACACACACACACACTATACACACACACACACACACTTACAGTATACACACACACACACCTACAGTATACATGCACACACATACAGTATACACACACACTTACAGTATACACACTTACAGTATATACACACACAGTATACACACACACACACACACACACTTACATACAGTATACACACACACACACTTACAGTATATACACACATACACACACACAGCGTACACACATGCACGAACATCCCCAATTCACTCACAAACATCGACACACATATGAACACACATATACAGACACACACACGTGTACATGTCATGCATCTCACCCCTTGCTCTCCCCTGCTCCTCCCCCCTACAGAGCAGCAGTACATCAGTGACGTGCTGGGCCTGGCGGGCCACGGGGACCCCCAGATCAGAGGGGCCACCGCCATCCTGTGTGGGGCCCTCATCCAGGCGGCCCTCACCAAGACACGCTTCAACATCCACAGCTGGCTGGCCAGCGTACAGAGCACAACTGGTGAGAGGGAGGGAGGAAGAGAGAGAGAGGAAGAGCCAACAAGGGAGAGAGAGGCAGAGACAAAGAGGGAGCAACAAAGAGAGGGAGAGAGAGAGAGTGGGAGGGTGAGAGAGAGAGAGGGAGCAAGAGAGGGAGAGGAGACAACATGAGGGTCATGTGTGTTTGGATGGTTGGTGCCTTTTCCTTGAACGGTGGTTTTTCTTCTTGTTCCTTTTCTTGTTTTGTCCTCACCCTCTCCCCTCCCCCTCTCTCACCTCCCCTCCTCTCCCCTCCCCTCTCTCACCTCCCCTCTCTCACCTCCCCTCTCTCCCCTCCCCTCTCTCACCTCCCCTCTCTCCCCTCCCCCTCTCTCCCCTCCCCTCTCTCCCCTCCCCTCTCTCCCCCTCCCCTCTCTCCCCTCCCCTCTCTCCCCTCCCCTCTCTCCCCCTCCCCTCTCTCCCCTCCCCTCTCTCCCCTCCCCCTCTCTCCCCTCCCCTCTCTCCCCTCCCCTCTCTCCCCTCCCCTCTCTCTCCCTCCCCTCTCTCCCCCTCCCCTCTCTCACCCTCCCCTCTCTCCCCTCCCCCCCTCTCCCCTCCCCCCTCTCCCCTCTCCCCTCTCTCCCTCCCCTCTCTCCCCTCCCCTCTCTCCCCTCCCCCTCTCCCCTCTCTCTCCCCTCCCCTTCTCCCTCTCTCCCCTCCCCTCTCCCCCCTCTCCCCTCCCCTCTCTCCCCTCCCCTCTCTCCCCTCTCCCTCCCCCCTCTCCCCCCTCCCCTCTCTCCCCTGTCCTCCAGGTAGCCCTCTGTCCCTGGTGGACCTGGTGCCGGTGCTCCAGAAAACTCTGAAAGATGAGTCCTCCGTTACCTGCAAGATGGCCTGTTCTGCAGTCAGGGTAAGTTGTGTGTGTGTTTTTTGTGTGTGTGTACACAAAAATATCTACAAGATTCTACAGTTGTAGTAGGTGTTAATACTGTTGTGTGTGTGTGTGTCAGCACTGCATCATGACCCTCTGCAGCAGCACTCTGAGTGAGCTGGGCCTGCAGCTGCTCATCGACCTCCTGACCCTGAAGGACTGCTCCTATTGGCTGGTCAGGACGGAACTCCTGGAGACCCTGGCGGAGATGGACTTCCGGTTAGCCAGCCCCCCCCGCCAACATAAACCATGAATGTTCTAGAACACTTTGGTGTATTTTGTACATATACAGTATTGATTGGGAGATTAAGATTATATTAGAGGTAGTCTGGATTAAAAGATCTGGGGGATCCTCTATTTTCTGACCTTTTGGAATCAGTATTTTGCCCACTGTCAATATAAGGTAGTAAGAAGTGTGTTGTTTACAGGTTAGTGAATTTCCTGGAGAGGAAAACTGAGAAATTGCACAAAGGGGAGCATCACTACACTGGGGTGAGAACCTTCTAGACTGCCTCCAGGATAAACTGTCACATTGTTGCAAATGTTTATTGTAGCAAATATGTAAACAAAATTCATGCACAGAAGATGTAAGATATAAGTAAGGGATCGAATACGTCTTTATCTGCTGTTCAACACCACCTCCCTCCCTCTTTCCCTCCCTCTTTCCCTCCCTCCCTCCACAGTGCCTGCGTCTGCAGGAGAGGGTGCTGAACGACGTGGTGATCCACCTGCTGGGGGACGACGACCCCAGGGTGCGACACGTGGCCGCCTCCACTGTCAGCAGGTACCCCAAGCCCTCCACGCTCACTCACACACACACACGCTCACTCACGCCCTCCTCTCTCACACACACTCACACACACATGCTCACTCACACACACTCACTCACCCCCTCCTCTCTCACACACACACTCACACACACGCTCACTTACACACACTCACTCACCCCCTCCTCTCTCACACACACACGCTCACTCACACGCTCACTCACACACACACACACACGCTCACTCACACACACCACGCTCACTCACCCATCTCACTCACCCCCTCCTCTCTCACACACACACACACAACTCACTCACTTTCTCTCTCTTGTGCTGTTTTATTGGGATATTGATGTCAATGAGATATGCCCCCCCCTCCTCCCCCCCAGGTTGGTGTCCAGGCTGTTCTATGACTGTGACCAGGGCCAGACTGACCCTGTGGTGGCCATCGCCCGGGACCAGAGCAGCGTCTACCTCCAGCTGCTCATGCACGAGACCCAGCCCCCCTCCCAGTTCACCGTCAGCACCATCACCAGGTAGCACACACACACACACTCACTCACACACTCACTCACACACACACACACACACACACACACACACACACACACACACACACACACTCAGTCTGATGTGGTATGCTGTGTGCTTCAGACGTATCGAGGCTACAACCTGTCCCAGAGTGTGTCTGACGTGACGGTGGAGAACACCTGTCCAGAGTCATCACCGCCGTGTCCCACGCCCTCACCTCCTCCTCCTCCAGGGCCCTGACTGTGAGCCCACACACACACACACACACACACACACCACGCCCTCACCTCCTCCTCCTCCAGGGCCCTGACTGTGAGCCCACACACACACACACACACACACACACCACGCCCTCACCTCCTCCTCCTCCAGGGCCCTGACTGTGAGCCCACACACACACACACACACACACACACACACACCACGCCCTCACCTCCTCCTCCTCCAGGGCCCTGACTGTGAGCCCACACACACACACACACACACACACACCACGCCCTCACCTCCTCCTCCAGGGCCCTGACTGTGAGCCCACACACACACACACACACACACACACACACACACACCACGCCCTCACCTCCTCCTCCTCCAGGGCCCTGACTGTGAGCCCACACACACACACACACACACACACACACACACCACGCCCTCACCTCCTCCTCCTCCAGGGCCCTGACTGTGAGCCCACACACACCACACACACACACACACACACCCACGCCCTCACCTCCTCCTCCTCCAGGGCCCTGACTGTGAGCCCACACACACACACACACACACACACACACACCACGCCCTCACCTCCTCCTCCTCCAGGGCCCTGACTGTGAGCCCACACGCACACACACACACACACACACACACACACACACACACAGCTGCTTCCCTTTCTCAGTTGAATTATATATGAATTCATATTTATTGATATATTGTAATGAGGGTGATTGTGTGTGTGTGTCTTGTTTGTGTATGTGTGTAGTTTGGCTGCTGCGAGGCCTTGTGTCTGCTCACCTCCCACTTCCCAGCATGCAGCTGGAGCACGGGTTGGCACTGCGGCTACGTCAGCTCCTCCGTCAGCCACTCGTCACGCTCCAGCCTGAGCCGCAGCCGGGGGCAGGGCGCTCAGGTACACACACACACACACACACGCGCTAACGCATGCAGAGATACACACACACATACACATGCTCACATGTGGGCTCAAGAACATTGAGAAACACAGAAGCCCATTTAAATGACACTCTCTCTCTCTCTCTCTCTCTCTCTCCCCTAGCCTGTCCCAGCCAGGTGTGGGTAGCGTGGTGGAGGAGGGCAGGAGGACCCTGACGGTGGGCATGGCCAACATGGTCCTCTCCCTCCTCTCCTCCGCCTGGTTCCCCCTCGACCTGTCGGCCCACCAGGACGCCATGCTGCTGGCCGGCAACCTGCTCGCAGGTAGACACGCAAACACACGCACACACCCACACATACACACACAGACAGATGCACACACACGCACACACCCACTCGCATACAGACATACTCTCACACACAGATTTACACAAAGACAAAGAACAAAGACAGCCTCCATCACAACATTGATCCAGCACCTGCCCTCCCACCCCTCCCCTCTCCAGCGGCCGCCCCCAAGTGCATGCGTAGCCCCTGGGCCGGGGAGGAGGAGAGCAGCCCCGCCCCCGCTGCGCCCCTGAAGGTAGAGGAGCCCTGGGCGGCCCTGGGAGAGCGCCCCCTGGTGGCCCTGGTGGAGCACCTCTTCTCACACCTCCTCAAGATCCTCAACATCTGTGCCCACGTGCTGGACGACACGCCCCCGAGTCCCGCCGTCAAGGTAACCTGCAGGTTATGGGATGGATTTAAGCTTGGCATGCCTCAATAGTAACAATGAGTTTTCTGCTGTTACATGGCATGTTGAGTTAAGAGAGTGTCTGTGTGTGTGTGTGTGTGTGTGTGTGTGTGTGTGCACAGGCCACCCTCCCCTCCCTGGCCAACACCCCGTCCCTCAGCCCCATCCGGCGGAAGGGCAAGGAGAAGGAGGCGCTGGAGCCCAGCTCCACGCCCATGAGCCCCAAGAAGGCCGGCGAGGCGGCGGGGGGGGCGGGCGTCCGAAAGCTCCGCCTCCACCTCCGTCAACAAGTCCAGCACCCTGGGCAGCTTCTACCACCTGCCCCCCTACCTCAAGCTGTACGACGTCCTCAAGGCTACGCACGCCAACTACAAGGTGAGAACGCACACAGACACACACACACACGCAGAATTATATTGGTTAAATCTCCCCAAGAAGCTTGTTGTTGTTGAGATATGTTTTCAGTCTAATTTAAATATGTACCGTGATTTGTTCAAATTTCAGTAAAAATTTCAACATTTATGTTAAATTGTGTGTGTGTATGTGTGTGTGTGGTGGCGTACCAGCGCCGCAGTACTGAGCAGTGTACTGTGGCCTCCATGACGCCACCTAGACAAAGGCTGGTTCCTGCCGACAGGGTCTGTGAAGACTCAGGTTCCCCTGTGCGATGGTTCCATACACTCCTGCCTGGCCCCACTGCTGCTGTGCAGCCCGCTGCTCAGTGGGACATGTAGTCCCATTCTGACTGGTGCTTTCATTCTGTGTAGTCCGACATGCTGGTAAAATTCTGAAGTTCTTGCAGATATAACACACTTATGTCCCTCTGGCTGTTTCCCAGGTAACACTGGACCTTCACAGCACCAATGAGAAGTTCGGGGGGTTCCTGCGCTCCACGCTGGACGTCCTGTCCCAGCTCCTGGAGATGGCCACGCTCCACGACATCGGCAAGGTCTGAAGCCCCTCATCCACACCACCACACCCATCAGCACTCACTTTCACTGAGGTTTCTCACTCAAACGGAAAGCATTGATGAAAGCCTACTAACTTGCGGTTTTGGATCATAAAAAATCAATACTTAAGGGTATGAAACAATTGTCTGTGATGTTCAAGAAGTAAAGTACTGTTGCTTGTGTGTGTGTGTGTGTGTTGGGCCAGTGTGTGGAGGAGATCCTCAGCTACCTGAAGTCCTGTTTCTCCAGAGAACCTACCATGGCCACGGTGTGCGTGCAACAGGTAGGTACCAACTGTGTGTGTAAAAGAGTGCTCGTCTGCTAGCATGTGAGTGTGTGTGTGTGTGTGTGTGTGTGGTGGCGTACCAGCGCCGCAGTACTGAGCAGTGTACTGTGGCCTCCATGACGCCACCTAGACAAAGGCTGGTTCCTGCCGACAGGGTCTGTGAAGACTCAGGTTCCCCTGTGCGATGGTTCCATACACTCCTGCCTGGCCCCACTGCTGCTGTGCAGCCCGCTGCTCAGTGGGACATGTAGTCCATTCTGACTGGTGCTTTCATTCTGTGTAGTCTGACTTGCTGTTAAAAATCTGAAATGCTTGCAGATATAACACGCTTATGTCCCTCTGGCTGTCCCTTTATCTCAACCTCTCTCTATCTCTCTCTCTGGCTCTGACTCTCTCTCTCTGTCTGGATCTGACACTCTCTCTGTCTCTCTCTCCCTCTCTCATTCTTCACGCCTTCTATCTCTCTTTCTCCCCCACCCCTTCTGTCTCTCCCCATGCCTTTTCTCTCTCTCTCTCTCTCTCTCTCTCCCTTACTCACTCCTCACCCCTTCCTCTCTCTCCACAACCCCCTCTAGTTGTTAAAGACTCTGTTTGGCACCAACCTGGCCTCCCAGTACGAGGGGGCCCTGAGTGGGCCGAGCCGTTCCCAGGGCCGGGCCCTGCGCCTGGGCTCGTCCAGCCTGCGCCCCGGCCTCTACCACTACTGTTTCATGGCCCCCTACACACACTTTACCCAGGCCCTGGCCGACGCCAGCCTCCGCAACATGGTCCAGGCTGAGCAGGAACAGGACGCCTCCGGGTGGGGGTTCTACACACACACACCTCACTCACTCCCACGTACCCACACTTACACACTCTCACACACACAGAATGTCCACCCGCTCTCTCCAGCTGTGTGGTTTGTTTTCCTGACGTTGGTGTGTCCCCTGTCTCAGGTGGTTTGATGTGATGCAGAAGGTGTCCAACCAGCTCAAGTCCAGCATCACCAACGTCACTCGCCAGCGAGGAGACAAGGTACACACACACACACACGCCTAATAACATAATACGCTTAGGTGTGAGAGGCAAGCAAGGGATCAAAGAAAATAAAAGGGTCTGTGTGTGTGTCAATATATATATATATATTTTTTAAACCTTTCGTTTCATTGTGTGTGTGTGTGTGTCCCCCAGAACGCCATCCACAACCACATCCGTCTGTTTGAGCCTCTGGTGATCAAGGCTCTGAAGCAGTACACCACCAGCACCTCCGTGGGCCTGCAGAGACAGGTGCTGGATCTGCTGGCCCAGCTGGTCCAGCTCAGGGTCAACTACTGCCTGCTGGACTCGGACCAGGTACGCTCACTCACACACACACACACACACACACACACACACACACACACACACACACACGTGCAGTTGGACCCGAAACGGGCCCTACCCCATAAACCCCCACACAGGCTGGTAAAGGTGTCCCTCTCTCTCCCTGTGTTTCAGGTGTTCATAGGCTTCGTCCTCAAGCAGTTTGAGTACATCGAGGTGGGCCAGTTCAGGTAGGGCCGGGCTGGCTGGGAGTTCATCTACATGCAGAAGCACACTAACCAGAAAAGATGCATAGACACCTTCTAGTTATTCAGACTGTTTGTGTGTGTGTGTGTGTGTGTGTGTGCCTCCTCCAGAGACTCTGAGGCCATCGTCCCCAACATCTTCTTCTTCCTGGTGCTGCTGTCGTACGAGCGCTACCACTCCAAGCAGATCATCAGCATCCCCAAGATCATCCAGCTGTGTGACGGCATCATGGCCAGCGGGCGCAAGGCCGTCACACACGGTGAGGGAGCGCTCTCTCTCTCTCTCTCACACACACACACACACACACACACACACACGGTGAGGGAGCGCTCTCTCTCTCACACACACACACACACACACACACACAGTCCTCCCCACACACACACACACACACGTGAGGGCAGCACACTCTCTCTCTCACCACACACACACGCTGTATCTCACTGTGTGTGTGTGTGTGTCCTGTAGCCATCCCCGCCCTGCAGCCTATCGTCCATGACCTGTTTGTGCTGAGGGGCTCCAACAAGGCCGACGCTGGGAAGGAGCTGGAGACTCAGAAGGAGGTGGTGGTGTCCATGCTGCTGCGCCTCATCCAGCACCACCAGGTCAGCACACACACACACACACTCTGGACACACAGTCTCACATGCACACACACTAGCACATACACACGACTATACATTCACATACAAGTCCACCTGCAGGTTGTACTGTTACCGAGGTTGTGACGTGTGTGTGTGTGTGTGTGTGCAGGTGCTGGAGATGTTCATCCTGGTCCTGCAGCAGTGCCACAAGGAGAACGAGGACAAGTGGAAGAGACTCTCCCGCCAGATCGCTGACGTCATACTCCCCATGATCGGCAAGCAGCAGGTGTGTGTGTGTTTAACCCTTTAACTGGGTGTTTGTGTGTTGGCAGTTTTTTGTATGTGAAAACTGCCATTTAAAATCTGATGTAGACTCTAATTAGTTTTCTCTCTGTGTGTGTGTGTGTGGTGTGTGTGTGTGTGTGTTGCGTCTCCAGATGCACCTGGACTCCCCGGAGGCTCTGGGGGTGTTGAACACCCTGTTTGAGACGGTGGCCCCCTCCTCTCTGAGGCCCGTAGACATGCTGCTGAAGAGCATGTTCACCACCCCCGCCACCATGGTGACAAGAACTCTCTCTCTTAGTCCTCTTCATCATGTCTTTCTATGGCAAAGATGTCTTACCTCTTCTCTCTCTCCCCCCCCCTCCCTCTCTCTCTCTCCCTATCTTTCTCTCTCTCTCTCTCTCTCCCCCCCCCCTCTCTCTGACTCTCTCTCCCCCCTCCCCCAGGCCTCTGTTGGTACGGTCCAGCTGTGGGTGTCTGGCATCCTGGCCATCCTGAGGGTCCTGGTCTCCCAGTCCACCGAGGACATCGTCCTGTCCCGCGTCCACGAGCTCTCTCTCTCCCCCAGCCTGCTGTCCTGCCCCGCCATCCGCCGCCTGCACCTGGACGGCCCCGCCCCCCCCGCCGCCCGGCCCCGCCCCCCCCCGGCGGCCCGGAGGCCAACGGCGAGACGCAGAGGGTGCCGCCGGAAGAGACCTTTGCCAGGTGAGCCCCGCCCATCTCTGGGGTTGTGTTCAAAAGAGTTTCTAAAACTGTTAAACCCCCCCCGTCCGTCCGTCCGTCCGTCCGTCCGTCCTATCCTCACCGAACTTTCAGTACCGTCTGTCTTTTTGAACCTTCCTTAACACGTTTTTCTTCTTTCCATCTCGTTCCTCTCCCCCCCCCCAGGTTCCTGCTCCAGCTGGTGGGGGTTCTGCTGGAGGACATCTCGTCCAGGCAGGTGAAGGTGGACATGACGGAGCAGCAGCACACCTTCTACTGCCAGCAGCTGGGCACCCTGCTCATGTGCCTCATCCACATCTTCAAGAGCGGTGAGCGCACACACACACACACACACACACTCTCCTGTAACCCACGCACACATTACGTTGGACTCCCACCATCAACTCACTCTCTCCTTCCTACCTCCCTCCTCCTCCTCCTCTTCTCCCGCGCTCCTTCAGGAATGTTCCGGAGGATCACGGCGGCGGCGACCCGCCTCCTGAAGGGGGAGGGGGGTGCGGCGGCGGCGGCGGGGGGCGGGGCCAGCGACGGGGGCGAGTTCTACCCCCTGGAGGGTCTGAACGCCATGGTGCAGTGTCTGACCACCACACATCCCTCACTGGTGCTGCTGTGGTGCCAGGTGCTGCTCATCATCCACTACACCAACTACTCCTGGTGGACCGAGGTGCACCAGACGCCCAGGTACACACCACACCACACACACACACACACCACATTAAGGTCAACTCACTCCTGTGTTCTCAGCAGAGCTTTCACCTATGCACCCTCCCTCCCTCCCCCCTTTCCCTCCAGGGGCCACAGCCTGTCCTCCTCCAAGCTGCTGAGCCCCCACCCCTCCAGCGAGGGGGAGGAGGAGAAGCCGGAGGCGCGGCTGGCCATGGTCAACCGGGAGATCGTCCGCCGGGGCGCGCTCATCCTCTTCTGTGACTACGTGGTGAGAGAGCTAGCTGCTGCCTGCAGGAACTCCAGCTAGGAGCTCCAGCTAGGAGCTCCAGCCAGGCCTCAGGAGACTGGACATGCTTAGGCTCACTGGGGAACGTTTGTTGTGTGTGTGTTGTGTGGATGGACAGAAAACTTTGAGCTCATTTGAATAGTTTCCTTTAATCTGAACTGTCCAACGATCCGGGCTTTCCCGTCTCGACCCACGATGACGTCCTCTCTCCCCCCCCACACACAGTGTCAGAACCTCCACGACTCGGAGCACCTGACCTGGCTGATGGTGAACCACGTGCGCGACCTCATCAACCTGTCCCACGAGCCGCCGGTGCAGGACTTCATCAGCGCCGTGCACCGCAACTCTGCCGCCAGCGGCCTCTTCATCCAGGCCATCCACTCCCGCTGCGACAACCTCGCCACGGTAACGTCGCCCGGCAATCGGCGAGGGCGAAGCCCATCACCGCCATGTGTGTGTCCATCTCCCCCCCTCCTGCTGCTCCTCTGACACACACTCCTTGTCCCCTCCATCCTCCCCCTGTCCCCTCCATCCCCCCCCTGTCCCCTCTCCCCCTCAGCCCACCATGCTGAGGAAGACCCTGCAGTGTCTGGAGGGCATCCACCTGAGCCAGTCGGGCTCCCTGCTCATGCTGTACGTGGACAAGCTGCTGAGCACGCCCTTCAGGGTGCTGGCCCGCATGGTGGACACGCTGGCCTGCCGCCGCGTGGAGATGCTGCTGGCCGAGACGCTGCAGGTGGGTTTGAAGTTCCAGTTGAGGTTTCAGTTGAAGTTTGGACCTTTTGGCTTGTCAGCTGGTCCTGAGCCTTGTGTGTGTGTGTGTGTGTGTGTGTGTGTGTGTGTGTGTGTGTGTGTGTGTCTCCAGAACAGCGTAGCTCAGCTTCCTGTAGAAGAACTGGACCGCCTGCAGGAGTACCTTCAGACCAGCGGGCTGGCTCAGAGGTACACTGCTCTCCATACATCACTCATGCTCAGAGGTAACACTGCTCTCCATAACATCACTAATGCTCTGAGCACCACTACTACAGGGGAAAGGAGGAGCTATTCATCTTATTGGGTCATGTGATTTGTGATGGTGTCCTTTCTTTCTCCTTCCTGTTCCAGGCATCAGAGGTTCTACTCCCTGCTGGACAGGTTCCGAGCCACCGTCGCCGAGGAAACGAGCAGCCCCGCCCCTCCCGTGACATCACACCCCCTGGATGGGGACCCGCCCCCTGCCCCAGAGTTGGTCATTCCTGACAAGGTCAGAGTACTGGTTGTTTTCGTGTGTGTGTGTGTGTGCAGGTGTGCGCGCGTGTGTGTTAATGTAACCTTTCCATTCGTTCAGGAATGGTACGTGGCTTTGGTGAAGTCACAGTGCTGTCTCCGTGGCGACGGAGCTCTCACGGAGACGACGGAACTCCTGACCAAACTACCTCCCGCTGACCTGTCCAGCATCATGAGCTGCAAGGTAACACACACACACACACACAGTCCTCCTGTAGGTAACACATGTAAACATGTCCCCCTTACCCACCCTCCTCTCTCTCTCTCTCTCTCTCTCTCTCTCTCTCAGGAGTTCAACCTCAGTCTCCTCTGCCCGTGTCTGAGCATGGGGCTGCAGAGGTTGACCAGGGGTCAGGGGTCGTTGCTCCTGGAGACGGCCCTGCAGGTGACCCTGGAGCAGCTGGGCAGTGTCACGCAGCAACTTCCTGTCCCTCACCAGTCCTTCCTGCCGCCGTCTGAGCCCTCACCCTACTGGGACAAGCTGGCGGAAGTCTATGGTGAGGGGTTTCTCATTCTCCAACACCTCTGATTGACCTTTTTAGGATCATTTCATTGTTTAATCTCCTCTTTCTCTCTCCCTCTCCATCTCTCCCTCTCTCTGTTTCTCCATCTTTCTCCCGATTTCTCTCTCTAACCCTCTCCCTCTCTCCTTCCTCCAGGAGAGGCAGGTTTCTACCCCAGGGTTCTGTCTCTGTCCCGCGCCCTGTCCCAGTACCTGCTGTGTGTGTCCCAGCTGCCTTCCTCCTTCCACATCCCGTCGGACAAGGAGCACCTCATCACCTCCTTCACCTGCCTGGTCACCGAGGTGAGGCCCCGGTGACTCCTGACGTCAGCTCCCTGAACCCCGACACAGGCCCGCGCTGGTGTTTGTCTCCCACCGTTTTCTAACCTCAATGTTTGATTGGTCTTCCCTTCCCTGTATGTCCTCCCTCCCCTTTCCGTAACCCCTCCCCCCTCTCTCCCCCTGTCCCTCCCCGCTCCTCCAGGTGGTGGCGTGGCGTCTGCTCCAGGACCAGGTTCCTCTGAGCGTGGACCTCCAGGGGGCTCTGTCCTGCCTGTGCCTGGCCCTGCAGCAGCCCTGCATCTGGAGCCGCCTGGCCTCCGCAGCCTACACCACTCACACCTGCTCCCTGGTGCACTGCCTCCGGCTCCTCATCACCGCAGGTGGGTGTGTGTGTGTGTGTGTTCAGGGGAGGTGTGTGTGTGTTCAGGGGAGATCTGTGTGTGTGTTCAGGGGATGTGGGTGCGCGTGTGTGTGTTTAGGGGAGGTGGGTGTTCGTGTGTGTGTTCAGGGGAGGTGGGTGTTTGCGTGTAGGTGCTTTCGATGGGTCGCTCTGGGGTTTCTGTGTAAGTGTGTGTGTTTGTTTGAGAGCGTGTGAGAAACCTTTGCCTGTGTGTGTGTCCAGTGGCGGTGGGTCCAGGAGACCAGCTGCTGCGTCCAGAGAGGAAGATAGACAAGAGCCGAGACTCTGACTCTGACCAGGTCGACTCTCCACACCTCGACAGTGAGTAGCACCACCTCTCACACACACACACACACACACACACACACACACACAAAGAAAGTTGATGACACCAAATGTGTGTGTGTTTTCCAGACGTGTGTGAGCGCTGTGCGTGTGAGACCATGGCCGAGCTGGTGGAGGGGCTCCAGAGTGTCCTGGCACTTGGTCACCATAGGAACAGCTCCATCCCTGCCTTCCTCACCCCGACACTACGCAACATCGTCATCAGTCTGTCCAGACTGCCCCTGGTCAACAGCTACACACGAGTGCCCCCACTGGTCAGTCTGACACTGTGTGTGTGTGTGTGTGTGTGTGGGGCTGAACGTTTGTGCATGTTTGCACACCCAACTTCTACGTGTGTGTGTATGCATATCAAATGTGTGTGTGTTTAGTACTTACGTGACTGTGTGCTTTTGTACATGTGTGTATAACTAACGTCTCTGTGTGTGTGTGTGTTCGTGTGTGTGTGTATACATGACGTGTGTGTGTGTGTATACATGACGTGTGTGTGTGTGTGTATACATGACGTGTGTGTGTGTGTGTGTATACGTGACGTGTGTGTGTGTGTGTATACATGACGTGTGTGTGTAGGTGTGGAAGCTGGGCTGGTCCCCCCGGCCAGGTGGAGAGTTTGGCACAGCCCTCCCTGAGATCCCTGTGGAGTTCCTCCAGGAGAAGGACGTCTTCAGGGAGTTCCTCTACCGCATCAACACACTGGGTGAGAGGGTACACTCACACGCACACACACACGCACACACTCACGCACACACATGCACTCACACGCACACACACACACACATGCACTCACGCACACACACACACACACACAGGATGTCGTTCCCTCAAGCAGTACAGTCTTCGGCCGCCGTACAGAAGAATTTTCTTCTTGTCCCCAAACATTTTCAACCCAAGATGTCGTACGGTCGTTAAGTGGTTCTCAACCCTGGTCCTCAGGGACCCCCTGACCTGCATGTTCTAGATGTTTCCCTGCTCCAGCACACCCGATTCCAATGAATGGTTGTTATCAGGCTTCCACAGACCCATTCATTAGGGTGTCATCTAAAGTAGTACCCAAATACTCACACTGCTCCACACTCTCAGCGCCCATTCTGTTGATCATTTCCTGGTGAGGTACTCTGTATAGTGAAGTCTTGCAGATTGTTCTTCCCATGCTGCGTGACCGTTGTGACCGCGCTGCTGTGACCACGCTGTGACCGTGTGGTGACCGCGTTGTGACCACGTTGTGACCGTGTTGTAGGCTGGAGCAGCAGAACCCAGTTTGAGGAGACGTGGGCCACTTTGCTGGGGGTGCTGGTCACCCAACCCCTCCCTATGGACCAGGAGGAGGAGACCCAGCAGGAGGTACACACACACACACACACACACAACGTACACACACGTACAGGGTTAGGTTTGTCACCTTAAAGTGTGTATCCACAGGTGTTAAGTTGACCACCTTGGGTTGTGTGTGTGTGTGTGTGTGTCTAACCCTAACCCCGCCCCCAGGAGGACCTGGAGAGGACTCAGATCAACGTGCTGGCCGTCCAGGCCATCACCTCCCTGGTGCTGAGCGCCATGACCCTGCCCACCGCCGGCAACCCTGCCGTCAGCTGTCTGGAGCAGCAGCCCCGCAACAAGAGCCTGAAGGCCCTCGACACCCGGTACCACACACACACACCACCACACACCACTCACTCACATTGTGTCAAATAATCTTATCAACACTACATGGATGGTATTTATGTGTACTCACACACAGCACGCAGATGTAAGATTCTAAGATACAGACACTGTTTGAAGGCTGTTTGTGTCCACACACACACACACACACACACACAAGCATGGCTGATGTGTTCACTGGTCCTGCACGCTCCTCAGGTTTGGCCGGAAGCTGTCTGTGATCCGAGGGGAGGTGGAGAGAGAGATCCAGGCCCTGGTGTCCAAGAGAGACAACGTCCACACACACCACCCCTACCACGCCTGGGACCCCGTCCCCTCGCTGTCTGCTGCCTCCGCAGGTCACACACACACACACACACTCTCACACACACACAGACATACTGTCATCGCAATAGGTGTGTCGCATTCCACATACTTTCTGGACAGAAATACAGGCTGTTTATATTCACGTACAATATTGTGTGTGTGCGTGTGTGTGTGTGCGTTGGCATCTTGCAGCAGGCACCCTGATCAGCCACGAGAAGCTGCTGCTCCAGATCAACACAGAGAGGGAGCTGGGCAACATGGACTACAAGCTGGGCCAGGTGTCCATCCACTCTGTGTGGCTGGGCAACAACATCACCCCCCTGAGGGAGGAGGAGTGGGGCGAGGACGAGGAGGACGAGGCCGACACCCCGGCCCCCACCTCACCACCCACCTCCCCCATCAACTCCAGGTCTCTCACACACACACACACACACACACACACACACACACACTACCTCACCACCCACCTCCCCCATCAACTCCAGGTCTCTCACACACACACACACACACACACACACACACACTACCTCACCACCCACCTCCCCCATCAACTCCAGGTCTCACACACACACACACACACACACACACACTACCTCACCACCCACCTCCCCCATCAACTCCAGGTCTCACACACACACACACACACACACACACACCACCTCACCACCCACCTCCCCCATCAACTCCAGGTCTCACACACACACACACACACACACACTACCTCACCACCCACCTCCCCCATCAACTCCAGGTCTCACACACACACACACCACACTACCTCACCACCCACCCTCCCCCATCAACTCCAGGTCTCTCACACACACACACACACACACACTACCTCACCACCCACCTCCCCCATCAACTCCAGGTCTCTCACACACACACACACAAGTCCAGCCGTTCACCCTAAGGGAGCACATGCTTGTATGAGGTGTCCAGAACACCTTCTTAACCCCCTTTCCTCCACGTCTCTCCAAACAGGAAGCATCGAGCAGGGGTGGACATCCACTCGTGCTCCCAGTTCCTGTTGGAGCTCTACAGCCAGTGGGTCCTCCCCGGTTCCCCTAGCAACAGGAGGACCCCCGTGGTGCTGATCAGCGAGGTGGTCCGCTCGGTGAGGATAGACACACACACACATTCAGTTGTGTTCATTCACAAAACGTCAGTCAGGGAAATGACCATTATTGCGCCATGTAGTTAGTAATATGACAGGTAACATCCCTCTGCTGTTTCATCCTTTCAAACGGACAGGAGGAAAAAACCTCCACAGACATAGTGAGAGAAATGAGCGGTAGTCTTTACCCTGTCACGCGCAGCATGCATGTCCGTTTACAGTCTCTCACCATCTCTTTTTGTCTCCATGTCTTTCCCTCTCTCTCACCCTCTCTTTCCTCTCCATCTATCTACTCCCTCGCCCCTCTCCAGTTGTTAGCTGTGTCCGACCTGTTCACAGAGAGGAACCAGTTTGACATGATGTTCTCCACCCTGATGGAGCTGCAGAAGGTTCATCCCCCCGAGGACGAGATCCTCAACCAGTACCTGGTGCCGGCCATCTGCAAGGCTGCTGCCGTACTTGGGATGGTGAGGAGCGTGTGTGCGAGCGTGTGAGCGTGTGTGTGTGTAGGCAAGCCGGTTACGTGAGCAAACGCACGCATCGAGATTGAGCCTGCACTGCTGCTTTCTATCATTGTCCCTGTACTTTGTGTATTTCGTGAATGTATCCATCTCTCCGTTCGTCCATCTGTCTCCCTAGCAATTCAATCATTCATCCCTCCATCAATCCATTTCATGAATTCACTAACCCCTCCAGGACAAGGCGATAGCGGAGCCCGTGTGCCGCCTGCTGGAGACCACCCTCCGCAGCACCCACCTCCCCAGCCGCATGGGCGCTCTCCACGGGGTCCTGTACGTGCTGGAGTGTGACCTGCTGGACGACACGGCCAAGCAGCTGATCCCCGCCGTGTCCGAGTACCTGCTGTCCAACCTCCGCGCCATCGCACAGTGAGGGCGCACACACACACACGTGTACACACGCCTGCGAGCACGCACACACACACACACACTGTACGAGCTCCCCACCCGTGGCAGGGAGGCTACAGTAATTGGTGTCTTGCCATCGTCAGTCGAGCTGGGGATGGCAGGCTGATCAGTCGAGCTGGGGATGGCAGGCTGATCAGTCGAGCTGGGGATGGCAGGCTGATCAGTCGAGCTGGGGATGGGAGTGGAGGTGGATGATGAGAAGGCTCATGCTGAGAACACACACACAGACCACACACACACACACCGTATATGACCTTCTGTTGTCTCTGTTAGTCCTTAAATTCATGGAAATGCCATCTTCTGTGTCTGGCTGTGATCAGTCAGATATGGCTGTCCTTTCATCTGGCTACATTATACAACCATTAGGGATTCAGTGCAAAGTTCGGCCTCATTAATAAGCCGAGCCCAACCCGAGTCTGGAGATCAAGGACCACTAGATGGCACTACCTACTCGCCTTCCCACATAGTCCACATATCCTCTCCCTCTGGTAGCTGTGTGTCTGAGCCAGTGTGTGTTCAGTGTAACGTAATGTGTGTGTGTGTGTCGACAGCTGTGTGAACCTGCATAACCAGCAGCACGTGTTGGTGATGTGTGCCGTGGCCTTCTACATGATGGAGAACTACCCTCTGGATGTGGGAGCCGACTTCACCGCCGGAGTCATCCAGGTCAGAGCCCAGTGTGTGTAGACGTGTGTCAGTGTGTGTGTGTGTGTGTGTGTGTGTCACTGTGTGTGTGTGTCTCCGTCTCCCTTTCTCTATTCCTTCCCTTCCTTCCTCTCCACTGGCTCCCTCCTCCCTTATCCTTGATCTCCTCTTTTCTCCTCCCTCCCTGTCTTTCTCTTTCTCCCTCCAACCCCACTCACCATGTCCCCCTCCACGTCCACATCCATATGACCTCACGCGTTTGATGTCCCCCAGACGTGTGCCGTGATGGTGTCGTCCAGCGAGGAGTCCACCCCGTCGGTCATCTACCACTGCGTCCTGAGGGGTCTGGAGCGCCTGCTGCTGTCGGAGCAGCTGTCCCGGCTGGACAGCGAGGCGCTGGTCAAGCTCAGCGTGGAGCGTGTCAACATGCCCAGCCCCCACAGGTCCATGGCCGCGCTGGGGCTCATGCTCACCTGCATGTACACCGGTAAGACTCCCTCTGCTGGCCACGCCGAGCACTTCCTGTTCGGGGTTTCCGAAGGCTTAAAGCTGCAGTTTTTCAATGGCATGAACGCCTACTGTTCCTCGATACTAACGCTAGCTGACTAGCTTACCTGCATGTACAGTAGGACTGCGCTTCCCTGTAATGGAGTCAGTGCTCACGATCGTGAATGCTAAATGCTAACAAGCGTGTATGCTAAATGCTAACAAGCGTGTATGCTAAATGCTAACTAGCGTGTATGCTAAATGCTAACTAGCATGTCCACTAAATGCTCACTTGCATGTAGACTGAAACTGGTCATTGATGAGCTCACAAGTGCTTGCCAGCTCCCACCTGCATGCCCAGCAATTTTTTATGTTCCCATCAAGTGTTGTGATTATCGGTACACTACAGTACCTTTACTACACGCTAATGCTTACCATCGCTCAAACCCATACACTCAAACAGTTTTTGAACTACAGTTATACTTGTGGTAAGACTATTTTGTGAGGACCATTACTATTGTCAGGTAGCATGTCCATAGCAAACAATACCCCATTATACTGCATGATGCATATCTAGTTAGGACTTACAGTACAGCTTTAAAAGTTCCTTTACTTGTGCAAGCTTGCATGTAACCTAGCTACCTGTGGTATTAGCAACTGCGATGGCCTCTACGATTCCCTGTACTAACTCTAGCCAGCTAGCTCCCCCGTAAGCTAACCGCTAACGTGCTAACCAGCAGTCTCCTACCCTAACAGGGGCGAGCCTCTGTTGCCTTGCCAAGTCCACCCCCGATGTGGCACAGACTGGTTACCTGTCCAATTTCACTGCCAATTTATTGAACATTTTCAGTCTTCCCACACAATGTAATTCCCGACCTTTCTCCTATTCACTCCCCAATGCAGAACCCCTCTTCCCCCAATCCCCTCCCAGTTTTAACTCACCCCCTCCTAATTTAACGGCGGTCACACTTTCGTCCTCCCAGCGGTGGTTGCGTCGGGTTCAGAGGTCACAGAGGTTAGGGGTCAGGTTGGCGTTGGCGAGGCGGTGGCGGTCACCGCTGGTCCTGTTGGTTTCTCCTCAGGCAAGGAGAAGGCCAGCCCCGGTCGCCCCGCCGACGCGGACCCCCAGGCCCCCGACAGCGAGTCCGTCATCGTCGCCATGGAGAGGGTGTCCGTGCTCTTTGACAGGTATGGAAACACACTTTGGGTGCATCCTACATCCACGCCCAGGCAGCCAGATGCAGCCAGATGCAGCCAGACCTTCATCCCTGGCCTCGTCTCTCTCCAGGATCCGTAAGGGTTTCCCCAGCGAGGCGCGGGTGGTGGCCAGGATCCTGCCTCAGTTCCTGGACGACTTCTTCCCTCCGCAGGACGTCATGAACAAGGTCATCGGGGAGTTCCTGTCCAATCAGCAGCCTTATCCACAATTCATGGCCAGTGTGGTTTACAAGGTCAGTGGGGAATGACTCACCCTCGCAGACTCTCTCTCTCTCTCACACACACACACACACACACATCCTTGTGTAAGTTGGCGCTGGTATTTTTCTACCATCTTCATTAGTCAGTACTGCCATTTTGTCCTGGTCTGTCTAGAAAAGGAATGTTCCCTTGAACAGAATTTCAATGGAAATGTGGTCAGAAACCGTTGCTTAGTTACTGGTATAGAGCTCTTTGTTTCATGGACTTGCAGGCACTTTGTTGACAACATGTTGGCAAGGCAACGGACAACAGAACGAACACCAACCATGGTAGTAGAGTTAAGGCTCAATGGCAGAAATAAATCTTGCATTTGTTCTTCCCATGAAATTCTCCACGATGTGGATCCTGGTTATTGGCTGGCTGCAATGATTTCTCTCTCCTCCACCTCTCTCCTTCATACTTCTGTTCTTCCCCTCAACCTCTCTATCTGCCCCCCCCCCTCCAGGTGTTCCAGACTCTGCATGCGACGGGGCAGTCATCGATGGTGCGTGACTGGGTGCTGCTGTCTCTGTCCAACTTCACCCAGAGGACGCCCGTGGCCATGGCCATGTGGTCGCTCTCCTGCTTCTTCGTGTCGGCCTCCACCTCCCAGTGGATCTCCGCCCTGTATCCTTGCCGTCTACCTGTGTGGGTGTGGGTGTGTGTATCGGTGTTTGTGTGCGCGAGAGTGTGTGTATGTACCCCCCATCTCCCCATATACCATGTCGTCCTTAACCCCGCCCCCTCCAGCCTGCCTCACGTGATCAGCCGCGTGGGGAAGAGCGAGCTGGTGGACGCCAGCCTCTTCTGCCTGGTGGCCATGGACTTCTACCGCCACCAGATCGACGAGGAGCTGGACCGCCGGGCCTTCCAGTCCGTCTTCGAGACGGTGGCCTCGCCCGGCAGCCCCTACCACCAGCTCCTGGCCTGCCTGCTCTCCATCCACCAGGACACCTCCCTCTGAAGGCCTAAGGGGAGGGGTGGGGGGAGGAGGTGAGAGAGAGAGAGAGAGATGGAGAGACTATATACCTGGACACCTTCCTTTGAGAATAGAAAGAGCGACATTAGGAAAGAGAGGACACCTTTCACCAGAGAAAGAAGGTTAAGAGAGAAAGAGTGTGCAATGAGAGAGTGTGGAATAAGAGCGAGAAAGAGAGAGAGTGTGGAATGAGAGAGAGACAAAGAAAGAGCACCTAGACACTCTCCCAGAAAGAGAATGAATGGAAAAATGAGGTAGACTATAAGAACTCTCTGTATCCATCTAACCTTCTAATGTTGTCTCCGTTGTGTTCTCTGGCCTCATCCTCCCTTTCCCCACTCATTTTAAGTCAAGGGGTTGATAGTGATATGGAAACCTATCTGGTCCTTCAAACCGTCAAAGAAGCATGAAGAGGGGTTGTTGAAAGGGGAAGCCATCTTAGAACGTTTGGATGCACTATAGCTAGTCACAGACCTGCACTCTCTCAATGTCTATAGATAAAGAGGAATGGTCTTTCAGAATGATGAAGTACACTGGTCCCAAATGCTTTAAATGGTTCCACCCTCACTCACATTTCCCCAGGAATGCTTCTGCAAGGACGTACGACAACACTAGCCCCACTCGAACTGACCTTCATCCAGAACCTTGACGAGCAAAGAAAATAATATAAAATGATATTAAGATGATGAAAAAAGAGTAAAGAAACTGGATTTGTATATTTTCCTGTGAGGACTTGCTTGAGCCTTGTAACGTTATATTGTATGAAGAAAAGTAAAATCTAAAGTATTTACTATATTTAAAGTTCAATACTTCTATTTTTCAGTGCGTTTTGTTACAGAGAGCAGAACACGGATTCAAACTGACAAAGATCATTAGTCTAGATATGTCTGCTTGGTGTTGTCAGTAGTTATCTACAGTATCTTTGTAGTAATTCTTTTTAATTTTTAAAGTAATTCCCTCTATCTTTCGCTTATCAACTCCAAGATGACAGAGTGAGAAAAAGTGAGAGAAAGGATAGATATGTTTTATGTATCTTTTCAAGAGTAAAAAGGATCACTAATAGCCATAGTAAATATCCCTGTCTAAAAATGGCAACAACAACAAAAATGCTGCGATTGTATCATTGTCATTGTGGACCGACGGGGAGGGGTTGGTCTTTCACTGTTAGCATGATGCTACGATTCCTGTCTCTCTATGTGCAGTTAGCCTAGCCTAGCCTCCGGGACTAGACAAAGGTCAACACTGGAGTCACCAATCAAAAGCTTTCAGGAAGCTCACCTGAACAAGTGTCCCATAATTACCCGTCACCTATCATACTATGCCTGCCCTCGATGGCTTTGCACTTTGCACCGTTTACAGCTTATTGGTCAGAAAAAATATATGGAGTTCCTGATTGGCTCTTTGGTGAACTTCCTGTTTTCTCTGGTGACTCTTTTTTCAGTCCTTCTCCATCTTGTCCCATCCCTGGATGATACCCCACACTAAATCCAACATATTTGCTTCCTCTCAGGATGAGATGTGATTACTTATTGGAATTTTAATCAGTCACTGGGAGTAAAGCCTAGTTATGTTTTATTGGAGTTATCTCAGTGTATCATGTCAAGTGTATAATTGTAACGTAAAACATAACTTCACAATGCATGAAGAATGACAGCTGTACAAACGGGAGCCACAAAAACCCTTCATGTAACAGTGACGTATGCAAACGAAGCTTTAAGCCGACATGATTCCATTCGATAAACTTGACCCTGACATGCTTGGTTGGCCTCCTCACTCCTGTACAGACACATACCAGACGACTGAATCTGTCCTACTGTTTATCCTGCAGACGCATGACCAACTTCCCTGTATTTCCTGTATACTGTATTTCTATGGTAAGGATTCTGGCGTTGGTTATGCCGATGAGGGAGGGAGAGGAGGAGGAACGCAATTCAAAAAGGTTGTTTGTTATATAACTGTAGCAACCAACAGCTGCTTTGACCAAGCAACAGGCGTCATGGTGTTACCTTAGCAACGCCACCGGTCAATGCTATGTTCTTGTCTGTTGTAGTTGTTTTTCCCTCCCTTCAAAGCTTTGAAACAGCTTCTTTTTAATTCACTGTCCCGCCACTTACTGTCTTAGTGCAGCGTATTGAGTGTCTAGCACTTAAAAACTTGAAGTTCTTCTCACATCAATGGAATCTGCTTCCTCGTTTTCTCTGTGTCAATGTACGCTGCATGGGACTTGCATTGAGTACTGGATGACCTTACTACCACACACAGAAGGCAATGTAACACACTGATTTTGGTCGTGGTCACCAGTCAAAATGATGTATTCATACAATAAATGATTAAGTCCCCAGTTGTTTGGTAGCTGTTTTTAAGATTATGAAGACAGATGGAAATGTCAGTGTGAGGCCTCCCAAAGCAGTCATATGTGCATAAGGAATTAGACGAGCTGTCAGCCAAGAGCAAAGATATGTTCTTTTTTTTTGTGTGTGCAAGTAATCTATTCCATATTTAATCTGTCTAAAGTCAAGATGGACATGTTCTGTTTTAAGGAGATGTAGTCTGGGAAATCTTCTATGTAGATATTGAAATGGGTGTCAGTTGCTTTGTTTGTGTTCTTGAGACAATTTGATTTTTTTAATTCTTCAAATCCCAAAACACTGTACACAGGTCCCCTGTTGAGATAATACGCTTATCCAGAGTTCGTTTTGGCAGTTGCAGGAAGGAAGGGCTAGGACAAGGGGGAGGGGCCAGGACAATGGGGAGGGGCCAGGGCCGAGGTGAAGTTTGATGAGTTTAACACAGCCTGCTGTAAGACTTCCAGACTTTTTCTTCCTGTTTTGGCCCACTTTTAAGGTTAGAAACGAACCTATCAGTGCGTAGATGAGAACAACACTGTCTTTCTACACCATCACAATTCACCATTCCATTGAGAAGTGAGTGAAAGCATTTGTGCCAGGGAAGAACTGGAATCTTCTCTCTCCTCCCTCTCGATTCAACTAAACATTGTTGCCATAATGACTACAGTCATTTAATGCTGGGATGTAACAAAACAAATACCCAGCTCTTTAGGACCTGTATAGGTGACCACAGCACAGTGTGTTGTTGACAAAGGCAAATGTTGTCATTCTGCTTTTATGGCGTTCATCCCCAGGTTTGGGAGGCTATGATAGAGCCATGGAACTTAAAACATTCTCATTTGATTCTACACATGGAACTTGTGTTCTGGAGCCTCTTTTGAAGCAGTATATAACCTGTCTCACCTTTCTTCACTGTTTTTCCTGGTCTGAGAATAATATATAATTGAGTATTTAATTTAATGGCACTATTTTAACATGATGAAATACTTGAAATGTTATGTTGTAGAAATGAATAAATAATCAAATGTTAATTCTGTCTATATATTTAATATAGAAAATGTAATGTTATTTGGCTGCCGTCTTCATGAATTCAAGATTATTATACGTCACACATCCACACACACAAAAAACAAAGTATTATGTCCTAAACACTGGACACATTTTCTCTTGTATCAGTTTATCTATAGTGTCCACAGTTCATCCAATTACGTGACGAACAAATAGTGACAAACGTATTGTCTCCTAGCAAACCTGTTAAACTGCTATAAATGCCATAATTGTGTTGTGGGTGTGACCATCTGCACTAATCCCCTCTCTCCCTGAGCTGAGGAACAACTGCCAGGCAAGCCAGACGACCCGCCAGGTTAAGGACAAGACACTTAAGATCAGAATTTGCAGACAGGCAGTATTTTGAGATAGACACGGCATAGGTCGCACGCCGTTGTCTAGGAAATAGCCATGGAGTCACACATAATTGTTTCAAATCACCATGAACTGGACTGGGGCGCTTAAGTACTAATCATAGCCCACGAACACTTAATTGTACACAATGGATGCTTTTATGCTGACAATTTAATGCATTGGCTTATTGTGTTATGCAGCTGACCGTTTGAGATGGCCTGCGTGGTTATTATAGTGTCAGCCCAGTCCAGTGTGGTCTACATAATGATTAGGGATTATCAGTGAGATCTCCATATGCCTCCCAGTAAAGTGTAATTGGAGTGTCAGTGTGAAAGGACTATCATAAAACAATTACTTGTCCACATGCTATAATTCATTGCCGTCTCTAAAGCACCATCTTACCTGCCTCTACAAGAAATGAAATGCATTTATTCTCCGTAAAGTTAGTTGTTGGTGGGGATATTGATCCGCTGGGGTGCTGACAAGGACGTGAACCCAGACCCATCTGTTTTGTTTCCAGACGAGACCACCTGCCCTGTCTGTATGGTAGGCTACAGTATACGTCTTGACGCGAGAGAGGAAATGTACATGACCCAGGGTTTAGAAGTCTCTCTGAAATCCCTCAGGCTCACATAGGTGTAAGCGTATTACCCTGCATGATTGTTGTTTTAATTCAGGTTCATCATTTTCACGCGTAACTGTAGCCTATAATTTATAGTCTAATATGCACAACTGACTTCTAGAAGTAAAAGTTTGTAGTGAGTAAAAAATGTATGGTTACTGAAGGTGACAATTAGTGAAGCCATAGTGTTTTGTTTCCAAGAAAACAAGCTACAGCAAAGGTGATCCGTCTGGATGATCTTGCCAACACATTGAGAGAGCACCTGTGGCCTATAACCTGTCCCCCAATTATTCCCAAGGAAGAGAGGATGCAGACTGTGGAATTTCGTCCAGACAGATAATTAAAAAAAGACTGGACTAGGCAATTAAACTAGCCTACTATTTATTTTTGTTGAAAAGCCGTAATTCACCTGAAGACGTTTAAGATGCTAAAACTATCTGTTTTAAACTGCCCATCACTCCATCATGTGACCCTGCGTTGGGTCCGTTAGTCCCTCCTTCTCCTCCCCAAAGATTCGCACACCTCCTTCTCCTTACCAGATGGTTGTAGTCTTTTTCCTTTGTTTACTTATCGCGGTGTAGCCATTAATAACAATGGGATTGGACTTGGCATCGTCGGACAATATTTACCAGTAAGCTTTTATAACAATCAATTAATAGCATATTTTCACTTTGTCGAGTCAAGAAAGTTATAGGCTAGTTGACTATGCAATAGGAATTTCGTTCACGAGCCAGCACCTTCAGTTTTCTCCTTGAGCTGATTTTGAGAAATAATTAAACTAATACAATTCTTACGTGCATTATTAACATGTAGCCTACAAAATATAAAAAGTTAGTTTAGGAACATTAACCAGCTGGCAATGGAACAAGATAGGCCGGCGGGCTGCACCTTTTTCTTAGCCATATCATCTCCTGCGAATACAGTACCGTTAGCCAGCTGTGTTTCTTAGTAAAATAGCGTGTCAATACATTGCCATTCAATGTTCTATCCACGAGGAGCTTGCACATTATAACATATGTGTAAGTGACACTTTGTTGCTGTGTTTATTGAAAGTGGTGTAAACTGTGAAACGTTACAGACAGCTACTTTGTTACTCTACAATTCTCAGTCAAACTTAAATATTTTTCTTTTTTTGGCGAGCTGGACTTGATGTGACTGACAGTCATATGGGCCAATGACATGGCAAAAAACTTATGTGTACACTATCGTTGTCAAGGCGACTCATTGAAATTCCTGAGCTTAGTACAAATGGGGGCGGGACAGATGTCCAGCACGGGTGTATTCACATAGAATGATTTTTCAACTAGCGGTTTTAGTTAGTCCAAAAAAGTTAGTAAAATTGGTAAATACTTTAAAAAGACATGCTGTTCTGAGAGTTAACATTTTCTTCGATTTTTTATTAAAAATTACGTGGATAATGAACAACCCCTGAGATCGCAGTAAGTCGAAAAGTTCAAATTGTACAATAATGTTAGGCTACTGTAGCCCATAGCGTAGCACTCTGCCAGCGAGTCGACATTGTTTTTTTCCCATGGTCGTTTTAATTGTCATTTACTGTGTTGAATTTGCATTGATAACAGTTTATTATAACTAAACATAATCAGATATAAAGTAATAAAATAAAGAGATACATACGTTTTTAGGAAGTCAAGCTTATGTTGCCATGCAACTGTACAGGGCTATATTTTCTCCCCTTTCACCTGTGCATGACTGTTTCTGAACCCCTCCTCTAGTCAGGGTCGGAAATCACTCTAAAGCTTTCCTTAGTTGTGCTGCTTTGTACTTTTGTGACTTAATATCTTGAAAATATACTATCAGTATTAGCTATGTTTGAAGTGAACCAGTGGACACCAATGGATAGATGGTTTGATTGATAGAAACTGATAGTGTGTAATGTGTGTTGTCTGGTCCTGCAGGTGAACTAGACTGTGAACCCGGCCAGAGTAGCAGCAGGATGGGAGAGCTGGCGTAGCCGTGTTGAAGCTGAGGCCTTGCTCTCACCCTCTCGCTACATTTAGACCTCCTCCTCGGCTTTTCAGAAGCCCACGACACCCACCCTTGAAAGGGGCGGAGGGCGGAGAGGGGCATTTTGGGACACACCCATGCTCGTACTTTGTGTAAAGAAGACCGCCAACATGTCATTTCTGTCACGCCAACTGAATTGACGAGAGGAAAAAAAGAGAGAGAGAAACCGGAAAAATGTTCAGACAGGCAGATACGTCATCCAAGAGACGTCATGGGGGCGGGCTGCCCTTGTCCCCGCCTCCCCCTCCCCAGGGTCGAATCCGTGGTGTGGAGGTGGCGCGGGGGAGGACGGGGTACGGCTTCACCCTGTCAGGCCAGGGCCCCTGTGTCCTGAGCTGCATTCTGAAGGGAAGCCCCGCTGACTACATGGGCCTGCGCTCTGGTGACCACATCCTGTCCGTCAATGACATCAACGTCTCCAAGGCGTCCCACGAAGACGTGGTCAAGCTCATCGGCCGTTGCACTGGCATCCTTCACCTGGTGATCGCCGAGGGGGAGCGTCACCGTGGTGGCCGTCACCACGGCAGCCGACGAGGCGCCGGGGGCGGGGCGGCTGCTCACGTGGACTCCTGCTCCAGCGACGAGGAGCTGGGCAGTTTCCATGACAACGGTGGCGGCGGCGTCAACAACAACAACAACAGCCACCACCACAAAGGAGGGTCCAGGGGAGGCTGGTTCAAGCCCAAACTGGACCACAAGGCCCTGGGCATCAACAGGGCTGAGAGGGTAGTGGCAGAGATGCAGTCGGGAGGGATATTCAGCATGATCTTTGAAAACTCCAGCCATTCTTCCAGCAGCTCTGAGAAAGAGCGAGTCATCGCCCCCGGGCCTTCCTCCTCCTCCTCCTCCTCCTCCAAGCCCCGCCCGCTCTCCGAACCTGAGTTCCCCCTCCCTACCGGAACTCCCACCCCCACTCCCGCAGCAACCCTAACCTCCTGTCTGAGGAGGAGATGGCCAGGGTGCTCAACGACGACTCTGTCTTTCTGGACTCCTACCAGCACCCCCTCCACCACCACCAGGAGGACCAGGAGCTGGAGGTGGGAGTCGGGGAAGACTTTGCTCTTGAGCCCAGCGAAGGCATCCTGAACGTGGGCATGATGGTGGGGTACCTGGGCTCCATTGAGCTGGCCTCCACGGGAGCCAGCCTGGAGAGCGACAGCCTGCAGGCCATCAGGGGCAGCATGAGGCGGCTCCGTGCCGAGCAGAAGATCCACTCCCTGGTGCTCATGAAGGTGCGGGTGTCAACATCAACAAATCACTTTTATTTCTTTTTTCATTTCCCAGCAATCTTTACAGCCTTTTTACAGCCTTCCCTTAAACAAAGTTCAAGTATAGTTTACACAACGACAAGCCTTACTTTTCATTACTTTCATTACACAACGTATTTTTTCATTGTTTGCTTTACATTATTATTATTTACATTACGTGTCAGCGGTCCATCAAGTCCACTGAAGAACAAAATAGCAATTATATTCAATATGATATCTAATATCTAATGATGTCAACATTCCGACCACCAGGTGATGCACGACTGTGTGCGCCTGGTCAGTGACAGGGGTCAGGTCCTGGCCACCTATCCTGCCGAGAAACTCGCCTTCAGCGCCTGTTGCCCCGACGACCGCCGCTTCTTCGGGCTGGTCACCATGCAGGCCACGGACGACCACGAGGACTGTCGCTACGGCAACGGGCAGGAGGAAGAGGGTGGTCTGAGGACTTCCTGTCATGTTTTCATCGTGGATCCCGATCTGTGTCACCACCAGGTGTGTTTCGGGGTTCAACGTACCTTCTGTGAAGCATATGAATGACATACCTTGAAAGCCTAACATGTGATGTATCACACTACTGTCCTTCCTCAGGTGCATGCTGGGGTAGCGATGCAGTTCAGGTTTGAGTGTACCCCGGACCCAGACACCGGGGGCTGTCTGGAGTTCCCCCCCACCTCCCAGCCTCTGCTCCAGTTCGTCTCGGTCCTGTACCGGGACATGGGGGAGAACATCGAGGGGGTGCGGGCTCGGGCCTTTGTGGATCCTGACAACGACGCCCAGCAGAACCACAGCACCAGCAGCAACAGCGACAGCGGCATCGGCAACTTTCTGCCTGAGGAGAAGAGCAACAGAGTCCTATTGGTGGATCTGGGAGGCAACGCCCACAGCCCAGGCGTACGCCACTGGGACAGCCCCCCTCCCTCCTCGCAGGCCTGGGGCCCCGCCCTCCAGGGTGGCGGCCCCTCCCTCCCCCCGCCCCCTCCGCCCTTGATCCGAAACGGCTACCGCCACGACCTCCACCTGGCCGACCTCCCCCACCCTCACCCCCTGCCCCACCCCAACCCTCACCCGGAGCCCTCCGGCAGACACCCGTCTCGGGGAGGGCACCCCCACCACTACCCCCCAGGGAAGAGAGGAGGAGCGGGAGGAGAGAAGAGAGGAGGAGGGGGAGGAGGGGGAGGAGGGGAGGCTTCCTCACAGAGGTGGCTGCCCGTCCACGTGTTGAGAGACTGGCGTCATCATCCAGGAGGAGGAGGAGGAGGAGGCCTGGGCCCGGGACTGAGCAGCGACCAGGAGTCCTATGCTGAGTCCACAGACGGCTGGTCCTCAGCGAACTGCAGCACGCTTCCGCCACCCATGAACAAGATCCCTGCCGACCGCTACCGTGCTCCGCTGCCCGGGGGGGGACCTGGCCCAGCCACACAGGCTCACTGCACAGAAGGACGAGTGGGCCAAGAAGCTGTTTGGGGCCGGGGCCGGGGCCGGGGCCGGGGCCGGGGCCGGGGCCGGGGCCGGGGCTGAGAAAGGAGCTAGGACTCAAAACAATGGGAAGAAGAGAGGGAGCGCGAAAGATGGAGACAAAAAGGTAAGAAGAAGTGATGGTCGATGGTTAAAAGGTGTTAGAACACAAAATGTGTTAAGTTAGTTTGTGGATGCGTAATGACTGGTGTGATAATACTGTATTCACCTTACTTTATGCTTTGAAATATTTGTCTGACTGTACGTTTGTACTTGTAGCCTAACAGTACAGATTTATCTTTACATTTAACGCCACATGAAATAATACTACGATGCTGTTTAGCAGGTTCTAATGCTTGTAAGTGATGTAAGTGTACAGGTCACCTCTGTAGCTGTGTGGATGTGTGTGACGGTGGCCAGGTTAGTGGCTTGTGGTGGAGTTGTGTTAAAACTGACCCAGAGATGAGAAGCCCAGATGCCAAGCTCCATGTCTTATCACACTACTGCAATGGAAAAGTACCACGATGCCGTACATACACAGTCCATCTCCCTATCCTGCTCTCTCTGTGTCTCTCTCTCTTTCAATATCTCCGTCTCTCACTGTCTTTCTCCAGAAAAGGCACTTCTACACTTCACGTCACTTGACTCTCTCTCACACACACACACACACACACACACTTTTTATTGTTTGTAAAATATGATTCAGATACTTAATCTATATTGATGGTCAGCCTATACATGTCACAGTGGTGTAGTCGGTGGAGACTGGAGAGCAGCTGTCACCTATTTCTCTGCTCCACGCTCCAGTATCAGAGCATGCATTATTCAGCACATGGACATTTGCCTCCACTGAAAACCACCTGTTTCTCATGGTAACTAATCAACACACCTGGCTTTCTCTGGTAATGTTAGCCTCAAATTCCATCAATGAGATTATATCCTCTCTTATGGCTAGTTTGATACTAGGCCTACTGCTTAGGTAGGTCTACACTTCTTGGACTACTAGACTATTGAGGATCTTGGATCAAGGGCGTACAATTCAGCTTGGTTGTTTATGTGTAACTGAGTTTGGGGAAAGCTCAATGTACACTGTCAGTTTGACCATCGCTGGTGGTGGAATAAAACGACTGGCTAATCCTTTTTCATCTTTGTTTTGCATTTCCTGCCCGGTGTAAGTCATTGTGTGAGCAACTTCCTGTTTTGGATATGTTTTGTAGTTTTGATTAATAGCCTATGTGATTGTACAGGCCTATGATTTATTGATGGTGATTAGACGGTGTGTGTGTGTGTGTGAGATGGAGGGAAAGGGAAAGAGATGACAGAGGGAGAGACAGAGAGGCAAGAAGGCAAGCAGGTAGCCATCGGCTAACAATGCCACATTGCCAGAATGACAGGATTCTTACAGACATGTCATTTCCTGTTAAGCGCTTTCCTCAATTGCAGGACAATTACCTCCTGGATGATCTTTTGTAGCATAGCATTACTGAAGCTGTGTCGTAACAGACTGGAACCTGCCTCACCAGGGACGACCACTAGACCAGCTGGTCCCAAAGCGGGGGCAGGGGCTTGGGCTGGGGCTGGGGCTGGGGTTTGGGTGGGGCTGGGGCTGGGGCTGGGTCTCGGGTCTCGGTCAAGGACCCTTGGGGGACAATCAGAGGAAGTTGAGGAGGGGTGTGCAACAGGAAGTGAGATCTCTGCCTCAGCCAGACAATGACATGTGACTTGAGACGCAGGGCCTTGATGGCGGTGTCACTGGGGACCGTTACGGTAAGAGCCGTCCTGGAAACTGCCTGTTGGGAATGTCGTTTGGGAGAGAGAGAAAAAGAGGATTTATGATGATGAAAACATGAGTTGGGATGCAGACATGATATCTTGATATATTCCTTAAATATTTGTTAGTTAATCCACAAATGGATAATGGGGAACAATATTGTGTAAGCTTGTGGAATCCTTTTCCTTGCTGCATGATTATGTGTGTCCACATGGTGGCACTGTTTAATTATGTTATATTCAACAGCCTTTGTTTGGTAGACCACTTCAGGTCTTCAAATAACAAGTCATTTAGAAAATGACCAGTTCAGTCCTGAAATAAAGTTACAACACAGCAAACAAAATGACGCTTTCAGCACTAAGATTAGTCTTTACCCATGTAAAGATGTCTCTGATAGGACCCCGATTCCTCTGTTTTGTGCCCGTGTGTGTGTGTGTGTTTTCCTGTCATGCCAGCTGTGTTGTCTCATAAACAGGAAGGATGCTTCCCCTCCCTGTTCAGAGAGAGAGGGAGAGAGAGAGGGAGAGAGGGACAGAGAGGGGAAGCATCCTTCCTGAGAGGACGAGAGAGGGAGAGAGAGGGAGAGAGAGAGGGAGAGGGAGAGGGAGGGAGAGAGAGAGAGAGAGAGAGAGAGAGAAAGAGAGAGGGGGAGAGAGAGGGGGAGAGAGAGAAGAGGACGAGAGAGGAAGAGAGAGAGGGACAGAGAGAGTGAGCAGAGGGAGAGAGATGAGAGAGAGGGCGAGACAGAGATGAGCGTGAGAGAGGGAGAAGGGGGTGGGAGGGGTGAGAGAGCGTGAAAGATCATAGGGAGGTGAAGTATACAGATAAGTAGTTTCGAACTTTTCAGAACTGGGAACCTCCTCCCATTAATGTGTGTTTGTGTGGATCTCAACTCTGCGGGCACACCCTGACTCTAGAGACTAGTGGACTTACTCTAAGGCCTAAAACTGTGTGTTTGTGTGTGTTTGATCTGTCCTTGATAAACAGACATTCCAACCTGCAAAAACTCATTTCAGGGAGATTACTGCGTGCAGAGTCAAAATGTGTAAGACTTGGGATGTCTGGCTAAGGACAACAGGAATGGCTCTCATGCACACACTCACACAAACACACAAACACACATGCAGACAAACACACACGCACACAAACACACACACACGCACACACACAAACACGCACACAAACACACATGCACACAAACACATGCACTGAGAGTTCATTCCTGTATCCAAGCAACCACTGGCCATGTCAGTGATTTGAAACATAGAAGAGCCCCTATAGTAATCAGCCAATCATATTCCACGCACATCCCAGTTGTGTGTCTAGCGCCCAATCAGCATTGATTAGCAATTCTGAAGTCAACAAGGCCCCTTGCCTTCGTCTTTTGAATTTCAAACAGCTAAAGAACCACAGATCGGCCATCATAATGGCTGTCCCACGATAGAACATGGAGCAACGGTATCAAATCTAGAATCCATTTTCTGCTTCGCTCCACTTGAAAAAAGAACTTCAGTTTAGATGGCCAAACCACTACAATCAGATGTTTGTCAGAACATTTGATCCCATTTCCCCTGATTGAAGGTAATCTCAGCTCTTGTCCAGCCCGCTTGACAATAGCCTTCCATCAGAAGGCATATTTTAGACACATTACATATGTGTATGTTTGTATTATCTCAGGCCTATGTATGTACAAGATGACGTGTTGTAGAGGGTCTGATGCTGTATGTGCGTGTGTCTACCATGCGGCCATAAGGGTGGAATTCGGCATTTAAGTGGAAAATAGGAACGATTGCGTCTCTGTCTCTGTCTCTGTCTCTCTCTCTCTCTCTCTCTCTCTGTCTCTCTCTTTCTCTCTGTCTCTCTGTCTCTGTCTCTGTCTCTGTCTCTGTCTCTCTCTCTCTCTCTCTCTCTAGCATCCTCCCTCTCTCAGTTTCCCTCTCAGTCATCCATCACAGCCATGGATGAGCTCCAGACTTGGGCCACGGCTGAGGAGTGTGTGCACGCGTGTTTGTGTGTTTAACGTTTAGAACACTGAAGATGTGTGTGTGTGATAGACTCTACCTGTGTGTTTACTGTTCGGGAATGTGTGTGTGTGTGTGCGCTCGTATGTGTGAATGACGTCTGCTGTGCTGACCTGTGTTCTGGTTGTCGAAGTCTTGGTTGTGTGTGTGTGGTGTGTGTAAGTGCGTGCTTGCATGCTGCCATAGAAAGAGAGCACATCTGCAGAATGCCATACGTGACTACGTGCACATCGGTTGCCTTCAAATGTTGTGTTGAGCTCATGTACAGTAATAAGGAGGTGAAGAAAGCCTGTTGTAACTGTGTGTGTGTGTGTGTGTGTGTGTGTGTGTGTTTGCTCAGGGCGGTCGTTTCCGGGGTCTGACCATGGGTTTCCCACCCCTCCCCCACCGCTCCTCCGGGCGCCGCTCTTTCGGACGCTCCAAACGCCTCAGCCTGGCACGCTCACTGGACGACCTGGAGGTAAACCCCTCACACACACACCCACACCACACACACACACACCACACCACACACACACACACACACTCTCTCTCTCTGTCGTCTACTGTTGCTGTTGTGGTCGTACCACCTCAGAACCCCAGCACATGTATCATCATCACAGGACGCTGCACATGTTAAACACACACATGACCCGCGCCTCGGATCACCACGGTGACGCGGGATCACCTCGGAGACGGGTGGAATGTGTGTATGACCGCAAGTCTGTGTGTGTGACAGATGTTTACATGGCTGTTCTTGTGATAAGGATCCCAGCTAAACGTTTTCTAGTGTCCCCTCTGACCTGGTATGGGATTGGCTGGCACAGCTGGAGATAAACACATTCCTTTAGACTGGCCTGGGAAACTAACCGAACCAGAACTGCAATGTTTCCTTCTTGTGTCCGGGTGACTGGCAGGTTTAAACGTCCAAGACGAGAGGCATTTTAAGAGACGGCCAGTCAAGAATGCGCCGGTCTTTTGACTAACTCAGTTGTTGGGTTTCATGTGACTCTCTAACAGTCGTGACTGGAGGTCTAACTGGGATCCACGATGACCCTTGACCAGAGAGATCAGAAAACATGGATGACTCTTGACCTGACGGATGAACCCGTGTTTGTTTTACCCCTTCCTCATCTTGGGAATAGACTTGAATGTGAAGACTTGACCTTGGTGTGACCTTTCAACTTGTGACTTGCTGCCGGCTTTGGGTCTTCAAATTGGCACTGTTCAGGATGCGGTTGTCAAAACAGAATGCCGTTCTATTCAAATGTAGATTTGGTGAGATTTATTGGACAAACACGTATTCGCTCTGTGCCAACCATATCTGTTTAGACAAGGATCTTTTTAACCGTCATAATATTTAAAGGTACAATAGTCATTCTAAAGTTGCCGCTGTAAATGTAGGTGAAGTTGAGCCGGGCCTACGTCACGCGTCGTTTCTGAACATCACTCCTTCCTAGAGATTGGCATCATCCGAGGAGATGAGGTTGAATTTAGCGGAGAAATCCTTGCTAGGGAGTGTGTGTACGTATGGTTGTTTGTGTGTGTGTGTGTGCGCATAACTCATGCTGGGATGCTGCTCTGACCTATTTACAATAGGGACCTCCCCACCCCCCTCACTTCATCTCCTCTCTCTCTCTATTCTACCTTTTTTTCCTCCGTCGCTGGGCCCCTATTCCGTACAGCACATGTGGTGCTGTCCGCAGACAGAGCAGGCTTTGTGTGGGAGGTGGAGGGGGGCGAGGGGGGCGAGGAGAGGAGGAGGGGAGGAGGGAGGATGAGTAGGAGAGGAGGGGGGCGAGGAGGGAGAGGAGGGAGGAGAGGGAAGAGGGATGGATGGAAGTGTTCCCCAGTCCTTCTAATGAGCTCTGGTGAGCAATGCGCTAACATTCCTCTCATTAGTGATGTCTCACGCACACACGCACGCACACACGCACGCACACACGCACGCACGCACGCACGCACACGGACACACACACACACTCACACATGCACACACTAATTAACATCCTAAGTCACAGACAAGCACACGAAAGCAAATGATAATCATCTCTCTTAATTTAAGGCACTCACACACCCACACACCTACACACAAAAACAGACAACACACGCGCACTGCCTCTCAGTCATCTTGTCTGCCACGGTTTCCTCTTACAAGATGCCATCTTATCATCGTCTCCTTCTACTCCGGTGTGTGTGTGTGTGTGTGTGTGTGTCAGAATGTTCCTATTTGTTTGTGGATGTGTCTCTAAGAGTGCAGTGGTGTATATTTATATGCTAAGACAGTAGGTCTCGAGGCTTGTCTTGTGATGTACACCCACCCGCCCCACACACACACACACACGCACACACACGTACGTACGTACGTACACACAATGTCTTATGACAGCACCGGAGGCAGGGCAATCAGACAGTAGACATCTGGTTATCCAGATGTGCGAGCGTGTGTGTTACCGGGGCTTATAGCTGACCGTATTCAAACCAATCACATTGAGACCCCTGTGATGAGGCTCCTCCATAGACAGAGCTCAGGAGGAAACACACACACACACTCTCAAACAACAACACAGCGTTCTTTGGAACGGTCCATATGCCGTAGTTTGCCGCTCAGCTTGGAGGTAGACTCCAGCCTTCAGGGGGTCCGCGTGATAAGGAGGTGTGTGAAGAACATCAGTGCCCTAGACGCTGTTCAAGAGGAGAACCCTGTCTGTCAAACCCCCATCACTATCAGGGCATGCTGGATCTGTCTGTCCCCCCATCACTATCAGGGCATGCTGGATCTGTCTGTCCCCCCCATTACTGTCAGGGCATGCTGGATCTGTCTGTCCCCCCATCACTATCAGGGCATGCTGGATCTGTCTGTCCCCCCATCACTATCAGGGCATGCTGGATCTGTCTGTCCCCCCCATCACTGTCAGGGCATGCTGGATCTGTCTGTCCCCCCATTACTGTCAGGGCATGCTGGATCTGTCTGTCCCCCCATCACTATCAGGGCATGCTGGATCTGTCTGTCCCCCCCATCACTATCAGGGCATGCTGGATCTGTCTGTCCCCCCATCACTATCAGGGCATGCTGGATCTGTCTGTCCCCCCATCACTATCAGGGCATGCTGGATCTGTCTGTCCCCCATCACTGTCAGGGCATGCTGATGTCTCCTCCCATCACTATCAGGGCATGCTGGATCTGTCTGTCCCCCCATCACTATCAGGGCATGCTGGATCTGTCTGTCCTCACCAGGGCATGCTGGACGTGCCCCCATCATGTGGGCATGGATCTGTCTGTCCCCCCTCATGTCAGGGCATGCTGGATCGTCGTCCCCCCATCACTGTCAGGGCATGCTGGAGAATGCACAGCCCTACTGCTTTGCCGTTTCTGCAGCGCTTATCGCAACCACACGTCACCTCCATCACGCTCTCTTTCTCTCTCTCCCTCTATCTCTCTCTCTCCCTCTGTCGCTGTCCCCCTTCTCTATGTCACTCTGTCTCGCTCCCTCTATTTGACACAATGCACCCTGCCACCATTCCATATCTCATTATCTGTCAGTGTCCGTTTTTCCCCTCCCTCACCCTCCCTGCCCTCCCTCCCTCACCCTCCCTCCCCTCCCTCCCAGCCCTCCCTCACCTCCCTCCACTCCCTCCCTCCCTCCCTCCCTCCCTCCCTCCCTCCCTCCCTCCCTCCCTCCCTCCCTCCCTCCCTCCCTTCACCCAGCCCCCTCCATTGATAATCTCTGCTTTTCTCGTCTCTGCTGTCCAAACACATGCCTTGAGAATACCAAGTAGGGACCAAACACATTCACACCACATTGATTTGGTGTGTGTGTATTTGTATGTGCGCTTGTGTGTGTGCAAGCAGAGGGACAGAGAGAGAGGGAGGGGAGAGCGAGTGGAGGGAGAGATAGGGAGGGAGAGGGAGGGAGAGGGAGGGACGGAGAGGAGAGGAAGGCAGGGGAGGATAATTCAGTCCTAGCAAGCCAAGCGACACTGTGGAACGCTTTGGCAGCCGCCCGGCTCCTCTCTCTGCACGACACACACAGTCTGTATCCACACACACACATACACAGAGCTGTGGATGGACTAGATGTATCGCTTTCTGATGCGGAGTACTGATCTACAACTTTGAGTATGGACTCTGAAGGAGCAGCTGAAGGAGTAAGTAGAGAAGGTGTGTGTGTGCGTGTGTGTGTGTGTGCATGTTTTCTCTTTAACCAATGAACACTTCACTTAACTACAACAGTGATTTCAAGTTAGTTTTGGTTTTCTTTGTGCTGTGGAGTGAGGGGTGTGTGTCTACGGTGCTTGTCACACCCCAGAGTGTGTGTTTGCACATTCACACATGTGTGTGTGTGTGTTATCTCTGGTGCCTGTGTAGTCATGTAGTGGAATGCTCTGGTCAGACTTCCAGCTGATAGTTTGCCTGTTCCTCACACAAACATACCTACCACATAGCCTCTGGATCTCAAAACATGTGACAACAAGTTAGACATTGAGAATTTCTCCAAATCCTACTTATTACATTTGAAGAGAAGCAAGCTACTAAACAAATCTAAGGAAACTAGACAATATTTTTTATTGCACTGTATTTAATTAAAAAGATTTTAGAGACTAGAGACATTTTGGTTTAAATTGTAACAGTATTAAAAAGTGAGTCATTGGCAGGAGATAGCTTTTCCTGTTCTCGCAGTCAGCTCTGTCTTTAATGGAATTTTTATTTCGATCATTTAATGCTGATGCTAATGTTAGTTGTGATTAGGACAACTCCTTGACTTCATATCCAATCATCTGTCTTGCAGCTTGGATCATGTGACATGCGTCAACCAATCTGGATATTTTTGTTGAGCCCCTGCATGGTTTCATAAGCAACTTGTTGATCCTTCAAAGCAAATCTGTCACAGATATCATTTGTAAGGGTGTGGGTATAGTTCAGTGGTAGAGCAATTTGACAGCAGAGGTCACAGGTTCAAATCCCCCTGTACTCACTTTGGATGAAAGCATCTGCTAAATGCCCAAATTTTTTTGAGACTTTAGTCTCCGTGGAGTGTCAAGTGGGTGAGATTGAAGGTTTGCGATTAACCCAATGGTTCCATTGTGGCAGGCAAGACCAGTCGAGCACAAAAATCAACTTGAAGGGATTTAAAATGTGTATTTGGAGACTGGTTTGGATAGTGACAGTGTTTTGAAAGAGAGGCTAACTCAGAGCTGGAGAGCGACAACAGCACAGCATAGCAATGGACATTGTTTCACCAAACACACTAGTGAGAAATGTGACCAGAGGGTGCTCCCCTATATACAGTAGCTTTGCTCTGGACACACACACACATATATAATGGACAGTGTCTATACTTAATTTAAGTACACAAAACACACCCACACGAACGGGCCTCGTGACAGTTGTTCCCTGGGCGAGGAAGGTCAGATGATGAGATATGATCAGAGCTCCTCTCCGAGAACACAGGAGGACAACGACACACAGCCAACTGTGTGTGTGTGACTGTGTGTGTGGAAAGTTCCAGTGAACTGAGAAACAGACTCCTGGAATTCTCCACTCATATTATCTGTGTCTCTCCAGAGAGCTTTTATCAAACTCAAGATGGGCCTTTCAAAATATCTCTCTTTCCTTTCCCTCTTTCTTTCTCTCACTTTCTAACTTTCTAGCTCTTTCTCACTCACGCTATCTCTTCAACCCAATCCCTCCCTCTCTATTTCTTCTCCCCTACTAACCCCCCACCCACTGACCCCCCCCCCTCTTTCTCTGAAGCCTGGTAATAGGGCCCGTCACCCTGGCTCCCTGACTGGGTATTAACACGATGAGGCTCCTCTGCTCTCTGCTGGAGGCCTCTTCCCCAGACTCCCTGCAGGGTAGAGATGAGAAACCTAGCATGGGGTAGTTAGCCCTCCAGCCCTTTATAGATCAATGGGCAGGCTAATCGGCTAACTTGTTTTAGGGTTCAGAAGGAATCAATGAGGAAGCCTAGGGGGCTTAACTGGTTGGGTCTCCTGACTGGGGTAGATTAATGAAGGGGGATTTAAATGAGAATTTTATGTCACATAACGGCAACTTAATGAAATGGATGATCTCTACTTTTCCTATTTGTGCTCATTTCATCCTTCTGTTCAGCTCGCTTCTGTTCACAGTTGTTTTCCATCTACCCTGTTCTGTCCTAGTAACCTTAGCACAACCTATTCCAGTTTACAAGTGACTTACACAAACCATCTCTATCTCATTAGAGCTACTTGGTCTTGGATGAGCATCAGTGGACAACAGAGACATGGACACGAGAGGGCAGTGTTGAGTTAGAAGTTCAAGTCTGTGTGTGTATGTACTGTGTGTGTGGAAAGAAGGCAGAGAGAGAAAGCTAGACTCAAGAGAGAGAGACAGAGAGACAGAGACAGAGAGAGAGAGGGAAAGAGAGAGAGGGAAAGAGAGAGAGAGGGAAAGCGAGAGAGGGAAAGAAAGAGAGAAAGACAGATCCATTCCACTACCTGGCCATTATCCCAGGGCCTCATCAGGGTAGTATCATGCCAAGCTCTATACTGATGCACAATTATGGTTGTGGATAAATACTTTTTCTGGGATGTGAACTTTGTGTGTGTGTTTTTGATCAGATCAGCAGATGTGGCAATAATCCAAACGATGATGTAAGGAGGGAGACATCTTTAATGTTTTACTGCCATTGAAAACCCCTGAGCTAGCATTCTGAGATTGTCTGTATAACACACACACACACACACACACACACTTCTGCTAGTCCTATTGAGGAGAATCCCAGCTGAGACTCTAGACCACAGGAATCAGGCTATTAGAGATGGATGACACAGTAGGTGATGTAGAGAAATCTTTCCTCTCCTTTTTTCCTCTCCTTCCTCTCCTCTCCTGTGTCCCATCATTTCTCTCCTCTCCCCATATATCATCGTTCAGACAGATGGTAAAAAAGACTGTACATGCTAATGAGCCCATTATTAAGGCACTTATTAAGGCACGTGGTCACAAGCCACTGTATGGTCAAAATCCAACATGTAGACCCAACATGGAACTAACCTGGAGCTCCATGGAAATATGCTTTTTCGGACATCAGTATCCCTCCTTAATGTACAAAACCAGTGTTTAGAAAAGGGCAGGGTGCCGTCTAATTGCTGAAATTCAACGGTTCCTCCCGCAGTTTCCCTTACTGAGACTTAAGGACCGGACACTCGGGGTAGAGGAGATGATGTCAGAGGGAGGTCTTGAGTTGTGGATGTGTTGGGCGTTTCACAGGTGGAATCTTCTGGAACAAAGGGCTCCGTTTATAAGTATAAGAAAAACCACCATATACACACAGGCAGACATATATGGGGGCTCACGCTAATATAGGAACTTGTTGGCCATCTACAAAGGTATACATTCCTCAAGAATGGTCTGTGAAATGTACTGAGTTGGATACAGTACACACACACACACACATACACACACACACACTCTTAAACACACATTTAGGTATCACTGCTTTCTGAGTTAGGGGTTTGTAGCCAAAAACAGAGGCATTGAAGCAAAGAGTGTTAGCAAAAGGTGCCAGAGATGTTTTCTTTTTGCTAAAACAGGAAATGAATGCCTGCTAGGCTTAGCTGGATGTCTTGACACAGAAGGCCACATGTGGGAAATCAAATGCTGCTTTTGTGCATGCGCTCGCCTGTGTGTGCTACAGCATTGCAGTGTGCTTTGTGTTTCAAGAAACCTCACTAACATATGCTTTTCCTGTATGATCCATTGTATTCTCTCCTTAGAAACGGGGTGAAAACTGAGAATTTGAAAGTGCTGGTAGAAAAAAAAGTAATGGAAGAAGGAGGAGCTATGGTCATTTTCTGTGTTTTGACTGGTTAATAAATCTGACTCCGCCCAATCTCGCCAACTGATGGGGCTGTGTCACCATGGAAACCCAGACGTGCATGAGTGTGGAAGTTCCTAGTCAGTGGTGTTTCAGTCCGTAACACTCTTAGTGTGTGTGCACGCCCGGACCGTGTGTGTGCATTAGAACATGTGTGCGTGTTTATCTGAATTAGCTTGAAACTTGAAGTGCACTTTAAGTTAACACTTAAAATACATACACTTGTGTGTATATATTTTTGTTTGTGACGGAGGAAATAAATTGTGTGGTGCATTGTGGACAGGTCTGTGTGTGTGTGTGTGAGAGTGAGTGAGTGAGTGAGAGAGTGAGTGAGAGAGAGAGCTCTTGACATGCTGGGGCATGGCTTTAAGCAGCACTAGTCCCAGCCCTCTGAGACTAAGGCGTGTGTAAGCTTTGATGATGAGAAACTCGTTTGATTTGTGTAGGACGGCCATCGTACGTGAGTCAGATAGACTGGGTATACTGTATGTGTCAAAAGTATGAAACCTTATGTGTCTGTCTGAGAACTCTGTGTGTGTGTCTGTGTGTGTGTGTGGGGCTCCCCGGTATGTAACCAGAGGCTCACAGTTTGCCTCTGAGCGAAGGAGAACAGAATGAATCTGAGTCTGAGGAAGAGGCTCTCCTTCAAGAGAGTGTGGCACTTCAACACGGTGAGTGTGCTGCTACCGCTAACTAGCTAACTAGCAGAGAGAGAAGGGAGATACAAAGATTTTCACTGCAGCAAAGAGAGAGAAAGAGAGAGAGAGGTGGAGTTTTAAACTAGTAAAAAACGAATACAAAAAATAACAGAAGAGGTGGACGGAGAGAGAGCCAGGGAGAACTTTTTTTACTTTAACGGGGGAAAAGAGTGAAAGACGGAGAAAGGAAAAGGGTTCCAAAAGAGAGCAGTGTAGTCAGGTGACACTGCTGTAGTTTCTTGAAACCAGATGTTTTCATAGTCAAGACTGAGAGAGAAAAAGACAAAGAAAGATAGAAACTAAGTGTTATGGAGATGGACATGGGGAAGGGAAATGGAAGACTGAAGAGATTTGACTGAAGTCAGATGTTTTGCTCACCAGTCAGGCATTGCTCTCTGCTGTAGAGAACAGTGTGTGTGTGTGTGTGTGTGTGTGTGCATCTGTGTGTGCTTGCGTGAGTGTGTTTTAGCTTGAGGGTGATGAGAAACAGCTAAAACATCAGTTCATGTGAAGCTAGTTTATCTGTCGCTAACTTTGTGTGAGTGTATGTGCTCAATCATTTGAGCAGATTGAATTGAGTCTATCTCCTTTCTTATCTTCTTGTCTGTGACTGTGATATGTGTACTTGGAGATTGAACCTAGGCAAACAGGGAAATAGGTGTGTTTGTTCAGTCATGCTAATGGCTAACTAGCTTCTGTCCACATGTCTAAGGCAAGACAATAAGGCCTCTTGTAATAAACTCTCTGTGATGACATCTACATCCTCTGACATCTCAAAGGATCCCTATTTCAAACTAGCGTGTTTGTACAGTGTATGAATCAAATCCCAACACTGAAATTCATGCCTTTACTCCGGGATTACATCACAATGGATGATGAACTGATGAGTTAAATTGCTTCAAAAAGTTATTCTTACAACATCACACACCTTGTGTACAACATAGACGTGCAGAATCATTGATGACATAAAGGCAAGCCTCATTGAAGCCGTCACTGGAACGATTGAGAACCTGTTTAGCTCTGGCTGTGCTACTCTGATGCTCGCTATGCTAACGCCAAGCTGAGTGTTCCAGTGCTGGCACAGGCATTCCTGGCTTCTCAATGACAGCTACTATACACCTCGCATTCAAACGTAAACATATTGCTCTGCACACACAGATGGTTGGCTCAACAGCTTCCTTCTCAGCTGGATGGTGTGTGTGTGTGTGTGTGTGTGTGTGGGTGTGGTGTGTGTGTTATAGGTGTGGCTTCCTCGTTCTTGCTGTACGCAGACACATGCACAGGGAAGCATGCTCACGCACGCGTAAGCCTGCTGGACGCCTCATCGCATGTGGTCTCCCATGTCTGGGATTTCTCTATACACTCACATACGCATGCACGCATGCTCACACACACACACACACACACATTGTCTGTTTGGAATGGAATCTCATTCCTTACCAAAGGTGGCAGTCACAGCTCTTGTGAGAAGAGGTAGCTAGAAATAGTACCCAGTGGTAGAGACAGAGCTGTCTTTGTGTGTGTGTGTGTGTGTGTGTGTGTCTGTGTACAAGAGAGAGAGAGAGGATTTTGTGACAGTTTCTTAACGGTCAGCCGCAGTCCTCACTTTGCAAAGTGTTAGTAACTGTTTTGTGTCATAACACACATGCACAAATTGTACAAAGGGGACTCGCATTTCCAACACACAGACACACACACACTGACATTGTCTCCCCATCTGTGTAAAGTTCCAACTGTTTAAGAATGGTTTTATGGGTTTGTAAGTATTAATATTATGACAGTAGTGGACTTCCTTACCCATGTTTGAACCCGCTTTCATAACAAGTGAAGTAAGCCTCTCCCAACCAGCTAGTTAAACACCTTAGACCCGCACACACACACCACACACACACACACACTTGCCTACATTCATGCCCGTTGTAAACATCCACACGCAAGCAATCCAGGTACCTGCGTGGGATATTTTAACAGCGTGTCAAAACAAGTCTGTTGTGACCTGTACCAGAGAGACTGTGCAGAGAGCACGTTGCTCAGGACACTTCCACCCAACAAGTTAACAAAATGCTGTTTCTCACTTCAGGGCTTAACATCAAGGTTTCTTTCATTTCTCTTTCGGGATCAATACAGTCATTTTACCAATGATCCAATGATGGTCAGTGGAATGCTTGTTTACTGAAACGGCATCTTGATTGACGGGTGTATGCTATAATGCATGTATTCTTCCACCTAAATGTTCATAATCAGCAGCCAGAAGTACTACCTGTTCTGATGCCCGATGCCAAGGAGATCTTACCGGCGGTGATTAGGATTAAGCTGAATCGTTCTATCGAGCTGTTTACCCGGTCATTAAGAAAACCCTCCTTTACAACCTGCTTGGACACGCCTTCCTTTCAGATGAACAGAAGATCTAAGCTCCTTGTCACTGAGTAACCTAACTAATGACACACTGTTAAAAACCCATTTAGCATGAGTATGATACTGATGAATATGGAGCGTTTGTCCGATAGATCGCTGCTGTGGGTTGGTGCTTCTCTTTGTATCTTTGTCGAGATCTTGATGAACCTCTCTATGATTGCAGAGAGTCGCCCTTCTGTCTGAAGCAGGCACCCGCCGAGTCACCACGGTGATCAGCCTAGTCCCACCATAACAGACACCTAGGTTCATGGATTTGTAGTTTTTTTCGTTTTGTAGTTTTATGAACCCCCCCTGCCACATGGACCACTGTGATGTGTGCTGTGTTGTGTTTGTACGGGGCGTACGGGTGGGGGCGGGAGAGTCTGGCGTCTCTCTTTCTAACGTGGCTAACCCTGACGACAACTGGAGTTTTATAGAGAAGGATGAGGAGGGAAGGGATGGAAAGACCCACTCGTTCCCCGTGGGGCGTCAGGAATGGCCAGGATCTGCCAGGAGAGGAGGGGAACACCGCCGGAATGAGAGAGGGGAAGGGTGGAGAGTGAATGGGGAGATGAGAGAGAGAGAGAGGGGGGGGAGTGTATGGGGAGAAGAAAGAGAGGGCTAGGAGAGGAGGGAGTACATGGGGAGAAGAGACAGAGAGGGGGGGTAGAGGAAGGAGTGAATGGGGAATAGAAAAGGGGGGGGGGTTTCCCTAACTGGGGCCAAACCAGTCAACCACAAGCAGAGTCTGGAAGTGATCATTCTAGAACTGGAGTTGAAAGCACACACACACTCACACCACGGAACTCTGCGACTCGTCTTCATCACAGAGACCCTCACACAGTCTTTGTTTCAAACGAGCGACGTGTTTCTGTATTGTCCACGCAGCAAGTATCAGCGACCTCTTAGAGGAAGCCGGTCAAACCACAGTGACTATATGGAAATGGTTCTTTGTTCTCTGTGGTCTAACCAAAAGCCAAAGCAGCCTCGTTGTTCTGAACCAGACATCCAACCAGCCATCCAACCTGGTGCTCTCCAGCATTAGCATTCCTAAAGGAGACTTGTGTGTTTACCTTTAAACAGCCCTTTCTTTCTCTACATGAGCAGGCAGCCAATACAGCCACACTAACTGCAGCTACTTCTGATCAGTGTCAGCATGGTCACAGTGGATTTAGACTGGGACTGTTTGTACATTACAAGCAGGTCATGTTCTGTTTTAGGAGTGTGTGAAGTGGAATGTGTGTTTTGTGAAAGAAAGGAGGCAGTGTGTTGTTTCAAAGACACAATGTAGTCTGTACTCTTGTGTTTGGTTCAGGCCTCTCTCAGGTGCGGCTTCCTCCTCTCTCTCTCTCTCTCTCTCTGTCTCTCTCTCTCTCTGTCTTTCTTTTCTATCTCTCTATCTCTCTCTCTGTCAGGGTTGACGACATTGTGACTGACCACTTTCTGTGGAACTCAATCATGAGCATGTTGGGACAGACACAGGACTGTGTGTGGATGTGTTGTGTGTTGTGACTAGAAGTGATAAATCTTAAAAGCTGGCAGTGTGCATGTGTCATGTAATGTTGTCAGTACCTTTTGGCTGTGTGCCTGTTGGTGTCATATTACTGTGACATGGGGGCTTGGTCGTGATGGGGTCAGGGGGCGGGGCTTGGGGGTTCATCACACCTCCCCACCCTGTAAACACACATGCTCAACCCCTCCCATTGTGGAAGGACTTCCTTGTTGATCAAGCAGAGCAAGTTTCCATTGTTTTCCACCCACACACTCCCAACCCACAAGTTTCTTCCTTTCGTGTGTGTGTTTCAGTGTGGTTGTGTGCGTCTACCTGGTTATACCTCTGTGTGTGTGTGTGTGGACCTGGGTTGTGTGAGTGACGGTGTGTGTGTGTGTGTGTGTGATGAGGCCAGACCCTCACTCATGTCTCTCTCTCCTCTCTTGCAGTCTGCCGCACTCTCAGATGGAGGTGAGTACAAACACGACCGTCTCTCTTCCGTCCCCCCTCTCCCCTCTTCCCATTCTCCTCTCGTATTTCCTCAGTTTAGTGTAAACGATACAGCTGATTGGTTTACAGTCCTGGGCCTTCAGTGTGGCCAGCTGAAAGTGGAGGTTCAGACCTGCAGCAGACTCTGTTGTCTCACTGTGGATTGTCTGTGCCGGGTGCTGTGGCTTGTAAGCCTAAGCTACCTACACACTACATCAACTCTCTTGCTTTCTCACTCACTCTCTTTCTCCCACTAACACGCACACACACCCACACACCTAGGGCTAGTCTGGTTGGACTTGCTCAACATTCTCAAGCCACACCTCTGCAGTTTGAGCTACTCTGCACCATTAAGGCTGCAAGCCAACTTGTGTGTTCCTAGAGAGTGTGTGAAGCTTGTAGGCACCACGTCGTGGGATAATAAAGGAGTCCAGGAGCGAGTGGCAGCATGGCAGGGCTGAGTGATGCCCGTGTCACTGGAGGAGGTTAGATCAGGTTGCCATAGTTGTTGCGTAGAAGGAATCAAGCCTGTCTGTGTAATTGTACATTTGAACTGTCTTCGCTCAAGGAGGAATGGTGGTAAAAACACACACACACAGTTCTCCAGACGTCTCAATTAGCATGTGCTAATGTTAGCATATCTCCTGGTTGGCCGGCGGTATTAGCATGTGCTAATGTTAGCATATCTCCTGGTTGGCCGGCGGCATTAGCATGTGCTAATGTTAGCACATCTCTTGGTGGCCCGGCTGCACCACTTAACACTTGTAGAATGCTCGCTTCTCTCAGTGAACAAAGAACTGAGACGAGGAGGAGGAGAGAAGATGAGAGAGGAGGGGATGGGGAGGGGGAGGGGGAGGGGGAGGGGGAGGGGGAGGGGGAGGGGGAGGGGGAGGGGGAGGGGGAGGAGGACTAGAGGGAGCTGAGGAGGAGGGACCTCTGTTTAGGACCTCCAATTCACACTCAGTCTTGTCGGTGTGTGTGAGTGAAAATGTGTAGGCCCAATGTTGGCCTGACCAATGAGCGTCTGTGTCAGAGAGAATACCAAATGTGACTGTTTTCTGGGCTATGCATTGCCAAGGAAGACCTCTAAACGTGTGTGCTAGTATTTGACAGAATGCAGGCAAATCCCTGGCCCTCATCTCCCTCTCTAAACCCTCATTAATAATCCAGACAGCTGTGTGTGTGTGTGTCTGAGTGCATCCTAGCGTGCACCTTTCCCTCCTCCCCTCCACTTCAATAATTCACCGGTCACAGCCCCGTGTGTGCCTGTATCCACTTACCCCTCTGGATGTGTGTGTGCGTCCGCGCTTCCAAACCGTCGGCATTCGCGCCGCGTCAGCCGGATAGGTCGTCGTCGAAGACGGTTCTCTCCCTCCGCCGCTCTCTCTCCCTGCGTCTCTCTCTCGTTCTCTCTCTCTCTGGTTGCGATGGGGGCCGGCAGTGCGGAGCAGGGGCCCTCTGGGGGCAGGCCCTCTCACCCCGTCTCCGGGTGTGAATGAGGAGGGCGGCCCTCTGGGCCGGGGGAGCATGGAAGGGGGGGGGTTGGTTCCCTCTGAGGGTCCGCTATTTACCCAGGTGGCATCACACCGGCTCCTACCAGCTGTACCCAGGTAAGACCCTGCAGGGACAAGGCCGGAGGGCCGGGAGAGTTTCTAGAAGGACCTGGAGGGTGTCTAGGTGTGGTCCCTTGTAGTGGGATTTACTATCTACTACTCTGATCATACCGTTTCAGGTGTGCCTAGATCCTGTGGTTAGTAGATTGGCCACCATTCAGAAATTGTGAAAGGGAAAGTTGTTGGTTTGACAGTTAGAGCTGGGGCAGTCGTTTTGGCTCATCGACAGAAGAGATTTTGCTCCAAACATGGTCACTAAAGTGCTTTATAAACAATACTGCTACCATTGAATATTATTAACAAGAATCTCCCTAAAGTTAGGTGTCTGAACTTTGAACACACTTTGGTGCTACATGTACTATTCATTAGGTAACCAAACACTGCAAAGCCTTCTCAAAATGGCCGGCTTTTCCGCTGGCTCAAATCCTTGCTTCAGAATCGGCACCCTGTTATTGTTCTACTACTCGGCAAAGACGGCAAACAACAAACGCTGCAGCTTCGCATGCGGATACCGTACGGCAGCTTTATCCTGTGTGTTTGTGTGGGAAAAACATGAACAACATTTCTGTTTTGTTTGTTTTTCTGTACGTGCGCGCACATGTTCTCGTCTGTCGGTGTGTGTGTGCCTGTCCGTGTGTGTGTGTGTGCGTGTGTCCATGTTGTGTGTGTGTGTGCGCGCGCTGCAGAGCTCAACAGCGTGGACCTCAAGGGTTGCGGCAGTGCCAACAGCCTGAACAGTAACGCCAGCCTGCCCAGTGTCCAGTGCCACCGCAAGCACACGGAGAGACGCGTGGCCAGCTGGGCCGTCTGCTTCGAGAGGCTGCTGCAGGACCCTGTGGGCGTACGCTACTTCTCGGTAGGACGGACGCACGCACACACACACACACACACACACACACACACACACACGATGCGTGTGAAAAGGTCATCTGGTAGATCCGTCTGAGCCCATCTACTCCGTGCCTGTGTCCGCTCTGTAGGAGTTTCTGAAGAAGGAGTTCAGTGAGGAGAATATCCTGTTCTGGCAGGCCTGTGAGTTCTTCAGCCATGTGCCAGAGAACGATAAGAAACAGGTATTGTGGACACACACACACAAACACACACACACACACACACACACATATGCATTACTCATATTACTGTAAATCAAGTTAGGAGTCTGTTAGATGACATCACCCCCTTCTCTCTCTTTAATTCTTCCTTTGGCTCTTCTCCCTTTCCCCCTCTTTCTCTCTACATCCCTTTATTTCTTTCCTCTCTCTCTCTCTGCCTCTCTTGTTGTCCACCCATGCCTCCCTCCCTCCCTTTCTCCCTCCTCCCCCCTCCTCTCTCTCCAGCTCTCCCAGAGGGCCAGAGAGATCTACAACAGCTTCCTGTCCAGCAAGGCCACCACACCGGTCAACATCGACAGCCAGGCCCAGCTGGCTGATGACATCCTCAACGCCCCCCGGCCCAACATGTTCAAGGAGCAGCAGCTACAGGTGGGCCGGTGGCACACACATACACACACACACACACACACACACACATACACACACACACACACTGACACACACACTCGCATTTTAACTCACATAGACACACATACACACAACACACTCTTGCCTTCAGACCCACAAGCGGACACACACATCCACAAATCCATCCCATATCCACTGGGGTATGGATTCCAGTGAATCACGTCTGATGCTAACCTCATCATGAAGTTTCCCATTCGTTCCGACCAGCGGTTGAGTTAGCGCTGTGACTTTGAATAGGTTTTCTCAGAAGGAAGAGCCGGAGCGAAGGCATTACAGTGATATCAGCAGGCCTTTAGGAGTCACAAGGCTGCACAAATGAGACTAAGAATAACAGCCGTCAAAGCCTGTCTCACACACACAAACACACACACACCGTCACAACGTTTCCCAGAATTCCCTGGGGCAGGCTAGGAAGCCAGGCGCCAAAGCTATGTGACTGGATTCAACACCACGCATGCACACACACACACACAGCCACCTCACATGGAATCCCAGTCTCAAAGAGGTATAAGTGAATTTGTGTGTGTGTGTGTTGGCCTGCGTGTGTTTGATGTGTCAGTGCTTTTGTGCTTCTTCAGTCGTGCAAACACTTGCGGGGAGAGCCAGAGAGGTTGTCAATGGTAGGTCTGTGTCGTGTTTGAACTAGCTTTATTAGCACCCCCATTAGAAGACAGCAGACCGTAGGAGGTGTAGAGCGGTAGGCTAAAAGACGAAGGCATTGAGTATATATAGTTCTGTATGGGTGCCCGTACTTTACTCTCTCTCTCTCACCTTCTCTCTCGCTCTCTCTGTTTCTCTCTCTCCCTCTTTCTCCCTCCCTCTCTCTCTCCTGTTCCTTTGAAACATCCCAGCCTCCCTGTCAGCCTCTAATCCTCCCATCTGGGCATTCCCCTCTCCATCCCTCTGCAGATCTTTAACCTGATGAAGTTTGACAGCTACACGCGCTTCCTCAAGTCCCTGCTGTACCAGGAGTGCATGCTGGCCGAGGTGGAGGGCCGGCCCCTGCCAGACCCCTACCACGTCCCCAGCAGCCCCACCCCCACCTCCAGGCACAGCACCGGCTCCGACCGCTCCAACCTCTCCACGCCCAAAAAGGTGACCCCCACCCTCCCCTTCCCATACACATCTGCACACATATGGGTGGGGGGGGGGTGGGGGTGGAGGCCGGATGGAGAGATGATGGATGGAGGGATGGACACGGATGGGGTTACACACAGACTAAGCTTCCCTTTCTGTCCCCGTCTCTCAGACACACACACACACACACCTGCTGCTCTGACCTGTGACGGCTGCTTTAGAGACAGGAAGGACAAATGATATAAAAAGACCAGATGATGAAGAAAAATGTTAAACAAACAATAAAACTGCCGAAAAGGATTTACACGGGGAAGATAATGTTCTTTAGTCTAGTGGACTTTAAACAGTGGAGTTTAGAAGATGTTGGAAGCTCTTATATGGGCAGGAACACTTCCAGTGTCCTGAACAAAAGACCGTGATGACGAATGTCTCTTTAGATGAGTTGTGTACGTTGTGTGTCCTCCTTAGCGACGTGTGTCCTCCTTAGCGACGTGTGTCCTGTTTGCCTCTACAGGAGGACAAGAAGACCAAGTCTGTTCGTACGCTGAACGAGGAGAGCAGAGACGAGCTGGGGGACAAGAAGAAGAACCCCTTCTTCTCCTGGTCCAGGAAAGGGGCAAGCTTCGGCAAGGGGACCAAAAAACGAGACCTGGCCGACTTCAACTTGAGTGAGTGACTCAGCGCCGCTGCAGGACTGGGGCCCGGTTAGAACCGGGCGGACTCGGCAGCTTTGGGAACGTTGGAACGTGGTGTTTAGAAGGACTCACGTTTGGCTAATGCAAGGTGTGTGTGTGTGTTTGTGCGTGCGTGCCACAGATTTCTCGGGCAGCAATGGTCGCCGGGAGTCTCAGGGGTCCTTGTCGTCGGGGGCCAGTCTGGAACTGGGAACATCAGGGGGGTCTGGGAAGAACGAGGTGAGGTGGGAGGGTCCATCCCCCATGCCGCTGGCACACTGACCTTTCTAGACACTTCTTTATCCTTTCTGTCATTACCTAACCTTTCTTACTTTCTTTCTTCTTTCTTTTTTTGTTCTCTCTCTCTCTCTCTCTCTCTCTCTCTCTCTCCTCCCAGGTGGCGGAGCGAGGCGCCAGTCTGCCTCTGAGGCAGTGCAACATCACCCTGCCTGACGGCTCGTGCTGCCCGGTGCCGCTGCGCTCTGGCGTCTCCATCCGGGAGCTGCTGCTGGGCCTGTGTGAGAAGCTCTGCATCAACATCGCCGCCGTCGACCTCTTCCTGGTGGGCGGAGACAAGGTAGGGACGCGCACACGCCTCTCTGAGAGGAGTCGCCCTAGCAACGGCGCGTGTGGCTAAAGGATGTCGGGGTCACTTGGAATACTGTATGGATCCCTGTGTTGTCGTCTTACCACACGGGATCTCCAGTTACTGTGTGTGTGTGTGGGGGGGACGGGACTGTATCATGACACCTAATCACCATAGTGTTGCCAGGTTTCAATGAGCTGTCTGAACTGTATACTTGGAGCGCCTGCTAAGTATCTCTCCCTCTCCATTCACTTCCTCTCCTTCTCTCCTCTCCTTCTCTCCTCTCCTTTCCTCTCTTACATTGTTCATTCTCTATTAGCCTCTGGTTTTGGACCAGGACTGTATGACACTGTGCTCTCGGGACCTGAGACTGGAGAAGCGTACACTCTTCAGGTGAATACAGTACTGCTCTCACACACACACACACACACACACACACGTGAACACTTTTCTAGATCCGTCATCCTCCTTGTTTTCTCCTCCTGCTTCTCCTCCCCTCCTCCTGTGGACCAGACTGGACCTGGTTCCTATCAACCGCTCCGTGGGCCTGAAGGCCAAGCCCACCAAGCCTGTCACCGAGGTCCTCCGCCCTGTGGTGGCCAAGTACGGCCTGCACCTCTCCGACCTGGTGGCACGCATCGTGAGTCTCGCTACTGTGTGTGTGCTTGTTTGTGTGTGTGTGTGTGCGTGTGTGTGTGTGTGTTGTGTGTGTGTGCGTGTGTGTGTGTGTGCTTGTGTGTGTGTGTGCTTGTGTGTGTGTGTGCTTGTGTGTGTGTGTGTGCTTGTGTGTGTGTGTGCTTGTGTGAGGAGATGGATGTTGGTGTTGTGTGATGTGTTGTGTGTTTCCTTTAAGTTATCCAATATACTGTATGTTGATTGAGTGTGTGTGTGCTTGTGTGCACAGAGTGGGGAAACTGAACCACTAGATCTAGGTCTTCCTATATCAAACCTAGACGGACTCAGGGTTGTGTTGGATGCAGCAGACCACATCCCCGGAACAGGTAAGGGACACACACACACACATAGACTTACACACACTTACACACACACAAACCATTACACACACGCTGTTCCCTGAGTGTAACTTTCCTCTCCTGTTTCAACAGATAAACAGAAACTCGCTCCTAAAAGCCACGCCCCCCCACCCACGACAACCAGGAACCAATCAGCAACAGTAAGACCGACCTTCTCCTTCACCTTTTTCTCTCCGCCTCCTCCTCTTCTTCTTCCCCCTCACCGGAATGTTCCATAACCCACAGAATGTCCACTTCCTGTTTGACAATGTCACGCTGCTACGTGTTCGATCCTGTCCCTGGCCTTGTGTGCCATGTGTGTGCGTCACGTGATTGGATGTGGTCCTGGTGTTTGCCTGTGTGTGTAAATGCCTGTGGGATGCTGTCGTGTGTGTGTGTGTGTCCATCCTTGTTCTGCCTGCGGCTGAACTCACCGTAACCTTCCTTTTCGGTTTTCACGATTCATCTTCTTTCATCAACCCCCCCCCACCCACCTACCACAAGAGGCAGCTCTACCCCAGCCTGGAGGCCCTGAGCTGGTCCTCGACACCTCCTTAGCCCCCTTCTCCGTATGGATGTCTGGATGTAGGGGCCTCGCTAGGTGGAAAGCTTGGGAGCGCTCTTAGCGGACTAGCGGCCCTGGTAGTGATAGTGGCTAGCTGTAGTTTGGATCAGTGAGCGGTGTGTTTGTGGCTGTGTCCTCGTCTCTCTGACTGGGTATGTCCGGGCGAACTCGGGCAAAAAAGTTGTCGGACCGCCCTTCCATCCTCCAATGCCTCGCGTCATGTGACACCTCCCTAGCTGTGATATCACTGTACCCCCCCCCCAAACATATCGCCATCAGCCCCCCCCTGCCCCGCCCCCCAGGCCCCTAACCCCGCCCCTCCTTGTGGCTCTCTCAGGGGGACGAGCGGTCGCCAGGGAAACCACAGGGGGAAAACGGCAAGTCTGGCCCCGGGCCGGTGCGAGACTCCGGCCCCCAGGCCAACCACGCCCCTGCGGCCCTCGATAGGAAACCCCTGGAAAAGAGAAAGCAGAAAAAGATAAATATAGACGAAGCGGAAGGTAAAGGTCCTTCCCCTCTCTCTCTCTCTGTCTCTGTCTCTCTCTCTGTCTCTCTCTCCTCTCCCTCCCTAGTACCCTAGCTGACACCCACTAACCCAGCAGTTGTGCTCTGAGAGCTAGCTGTCTGTGTAGCACTGCAAACCTGTCTCACTCTCCAGCCTCTAGCTTCAACTGCTCTGACACACCCACCCTCTCGCATGCCTCACCTACAACACCACAAAGATGCCCTTCGCCGTCTCGTGTGTGCCGCATGTTTTTTTCAGGCGCGCGCGCGTGTGTCTGTGTGTACCTCTGCAGAGTTCTTCGACCTCATATCCAAAGCACAGAGCAACAGAGCAGACGACCAGCGAGGTCTGCTGAACAAGAGCCACCTCCAGCTGCCGGACTTCCTGCGCCTGGTGCCTCCGGCCGGCCCCACCGCCCCGCCCGCCTACAGGGCACAACCCGCCTGCTCCACCCCTCACTCCCGCAGTGACAACGGCTTCCCCGGGAACGGTCGGCAGGGCAACGGGGAGAAAAACGACAGCGACCGAGGAGGAGTGAGCTCCTCCCTCAATGCGAGCCACCAATCGCAGAGCTTGGACTCTTCGCTGGGCAGCGGGAGAGGAGGTGGAGGAGAGCGGCGTGGCGCGGGCGGGCCCCACAGACCAGCTCCCCCCTTCCCCAGCGCCCTCTCCCCCATCCAGCCCCTGAGCCGGGGGGGCCCCCAGTCCCCCGACCCCCGCTGTCAGGCCTCGGTGCAGGTGCTCCAGGAGGACGCCCTCTCCGACCTCACCCTGGTGGGCGAGGGGGACATCGACAGCCCCAGCCTCACCCTGGTGCCCCCCTCGCCCCTGTCCCCCGCCTCCTCCTCTGCCCCCCCACCCCCCTCACCACCGGCACGGCTGGCCCAGCTCAGGTACCTCCCCTGTGTGAACTGTAAACTTTCACCCGGCCTCCCCTGTCTCCCTCATAAGGCTATTGCCCCCCCCCCTGGACTTGAACCTACACCCTCCTACCTGTGTGTGTGTGTGTGTGTGTGTGGTGTGCTCCCCCGGTCAGTCCCAGGTCAGTGCCTAGTCCATAGTATACATTTGTATACATTAGTGGGGATTTGAAAGGCGCAAGTACATTGTAACTAGGTCCTTATTCTATTGGATGATTTGGAATGGCAGCCTCTAAAGCCTTAGTGTGTGATCAGGTCTGCCTGGAGGCTCAGCGTCACCCTAACCCACGTCTGTGGAAGAGGATCTGCTCCCACGTTACTGACTTCCTGTCCAGTCCCCTAACATATCTACAAAGGCCTTAGCGTGTAAGACTTAGAGGTTGGTGTGGGACTGAGCCGGTGTGTGTGTGTGTGTGTGTGTGTGCGTGTGATCCCCAGAGTGGACTAGCTGTGCCAACGTTCTCTCAACCCCTCCTCCTCCATGTACATCATCTAATGTTGCACTTTAGCCAACGACAACCATCAGCAGACGTCCACAGTCTTTGTCTTTTTCTGTGTCTTTTTGTTCTATACTTTTCCCACTCATTTCAATCCTATACATGGGGATTGTGAGTCAGTTGAAGCCATACCATGTTAGTACCCTGTTTATCCTGTAGGTAGGGTGCAGTGCCAGCTTGTGCTGTGTAGGTAGCAAGGTGTTGTTTAGGACAAGGCCGAGGTTAGGCTCAGTGTGTGGAGAGAGGACCATGCCGCTGTGTGGCTGCCTGCCTGATCTCACACACACACACACACACACACACACACACGCTCAGTGTTAGAAGGACAGCTGAAGGCGTTAGACGTCCCAGGTCTCCACCACTGCGTTCAGCTTCATCGCCCTGGGCTGGCCTCGTGTCCGCTTTTCCAGGAGTGGGAACAAGGCAGGACACACACACACACACACATGCACACGCACATACACACACGCACACACATACACACACACACGCACACACATACACATGCACACGCACACACACACACATGCACACACATACACACACACGCACACACGCACACACATACACATGCACACGCACACGCACACCACACACACGCACACACACGCACACAGTGTGTGCTTAACACACTCCAGGTCTGTTCTTTCCACCCTCCAACCTCTCCTTATTGGCCCCTTATCTAAACCTTTCACTGCAGCAAGGTTTGACTATCTACCCACTGTCCTCCATCTTGGCAACTACACCCAGTTCTTCATGGCTTCCAGCTGACAGCCACAAACCTGCTTTTGAAAACAAGTCAATGTCTTTATTTGGATTTGTACTTTATCTTGTAATATATTCCTGAGAAAGTTAATTTATCCCATTTTTGTTTACTGTTCTTTTTATAATAGTGTGTCTATATTCAAGTTTTAGCAACTAATTTTGTACATAGTTTTGTCATTTTAAAACACTGTAATCACTGCTGAACCGAGACACCATTCAGCCTCTCCCCGCTTACGTTTGTAAGTAGAAAAACAGTTCTATTCTATTCTGTTCTATTCTGTTCCACTGCAACGTAAGACACACAGCTGTACATAGACCTAATAAATGGTATGGGGTGAAAATCACTCTCACTACTATACATGGTTGTGTGAGCTCTCTCTCTTTTCCCCCCATCTGTCCTCCCTCCGTCTCCTTCTCCCAGTATGAGAGGACCTTTGTACATTGTTTGATACAGGCACAGGAAGGAGAAGTCTGAAACCAGTTATCCTTTGTACCAGTTCTTCATCTTTCTCCCCAGCCAGTCGTGGTTTCCCTCCTCACTCTTCTTCTCTCCTCTCTCTTCTCTGCTAGCGGGCTTTTGTGCCCAGTAGAATGAGACTGGGGAAATGGGACATTAGTTATGCATGGCCTCCCTTCCACTCAATGCCTAGTTAGGCGAGCTTAGTCAGGCAAGGAGCGCTGGTGTCCCACAAACAAGCAGGTTCTGTTTCCGCCCCACACACACACAAACGCTCGTTCACCCAGATAATATCTTAGCTCCGAGGTTCTAATTGGCATTGTTTCCTACTCATTTCCCGATTTTCTGCGTGTGTGTGTGTGTGAACATTTCCTTTATAAAATGGCTTTGTTTTTTTGTTGGTAAGTGTTGTCTTAAATGTAGGCCATCATTTAGTTTACTCTGTGTCCTTTCACTCGAGGGGTGTGTATGTGTCTACGTGTGTGTGTGTATGTGGCATATGACCATACCAGCTGCTCGCTGACGGTTGAGACAGAAGAGCAGAGGAACTGGGTTCAGAGGTCAACAAACATACACACACACACACAAGTATGATTCATGAGTCATTTCTCAAGTGTTTACTAGTTGTAAGAGGTTGCTTAGAGGCCAGGAGAGGAGGCAGAGAGAGGGAGAGAGAGAGAGAGAAAGAGAGAGAGAGAGAGGAAGGCCGTGAATGGAGGAGATGGAGGGAGAGACGGCCCCTGGCGCCATCTATTGGTAAGCCCGAGAAATAGTTCGGAAAAACAAAGGAAAGATTTACATCTTCTTTTTACCGTTGAGATTTCTTCCCAGCTCTCTCTCTCTTCCTCTCCTCAACTCTTCACTTTTCTCCACCCTTTCCTTTTTTCCCTTTTAGTCTTTCCCAAATGAAAGCTTACCTCCCTTTTCTCCTCTTTCTCTCTTTCTCTGTTATTCCCCCAGCAGGTGGCAGTGTATAGCTCATGGTGGGGGTTGCAGCCCCACACCCCCACACATACACCCACACACACTGGTCTCTTTTTCCCATGATGTCACACAATCTGTCTGTCAGATCCACTCAGTCTACTGGCCTCTACCAGCTGCCTGTGTGAGTGTGTGTGTGTGTGAGAGAGAGATGGAGAGAATGTGTGTATGTGTCGGATATATAGAGATAATGTGTGTGTGTGTGTGTTTTTGATTGGGAAAATCTGTGGAAGCTCACATATTCACATTCTGTCACATTCAGTCAAATCTGACACTTTCACGGCTGTTACCAACCGGGTCCCAAATGTGCTCACTCCATGGTTACAACACACACACACACACACACATCAACAGTGATTAGTTGTGGCACGAGAAATGACAGGGCCTCATCTCCTTGCTCTGTATGTGGTGAGTTTCTTGCACGTATGATTCTCTACCATGTGTGTTTTGTTTCAGTTGACACTCAACAATGACAATGAATTGAGAGTTGGTCATTGTGTGTTGAGGCCAGCGTGTGTACCGGCTTGCTGTGAGTCGACCCGTGCATGCTTGACGTACGCGCGTGTGGACACCTGGCGTTTAAGCAGCCCCCACTCTCCGTCCCCCAGGTAAAGACAGGAAGGGGAGAGGGAAGGAGAGAGGAGGCAGTTTTCGAACCCAGAAGGTGCCTTCCTCTTCCAAACCCTGCCCCCCTCCCCCCCACCTCCTCCCCCGCGCTCCCGCCGCAAGTCTAAGTCCCCCTCGCGCCCCGGCCGGGGCCCCAAGAAAGCGCTGGACGTGGACCGCATTGGGGCCCTCTCCGACCCGGAAGATTCCGGAACAAGGAATCCCACACGGGGCTCCAGAGATTCCGACCTGGGACGCAACTGGGAGGGCGTGGCCTCCGAGCTCCGTCGCCGTGGCAGCAGGGTGAGGAAGGGCGTGTACCAGACGTCAGAGCTACCCTCGCTATTGGCGGCCAAGGGCCAATCAGAGGGGCAGAGCGGGGGTCAGGTGGACAGGAGCAAGTTCAAGGCCACCTTTGTGTGAGAACCCTTGCATGCACAGTGGCTAGCATGGCAGAGACATTTCGGAGAAAAATGTGCTAGAGGTTTAGTTGCGGCCTGTAACCTTTGTCTACAAAAGTTAGTTTTGGACTCCATGACGTGATGTTCAACTTATCAATGTTTAAATTGTCACCCACAATGATTGTCTAACAGAAATGACTTTCACTATTTTCCAAGTTCATAATAAGAATTGATTCATTAAAAAAGTTATTTTGCTCCTTTAATTAAGATTGTTGTAGAATACATTTATTTATGCTGAAAATATTAAAGTAATTTATTTTCAATGATTGGATTGCATCCTGTTCTTCGTCTGTCAAACAGGCACATAATGTGATAGTTTGTCGTTCATGAAAAAATAATAAGATTAGCACAAGGATTTGTTGGCCACAGACATAAGCCAGCCCATATCCCTGTCCCAGACTGCAGTCTGCGTGCCAACTCTCTGAGCTAACTGAAAGGTGTGCCTGTTATGGAAGTTTAATCAAATTGGCTACAAGGTAAACAATCATCCCTGACACAGTCCAACAACTGGACAAGCTCTGGCCCGGTCCAGGGTGGGTGGTCGGCCTCTGTGTCCCGCCTGAGTGGCATGTTTTCTGGGGAGAGAGTCGTGTGTGTGGGCCTCCGATGGGGGTGGGCCGGTAAAAGTTATTTTGAAACTGACTCCACTGCCGGAACAGGGCAGGGCCTGGTTGACTGCAAGCAATGCTCTCTCTCTCTCTCTCTCTCTCTCTCTTTCTCTCTCTCTCTGTCTCTATGTCTCTCTCTCATACACACACACACACACATAGTCTACACACACAGCTGTTCGGAACCATGACAGAAGATGACGGATACAGTTGTCGCGGAGGGACAAGTCAAGTTTAAAGATGGGAAAAAGGTGCAATGTTCCAGTCAACTTCATCTTTTCTAATATCAATATGTTACCTTGTGGATCAATCTGAATGTTTCATTTTGTGATGACTTGTATCTCCTTGTATTTTCCAGTGGAAGAGCCGGTGGGTGGTGCTTCGGAAGCCCTCTCCGGTCGCGGGTACGTAGCAAACCGCTTCTATTTATAATGTGACTAGCAATCAACTAACTGCTCTTGGTTGAAATCTGCAGTACTTCTGTAGAGTTTCCTGTTGCTCAGTAAAGTGTCCCGAAGCCAAAGACTTTAATCAAGAGCTCAGGCGGCTGATTTTGAGGAATTAAACTAACGACACAACTTGTCAATGTGACGTTTGGCACCGCGCCACCCAGAGCGCATAGCACAAATATCACATTGCAGTAAACACGTGGGGAGATTGTGCAACAGCCACAACTAAATCATAATAATAATAATGTATTTATTTTTCAATTTTTTGGGATATTTTATCTTTTGATTTCTTATAAAATCTTGTTCCGTCTGTTCCAAACTTTTGCCAGGCTCAAATTGTATATCTTGCTTAATCAAACTAAATTAAATGTATACTGCTGGTATTTGCTACTGTGCTGTGTGAGAGTGTAAGTGTGTGTGTCTGTGTGTAGTCTTGGCACATTCAACTGGGGTCGTTTGCAGCTGTGATCCTGGATCACTCCATTGTTTTAGTGACTGTTTTGACAGCTGTATGGTTTCTCACACATACGCACACATTCCATAGTTACTAAGTATGCTCGTACCAGGGCACGTCTTCAGTTTCAGGTATCATCATGGCGTTCATTAGAACTGCACAAACAGATCCCATCCATCATCCTTTCCCTCGCTGTCTGAAAGTCTGTTTTCTCCTCTCCTCCATACCACACCTGCCACCTGCCATCATTTCTTATTGTTCCTCTCCCATCTTCTTTTTATCCCTTTGCACTCTCCTCCTTTCCCCTCTCTCTCTCTCCGTCCATCACTCCTCCACTGCACCACCATCTCCTCTCTCTGTCCCCTCTTTCTCCTGAATTCAAACCTCTCCCTCTTCCCCCCCCCCTCCGTCTCTCCCAGACTGCCTGTCTCTGCTGGTGTACAAGGACCGGGGGGAGAGGGCGCGGGGTCACCGGGAGCGGGTGCACCTGACCCTGGAGGGGATCTGTGGTTTGGAGCCCGGCCAGGGCTATGACGGGGCGGCCTACACCCTCACCCTGCTGTGCCCCGGACAGAGCGTGGCGCTGGGCTTCGACACCCGCGAGGGCCTGCTGGCCTGGGACACCCGCCTCCGCTACAGCCTGGGGGAGGGTGAGGAGGGATGAAGAGTGTGTGTGGGTGTGTGTGGGTGTGTGTGTGTGGGCAGGTAATTGATTTGAACTGTGACAGAGAGACAAGGCCTCCCTGACTGGAGATAAGGTCTGTCTGCATGCTAATTGGCTACTGATCAATAATTGAGAAGAAACAAGTTTGCAGGTCACTGTCTGTCTTTTCGTGTCTTTTTTGCCGTCCGATTCTGTTGTCCTGAGGTAACCTTTTTTGTGTGTGTGTGTGTGTGTGTGTTTGTGTGTGTATATAAAAGAGAGGGATGGGAAGATCCAGAGAGATGGAAAGAATGAGATAGGGAGAGAGAATGAGAGACACAAAGACGAGAGGAGAAACAGAGAGAAAGGTATAGACTGAGAAATAAGAAAGACATCAAGATAGAGGGACCTGCTCGTCACTTGGTTTCGAGCGGTTCTGTCTACTGAAACACAGCGATGATGAATGGAAGCCAATGGAGCATAGCCGAGTGTTTCATCATAATTACAGACCCTTGTATCTCCTAGCGGTGTGAATGTTTGTGTTCTCTCATCCATTTGATAACGGGCTTGTTTACTGTGTGCATCGTGGTTGTGTTTTCTTCAATCAAAACCATTTACCGTTACAAGTTAATGAGCAGGTTGACAAGCCTAGACACACATTTATACAAGCGTTCTTTGTGTATCGTGTCAGGAAACAGATTCTGGGTCAGTTTCATATGATAATGCCCATCATGCAGAAAGTAGAGTTATTTTACCCCTATCCCTCTCTCTCTCTCCCTCTCTCCCCCTCTCTCCCTCCCAGTCCACAGGTTCACAGTAGGCGTTCAGCCTGGCACCAAACTGGAGAGTGGCCCCGCCTCCCTCCACCTGTGCAACGACCTATTGGTCCTGACCAGGGACCTCCCCCCGACCGTCATTGGCCAGTGGAAGCTGTCGGACCTGCGTCGCTATGGCGCCGTGCCAAATGGCTTTGTCTTTGAGGGAGGATCTCGCTGTGGATATTGTGAGTAGAGAACCCCTCCTATTGGTCTTCCTCCCTCGACCTCCATACTGGAGGCCCTGCTGACGTGCTGTTACTGTCATAGCTCATATTATACTATATATACTATACATACTGGCATGGTGTAGTGGCAATTATGTTTTTTTCTCATAGTGGAGGATAGTTTTGTAATGTTACTCTCATGGCGTGATATAGTTATAGCACGACTCTCAAAGCATCGTTGACTTTATAGTACTGGACCTCTGTTAGTGTCCTGTACTGGACAGCCCTATACCGTCAGACCAACATGAAGAGATCACTTGTTTTATTGCAATGTCCATACAGCAACTGGAGATTGCTGGGATGTGAGAAATGTTTTTCTATGCATTCACTATCCATTTCACATCACGTCTGTGTGTGTGAGAGTGTTGTTAATAGGTGGTGCAGGTATTCTTTGTATGTCCAGTTGATGGTGCAGGAATGTGGAGAACGAGAGGCAGTTAAATGTGTTTGGATGGGGTGGGGTACCGTGTGTGGGGGTCTTTGTTTAATAGGCTACGGTTTTCACTCTTACTTTCTGATAGCTATGCTGAAGTTCCTATGCAATATACTTTTTTTTGTTATTTTGTACATGTCTTTCCTATCATTTTCAGCTTTTATATACTGACATTTGTGTGGTTATAAATGAACAGAATTTAGTATAGTGAAAGTGACAGTGTAGCTGGTCATTCTAGTTGTGGTATGTGTGTGTGTGTGTGTGTGTGTGTGTGTGTGTGTGTGTGTGTGGTGTGTGTGTGTGTGTGTGTGTGTGTGTGTGAGACAGAAAACACACGCACCATACAGAAATAACTGTGAGGTCCAGAGCATTGGGTTTCATTATTCTGACAAACAGCAGCTATAAATACACCCCCCCACCCCCCCCCGTGTCATCACAGCCTATCACTGCCACTCGCTCTCTCGTAATCACCATGTTACCCAGAATCCACTGGTTCTGCAGCCAGTTTGATATAGTGATATATCAATATACACAGCGTGTATGTTAGGCAGTGAGAGTGTTTGAGCTAGAATGTAGCCATAAAGACCGTCCCAGAGCTGGGTTGGCCACATACAGATACATGACTTATGCCTGATCTGATTTCATACACATAGACACACACACACACACACACTCTTAAACAACTATTAGTTACTGTTCACGCACACCATTAGTACGGATTACAGACCCTCTAATGTGCCAATATAAGAACACACACACATATTGAGCCATATGAAATCAAGTAAATACCAGTGGGCCGTCATTTTGACCTAACAAAACCTTTTGTACCATGGACTCAAGCCCCTCCCTCAAACCCTCCTCTAACCCCTCCTCGTCTCCACTCGGGGGGCGGGGGGGTGAGAGGAGCATTCTGAGAAGGCCTTCGCATGTGCCTTTCCAGTGGTGCCTCTCCGCGCAGACGCTAGCCGCGCAGACGCTAACGTGTTAAGTGTCGAAGGGTATCACTGTGGCATGGCGCCCACGGACGAGTGTTGCTGCGGGAATGTATCACCAGCAGTCCTCGGGTGTGTCCGCACACACGATATCAGTGTGTGTGTATGGAGTCCCAGGGGACGGTGATGTCTTGTTACAACCGGCTAAATTGACACCTAGACGAGACTCATTGTTAACCAGTTCGGGCGCCAAACACGCCCGTGACATGAACAATTAAGTCTGTTGCAATTTGGCCTCGACGGACCAAGCGGGCGAGTGATCACAATCGACAGAGCGTGCAGAGGGGCCGTCAGAGCTGGGACGTGAATGCTGATGAGTGCTCCCCTCTTCACTCCTCTCTCCTCCTGCTCTCTCTCTCCCCTTCTCTCTCCTCCTGCTCTCTCTCCCCTCTTCACTCCTCTCTCCTCCTGCTCTCCTCTCTCCCCTTCTCTCTCTCCTCCTGCTCTCTCTCCCCTCTTCACTCCTCTCTCCTCCTGCTCTCCCTCTCCCCTCCTCCTGCTCTCTCTCCCCTCTTCACTCCTCTCTCCTCCTGCTCTCCCTCTCCCCTCCTCCTGCTCTCTCTCCCCTCTTCACTCCTCTCTCCTCCTGCTCTCCCTCTCCCCTCTTCCTCCTCTCTCCTCCTCTCCCTCTTCACTCCTCTCTCCTCCTGCTCTCCCCTCCTCCTCTCTCTCTCCCCTCTTCCTCCTCTCTCCTCCTGCTCTCCCTCTCCCCTCTTCACTCCTCTCTCCTCCTGCTCTCCTCTCCCTCTCCTCTCTCTCCCCTCTTCACTCCTCTCTCCTCCTGCTCTCCCTCTCCCCTCCTCCTGCTCTCTCTCCCCTCTTCACTCCTCTCTCCTCCTGCTCTCCCTCTCCCCTCCTCCTACTCTCTCCCCTCTCCCTCTCTCCTCCTGCTCTCCCTCTCCCCTCTTCACTCCTCTCTCCTCCTGCTCTCCCCTCCTCCTGCTCTCTCTCCCCTCTTCACTCCTCTCTCCTCCTGCTCTCCCTCCTCCTGCTCTCCTCTCCCCTCCTCTCTCCTCCTGCTCTCCCTCTCCCCTCTCCACTCCTCTCTCCTCCTGCTCTCCCTCTCCCCTCCTCCTGCTCTCTCTCCCCTCTTCACTCCTCTCTCCTCCTGCTCTCCCTCTCCCCTCCTCCTGCTCTCTCTCCCCTCTTCACTCCTCTCTCCTCCTGCTCTCCCTCTCCCTCTCCTCCTCTCTCCTCCTGCTCTCCTCTCCCCTCCTCCTGCTCTCTCTCCCTCTCCTCCTCTCTCCTCCTGCTCTCCCTCTCCCCTCTTCACTCCTCCTGCTCTCTCTCCCCTCTTCACTCCTCTCTCCTCCTGCTCTCCCTCCACTCTCTCAGGGGCCGGAGTGTTCTTCCTGTCCTGTGCGGAGGGAGAGCAGATCAGCTTCCTGTTTGACTGCATCGTCAGAGGGATCTCTCCCAGTCGAGCTCCGCACGGCCTTAGACCTGTCCTGCCAGGTGGGTGCACACACACACACCACACACACAACATACATGCACAACACATGCATGTGCACATACACACACTTATTCCTCAGTTTTGTGTCGTATATTTTCTTCTCACCTCATTGTTTTGACTAAGAATTAGCTCAAGGGCATCTTGGTTCTATAATTAAAGTCCAGCACATGGCTAGATAATGTGTGTGTGTGTGTGTGTGTGTGTGTGTGTCGGGCGCCAGGGTAGAGGTGGCATCACATGCTCAAAGCCCCGAGGGTCACTGTTTGGATTAAAAGGTCTTGTGTGTGGAAGAGTGTAGTGTTCTGAGAGAGTTCACATTCTGTTTAAATGTGACACGTACTCAGGATCTAACACCTTCGAAAACAGCACCACAGAAAGCTGAAAAACAAAATGCCTCTGGACCTACCATTTCCAAGTACCTACTACAGCCTTGTCAGGGTCCGATTCACAAAAACTCTGATACGCTGATTTAAACATCAGGGCCTAATCAATTCAAAAAATAATCTTCTCATTTAGCAGCTGAAATAGATCTGGAATTGGCCGCTCAACTCTGACTGCATTTCTGAATTTCAGACAGTGCAGTCTTAAGACATGTAGCACATATGCATGTGGTCTACAAACGACAGTGAATGTCCATGGCATCTCTCTAACTTTCCAAGTGCTTCTGTGTATTTACCAGCTTTGGGATCTTTAGCTGTAGCCTGTTTTAGGCGGAGACATTCAGTGCTGCGAGGGCACTATAATTAGCACAGGCTAGCCAGCGTTAGCCGACACCCCGTGGAGCTTTTGCAAGCCAGCCTGACATCTGAGGCACTGCGATTAGCATTAGCTGCAGCGGCGCTAACTGTGCTGTAGAGATCTTGGGAGTTATGTTCTCGACACCCGCACCCAACGCCGTCTTGTAGCCTGGAGAAAACATATACACTGACGCACAGGCACAGTCACACCTGTCAATGCATATGTCCTTAATTTACCTGTATAATTTGGCAGTGATTTTTCACCTCATTAAAGTGATCCGACACACACACACACACCCCTTAGATATGCAGCTGTATTAGGAGTGTAAATTGGCAGGGTTTTACGCTAAATCTTGTGTTTGGCAGACGACTGTGTCGACGTGAAACCATATCCTGTAAAAGATTGGCAGGGTTTGGGAGCTAGACAGACAGTATCTCAAGCATGAAGAAAACTACGGGGTGCATCCATCATTTTGAAAAAGTCGAAATTAACTTTGAGAATTATTTTAGAAAAAATGTCATACTGAAAATGAGAAATGTATTTATTTATCTGTCTCGCATATCTCCCACAGACAGTCTGAATAAAATTATTGTGATATACAAATATATATAAATAGGAAATGCTAAATAGTTTAGAAATTTGCCCCCAGCAACTTCATCAGCAACTTCTTCAGCAAGTTCTTATATAACACTACGCTGCATTAATTATGTCCGACTGTCTGTCTGGACTAGTTACTATAGACTAAGTTGTTTTCCTTTAAAAGAACATCAACAAACATAAACTGCACTGGATAGGGAATTCCTAAGTGTGTTCTCAAATTCTCACTCACCCCCCCCCCGCCGTCTCTAGCTCTTATCTCTCTCCCCCTCCATCTGTCTCCCCCTCTCTCGTGTTCTTCTTCTCTTTAAAACTGATAAAGATGTGTTCAGCCTTACTGTTTCCTATAGGGTCGTCTACAGTCAAAGTTTTCAGACAAACTTTGGTTTGGATACTGTTCAAGGTTTATGATTAAAGACTCTTTCCTCGAGGTCTGATGTTTTTCATCCCAGTATCAACGGACTATTAGTGTGTCTTTGTGTGTGTGTGTGTGTGCCTGCAGGCCTTTGTACTTGTTAAGCTTTGAGTTTTAAGTTAACTTTTGTTTTTGCTGATCCATGAGATAAAACAGGATCTATAAATCCAGTCATTCTTTCCGTGTGTGTGTGTGTGCGCGTGTGTGTGTGTGTGCGTGTGTGTGTGCAGATCCGAGTGCCGACCCGTCAGTGTCAGAGGACAGGATCAGCCAGGAAGCGTCGGAGCTGGAGAGGAGACTCAGTGTGCTGTCTCACAGACACAGCAGCACAGGTACACGTCACACAGCAGCACAGGTACACGTCACACAGCAGCACAGGTACACGTCACATCGAAGTACAGGTACCCGTCACAACGCAGCACAGGTACACGTCACACAGCGGCACAGGTACACGTCACACAGCAGCACAGGTACACGTCACACTGCAGCACAGGTACACGTCACACTGCAGCACAGGTACACGTCACAACGCAGCACAGGTACACGTCACACAGCAGCACAGGTACACGTCACACAGCAGCACAGGTACACGTCACACTGCAGCACAGGTACACGTCACACCGCAGCACAGGTACATGTCACAGATCAGCGCAGGTACATGTCACACAGCAGCGCAGGTACACGTCACACAGCAGCACAGGTACACGTCACACAGCAGCACAGGTACACGTCACACCGCAGCACAGTACCGTCACACCCCAGCACGGTACACACACCTCCTTTATCACATCCATCTTCAGGTGTGTTGGTGTTACTGCACTAAACAACATACTAAGGTTGACCCCCCCCTTTCTCTTAAGCCTCCACGTATAGCTATAGCACCTCTGTTGCTGGGGACGACCACAGTAGTATCTCCAGCTCCTCCTCCAGCCAATCGGACACAAGCTACGGAAACCATCCCTCTTTGTGGGCAGAGCCAGGCCAGAGATTGCATCCCTCATCCGAGTCCTTGTCAGCTGCTCCTATGACAAAGGGCTCTCCCAATCCGGACGATTGTCTCTATGCAGCTGTGGTGGAAGGCTCTGTGATTCGTCCTTCCTCTAACCAGCACCACGTACGCGGTCTCCACGACAGCGGGCGGCAGAGCTCATTGGACAGTGGAATTGGCATCGCCGCCAGCAGCCAATCGTCATACTCTGGGAGTTTTTCTTCCTGTAGTCTGGACACAGCCAGTCAGGGAGGGGGGGAGGAGTTTGGGTCCCAGTTCAGTCTCCACCCTCCTCCAGCACCTCCCCCTCCACCTCCTGTACCTCCACCTCCTCTCTCTCCAACCCTGCCAGGATGTACGCCAGACTATAGCCCTGCTACCCCCCCCACCTTGCTCTTGTCCACCTAGGGCCGATACTAGTTCCCCTACTGCCCCCAAAAGACAAGGAGAGGAATACCATCTCCCCAGCCTACTACGACTGCTCTATGACACACCCAGGAACCTGCTTCATAGCCTGACTCTAAAGGATCCGTTAGCCCGGGCAGGTACACCCGAGATGGGCAAGGACAGAAGGACTGGTGGGGGTGGAGGGGGTCAGGGATTGAGTGATGACCCACCGAACCCCCCTCTCCAGAGGGCTGGGGGGCGATGCATGTCCCCTATAGAGCGGCCCCTGTCTCGGGGCAGGGAGAGAAAAGCGCCCCCTGTGGACAGTTCTGAGCACTGCAGCTCAATACCAGCCACCTTCAGATTACCATCCCTACCAGGCTGTCCAGTGTGTGGGGGGACAAAGGTAAATCATTTCTATTCTATACCCATTTTATGGATATGTTATCGTCTTGGCTAGCTAGCTGCATAATCTCTATTGCCAGATGTGAGATGGGCCATTGGCAGCACACTGAGCTTTCAGCTGTGTATGCACCACAAAGCTGTTATCATATTACTCCCTAGCTGAAAGGTTTTGCTGATGTATTTATGCAGTGTTAGAAACTAAAATGGGATTCAATCAACTTGTTGGCTAGTACTGTAATTGCATAGGCAAACAGACATTGACAGCACTGTATATATTTTAATGTTCGTTTTTAACAAATGCATAAAGTTGTCGGCACTCATTCTATTGACTTGATGTGAGAGAGCTCACAGATGGCTATGCATACAAACTACCCACAAACTCATCCAACCAAAGAGCTGTGGCACTGCTTAGATTCGGATTAATTAAATCACAACTGTTAACCACTAATTATGCAGGCAATTTCCTTTAGTTTTAAAGGTAGATAGAGAGACATGATGGGGGAGGTAGATGGAGGGAGATGTGAAGGATTACAGACTGTCAGAGCAACTCTGAGCATTTCCAGTCTCCTTTCGACAGCTGTCGGAAAGGGATACACGTCTCTCCCTTTGAATGTCGCCCTTTAACGCATTTATTGTTAATGTCTCCAATAGATTTAGTTTCTCTTTTGTATTTGAAATGGTTTGTTGCATCTTCTTTTTTTCCTCGTAGTGCAAATTATCATCCAGAGCCGAAACAAAACAAGTTGTCTTGTGGATGTTAAACATGTCTGACAGATAGTGGGAGAAGGATCCGTTGAGGCTAATTAGATGTGATGAAACACGGTGAAACACAGAAAACCGGTGCTATTCTTTGAGGTTGCAAAATATTTGTTCATTTTCCCCAATTTTCCTCTCATAGAAAAGTACAGCACTGTGTCTTTTTAGACTCTGAGCCCAGTAATGCACCTTGCAATTATCTAACCAAATAAAACCCACAATACATCAGGGGTTTTAGGCAACATTGTTCTAGAATAGGTTGTGGTCACAGGCTAAATCTAGAACACAATGTGTTCTAAAGAACTGGAACCACAAGGCCCTTGTGTTCTACAACAACAGTGTTCTAGGACTATACAGGCCCTGCAGTGTGTTACATTGTCTTTCAAGAAGACTAATTGGGCACCGACGTACACTCACACAGCGTCTGGTTGGCTCAACGATGACAGTGCTGCCCCCTTTTCCCCAGACAGACATTTATTTTCCTCTCAGACTGACCCAACAGCCAGCGCTAATGTCACTGTTGTAGCTAATTGGCCTGATTTGACCAGATCCATCACGCCTGCTTTTGTAACCTCGGTCGCCTCTCTGTCTAGCACCGGCCCAGCCTCCCTCGCTTCTGGTCCCATTCCCCATTTTCACTCGTCCCTCCCTCCCTCTCCTCATGCCCTCACCCACCCCATCACTTTCCTCTTTTGTCTGTTTGCCCTCCATCATCCACCTCTACTTTGCCAGGTCATTCCACGTCACCTCAAGTGTGGTCTCATGGTGATGTCATCACCTCCAGTCTGCACCTTTCCCCTTTACTGGCAGCATGGATTTCTGTATTTTCTGTTAGCACTTCTGCTATAGTTTCTTTCCTCCGTTCTCTCTCTGCATGTCTGATTATTAGTGTTGTGATGGTAGCTATGTAACCCCTCATACTTATGTCCCCATCCAGTGCAATCACATTTCAGACCTAAACTACATTTCCCATGAGCAATGGTACTCATCTCAGGAAAGAGGCTATTTACAGGTAAGATGTCATTGGGTTGTTTTTGTAGTAATGGCTTCATAGTCCCTAACTGACCCACCTTCAGGACAATATTCCCATTCCCAGTTTTCTTTCATAACATTCCTTGTTTTCCTCCTCTAAATGTTGTTCATATTGCTCACCTGTTTGCCTATCCCGGGGCCTTGCTCAAATACTAACGTCCAAATACATACTGTCCGTCACTTCCTGGTTTTCTCTCTGCCTTGATCTGTCCATGGGTCCTGCACGCTTGCTCCGTGTTACTGTTATTGCTGACACATGTCAGATGTCACAGGACTGTCCATCTGTCATGTCTAGTCTAACCATCTTAGTCTTGTTTCACAGGGAACCAGTGCAGCACTAACAAGACCGTCCCCTTCCACGCCTTCACCAGGTAGGGCTGCCTGCATAGTTCTTCATTTATCTGCACTGTACGTTGATGAGTTTAGCCATGCGTTCAATACGTATCGAAAACCGATGTTTACCTGACAAAGCTGAAACGGAGTTTTGTTTTTCTGAACGTCACAGACCAGCCGTCCAAACAGAGGGGGGAGGAGTGGAGGAGGGAGCGGGGTGAGGTGGCATCCTGGTCCTCTTCTCTAGAGCCCCTAAAGGCCCCTCCCCCTGGCAAACCTGTGCTCCACAGACACACCTCTCCAGTCTCAGGTAAGACCCATCGTGAATGCGTTTGCAGTTCCATGTCAGCTTTGGGGAGTGCCACTATACTTCAACGCAACCATGGCTGAATCACTAAGCTGTACTCCTCCACTCTGTAGATCCCAAAATGTATCTACCCTGCCTTTAACTCTTCCAGCTTACACATCCAGTCTTTTCCTATCATAATCATGTTCTTATGGCACGTCACTTATTGACTCTTTCGTTTAACTTTTCTTTGCTCCTACAGGGAGTTTCTTTACTCCCCCCCCAGAGGGCCCGTCCCTGAAGGTGAGGACCCGCAGTGACAGCGCAAACTATGTCAACATCCCCGTCAGCCCCGTGGCTAAAGCTAACGCTAGCAGAGAGACGCTCTACATGGAGCTGGACCTGCAGGGGCCCGCTGTGGCAAGCACCCCCCCCTCTCTCCTCTACGCCCACTACAGCGAGAGGTAACGCTTTGCAGCTGCGCAGACCCAGTAAGAACAACTAGCCCTGGGCGGCCATTTTGGATCAATGTTTTTACCCCTCTTTCTGCTGCAGCTGTCTGCACTAGTCAGAAACTCTGAGGCAAAATGGCAGTGTATGCAGCTTTATTAGAAGATGTGGATTGGCTCATTGGTTTGGCTGGCTGCTTTGCCCTCGCAGTTATCAATGACTTTCTTTCTAAACAGATTGAATTAGTGTAAAACAGCATGCCATTGTTAAGGTAACATATCTCGTATGGTGGTAACATCACTTCACTTTATTTCAGTTAAATGAATGAAGAACTTTGCAGTCAGACATACGTAGTGTAGGCACAAAAGGGAATGTTCCTTTAGTCTTGTTTGACAGGGAACCAGTACTTCTGAAGGTTAGACTACACAGTCCTGTGATATGGTTTTCGCTGACACGTGACAGATAAGAGTGAGCAGACATGCAGGACAGATCAGGAAGATTTCTGCTTGCCTGACTTTGATTGGCTTGTTGGTTTGGCTGGTGGCTTTGCTCTTGCAGTTGACTATAACTGTATCTTTTAAAATAGATTTAATTAGTGTAAAATACCATTGTTGTACATGTACTACCTCCTTATTCAAAATAAATTGGCTTTTAAATAATATAATTAAAATTGAAAGTGTCTGCGGACAGAGTTGTCACTTAAGCAGTTTCAACAAATCTCCATGGAAACACAGTGGGATCTGCAATGAATCACTTATTAAGCCAGAGTGCTGAACGGGGAATTTCCTCATTTTCACATCTCTGCTTTTGATGGCAACACTGATATAGTATTTCATATATTCCCTGTGGAATACAAATATGAACATCCAAACCAGTCATATATCTTATGTGCTGTTTGCTTGGTGCAGCTCCGATTCCCAGTGCACAAATGATCAGTTTATGGCAGCAATAAATAATATATTACGGTTTCATTCCCCCAAGGAAAGGATCTGTACCATGTCTATGTACTGCCATAACATGTGCATTGTGGTGTTTGTGTGAAACTGAATTTTTATGTAACAAATATGTAAGGCTTTCTCAAATTTCATGGCTTACATTTAGGGGTGTTTAGAGTTTGTTAGAAATAATATCAATACCATTTAATTTCTAAACTCATAACAAAAGAATAGTTAACTCGAAATTATTCCAAGGAGCTTTATTCTAATAATAAAAAAAGTTATGATACTGAATGCTATGGACCCCAATGCCATATTGTCCATTATACATATTCACTTATATGATAAATGATGACCCACTCTGGTTTGTGATTGTAGGTAATTGGTTTAACAGTGAAATGGCCCAAGTGTTCCGTGCTCTGCCCCCTCTCTTTAACTGCCTGCTTCACCCTAATCCTAATGACCCAGGCTCCAGCCTGCTGTTACTGTGCTGCCAGACACAGTCTCACAGGTTAGGGTCCACCATGCACATTGTGAAGGTGGATTTCCTTCAGACTATAATCGTCCAATTCCAATGGCTTCTGTGTGACCCATTATTTCATGAAGTGCTTATTCACAGTTTAACGTCATTACTGTGTAAGTATGATAGCATGTGATTTCTGTGATGGAAGAGAACTAGGCCAGCAGGTGATACGTGTGTGTGCCTCGCACAGCTGTTATCTGATTGGGTGTTATTTGTTCCTCCGTCCAGGAGGGGGCTCTACCAGGTACGCCCACATAGACATCGCAGCCACGGAGACGGCCCAGAGGGTGGGGGCGGAGCACGCTCAGGGGAGGGAGGACCGATTGGCCGAGCTGGAGCAGAGGAGGTGGGGCCATCCGACCTAACCCCCTTGCCCCCCAAACAACGCAATTAGGGGAAGAAGACGATTAGATTTTTACTACAAATCATGTGTATTTATGCTGCAAAGGACACTGAAATCCAAAAGTCAGTGTGCTCTTTTTTACATGTACTTAATCAATGCTCATGCCTTGTGGCTGTATAAACTGGGGAATGTTTAATCAGGGAATTGATGTTCAGTAAAGCGGGTGTATTTAATGTATATTGTTGTGCAATCTGTGACAAAGCCTGACTTTCTTGGAAACAACTTGTAAATAGTGACTGCTTTTAACCTTGATGGGACTTGTATGATACACCTGCAAAAGCTTAAAATATATTATACAAAAAGCATCAATTTCTGAAATAAAAGTTTGTGTTAATGGTTGTATGTGTTGGAAAGACTTAACTCATGTCTGGAAGTGAGTGAACTTGGTCATAACTACTATCACATCGCATGTACCAACACAGCCATTATACATGGTCTAGTGACCATGTTGGTCTCAGACCATAGTCGGCAAAAGTACACACATCCTTCAATCAAGTACAAGTACACTCGTGTTTAAAAAGACTGACAGAATTAACCAGGGATGCAAACACATGTATGGTTAAAAAACACATGTATGGAGTTAAGGGTCTTGCATGCCAGAAACTAAGCATGGGGTACACTGCCTCCAGCCAGATTTTTCAGATCACATGACCAATACCACCAATCCAGATGAACGAGATCTAATGCAACAATCCCCAGGATAGAAACAGTTGGCAGATCTAGCTCTAACATAGAGTCTATGGGGAACCACATGCTCAAACCTGACAGCATGTTTTAGATCTATAAGTGCTTTCCCAACTGGATGGGTCACAGCATTCAGCCCATCCACTTGGATGTGGAAAGACACTTGCTTATAAACACACACTCATTTGTGAGTTTAGAGCTAGATCTGCTAACTGTTTCTAACCTGGTTAGTGTTTCGTTAGATCTCATTGGTCTGGATAGGTGGTATTGGTCATGTGATCCTTTTGCCAATCAACACAAACGATTGCCAGGTGTGTTTCACAAACGAGGGAGTGATGGTGAACAGCAACAACTCACAGTTAGTTTTAGCTCAGTGGTTCGAGCATGAGATGACAGATTAAGATGTCACAACTTTAAATCATCCTCCACTGTGTTTTACTTTGGTTGAAAGCAGCTGCTAAATTAATCATTATTAAAACAATCATCTTCTCATAGTTATGAAATGTTAACACCCATGGTAGTTCTAATTAACGTTCACATACAAGGTCTCCAACACCTCCCCCTTTATTTAGTCTGTGCCATAATAACTAGTGGCATAGGTTTTAGTGGTGAGTTTATCTGCTGTCTCCTGGGAGACATTGTAGTGGGAGAGTCATGTAAGCTGATGTATTGGGTCACTGGTAGCACACTGGTTAAGTGTGTGACTCCTATAAACTAAGGCCTTTCAGAAGGGCCTTGGGTTCAAATCCCATGTATGGTTTTTCTGATCTTCCCCGATGAAAGCAGAAACCTTCTGTTCAATAATATCACACTTCACCTTAAGGAAGTATTGTCAACGAGTTCATGTTTCCTTGTCTCCCTGATGGCTCAGTGGATAAGCACGTGTACCATGAGCGTTAAGGGTCTTGGGTTCAAATCCCATGGAAGGCTGCGTTGGTCTTTCCCTTGCAGAAACTGTCTCTTTAATGACCTCACACTTCACCTTAAGGATGTATTTTCAACGAGTTCATGTTTCCTTGTGTCCCTGATGGCTCAGTGGATAAGCACGTGTACCATGAGTGTTAAGGGTCTTCAGTTCAAATCCCATGGAAGGCTGAGTTGGTCTTTCCTTGCAGAAAAGGTCTCTTTAATGACCTTAGAATTCACCTTAAGGATGTATTTTCAACGAGTTCATGTTTCCTTGTGTCCCTGATGGCTCAGTGGATAAGCATGTGTACCATGAGTGTTCAGGGTCTTGGGTTCAAATCCCATTGAAGGCTGGGTTGGTCTTTCCTTGCAGAAACTGTCTCTTTAATGACCTCACACTTCACCTTAAGGATGTATTTTCAACGCATTGATGTTTCCTTGTGTCCCTGATGGCTCAGTGGATAAGCATGTGTAGCATGAGCGTTAAGGGTCTTGGGTTCAAACCCCATGGAAGGCTGCAATGGTCTTTCCTTGCAGAAAAGGCCTTTTTAATGACCTCACGTTCCTCGTGTTAAGTGTTACCAAGTGTTACCAAGTGTTACCAAGTGTTACCAAGTGTTACCAAGTGTTACCAAGTGTTACCAAGTGTTACCAAGTGTTACCAAGTGTTACCAAGTGTTACCAAGTGTTACCAAGTGTTACCAAGTGTTACCAAGTGTTACCAGTGTTACCAAGTGTTCTTACAACTTAATTTTTGCTTTTGGACTTGGAAAAAAAGCTGGACTTATAAATAAAACTGATAAAAGGTAAATTTATCTTCCCGGCTCCGGGACTCCCGAGATCCTCTCTCCCAACTGCCATTCCTGGTGGGACAGTCGGGTACTTACAAAGACAGTTGAAGATCCCTGCTGGCAGCCCCAGACACTTAGAGCAAGCTCAGTCAAAGGATTTCTCTGGGTTCGAGGGTTTGGGTGGATTTGATCCCATGCCGTCGGGATGTGCTTGTCTGCATGCTTATCCATTAGGCCACTGGGGCCCCATACCTCCAGCATGTGAAGGTAGTATTTATCTTTTAAAAAGTGCTCTGCTTAAAGAGATACTAACATGTTTTGCATGCCATAAAGCAAGCATGGGGTACACTGCCTCCAGCCAGATTTGAACCGGAGGGGTCAGGACTCAAGAACCCATGCATATCCACTCGGCCACCAGGGCCTTGCTGAATTTCCCTCGGAATTTAATAATGTCTTTATGAATTCCACTTGAAGACATAAGTTCAATGTTCAATTGAAAGCTTTCATCTAAAAGCACCTTGGGGGATATGAACCCCCAACCTCCTGATCTGTAGTCATACTCTCTGACCATTTAGCCAACCTTACAAACACAAAAGTTGCATGTGGACAGTCACACTTTGTCATAATCACTCATTTGTGAACCACACCTGGCAATCGTTTGTGTTGATTGGCAATCAGATCACAGTGCTTTCAAAACTAATTGGGCCTTAATGGGAATCTTATGGATCCAGAACATGTTGATTTCATTTGCAGCAACTCATCATGATTTTCTTAACAGTCTTTGCTCTGTCTAGAACAAATCTGGGAGAGAAGGCTGCTCTTTGGCATGCAATGAAACAGGGATGCAAACACATGTATGGTTAAAAAAGAGAGGTATTTGAAGCCCTTGCCCCGCGGCAAATATCCATATACTTACATTGCCACAAACCCCCTGACATCCCTGGCCCACCCATATAGGCACAGAGTAAAATGACATTCTGAAGATCAAAATAAACATATTTATTCAGAGACATAAACTGTTATTAAACTATCTAGCACTTTTTCTGGTTTTACTCCTTCTTCCTCTTCTTCCTGGCCACCTCTAAGGGCACTAAATGGCCTCTCACCACAGGATCAATGGAGGACAATGCCTGTAGGTTATTACTTTTGAGAGGTAGTTTGTTGTACTTGTGCCACAAGCTGTGTAAGACTTGGTCACCTTCCCAATAAAATCCATGACAGTAGGCGATTTATTTAAGACTGCAAGGGAAGCTTGGGTTCCCCTAAAATGTCAAAAAACATTATGTTCAAATATTTACTATTGTATTAACATTTAAATGTGTTAGAACACGTTCATCTTGAAGACAAGTTCGTTCATAATCAGATACATATAGCAGCAGATCGACTGACTCGATTTCCTTCTCATACTTTTCCGTAGCGTCACAGTGCATTTAACAATTGAACAGCATTTAACGATTCACACAAGTCCCTCAAACTGACGTGAAAAAAGCAGGAGGCGCTGAAAAGCGCGCTGTTTGCATCTTGATACCACAGCTGGTATGGTAAGCATACCTTAGCTACCACCATGGGCAGGGGGGATGGGGAGGGGGTAGCTATAGATCTACTGCAAACAAAAGGACCGCATAGGTCACGTAGTTGCATTAGACCTGATTCATTTGGACAGGTGGCTTGAGCACCCAAGCGTTTGGCTAATTGACAATCAATTGAAAATGATCTATAATCTCACACAACCATTTACTTTCTCTACTGACATGACTGATGACAATCCCATAATTCCATTGAGATTTAAAAGTCAATTTCCATGTTGGTGCAATACCGTCGGGTGTCAATGTAATAGACTGTTTTGACAGGTTCAATATTGTGCACAGGGGGGGAGGGCTGGACATTAGCTCTTGAAAATGCTACATGATACATGTTGAATGTAAACCTTGTTTTATGGGACTGTAATGTTGCTAGGTGTTGCTCCAGTGATGTAAACATTGGGACACAATGTTCCTTTCTGAGTCTTGTTCCATCCAGTTGATTGAGAAGTCTATCTACATTTCAGAACAACACCCCCAGGTGTCAATTTAAGGCTGCTGCCCTCTGCTGCCCTCTCTGCCCAAATCAATGTACTTCAATTGCACACGCTTAGGGTGGAGATTTTGTAGTTTTTTTAATTTATTAGGTTGTTGGTAGGTGTTTATAAAAAATCTAGATAATGTTAATGGAAAAGAACGTTTGAAGTTAAGCTACAAACCTTCATACATCGATAATGAAAAAATGGAATGACAAAGCGGAATGTTTCTTGTGCGCTCATCATAGTTCATTAAATGCAGAAAAACACTGCTTTGATATCGACAGACATTTCATTTCATGATGGACACATTTTCATGAAGAACGTTTCCAGTAACTTGTGTTCAATAGTACCCGTTTACAGCACCTCTCTCTTACCTTCTGAAAATTAGCAGAACTGGGATCAGATATGGTACTAGTTAACAAATGAATCTAGAAGTTATGAACAAATGGTCAGTAGAAGTGTCTAACCTTATATAAACAGTATATATACAGTTTCATCAACACCATGAATCATAACATTCATCATTGATATTACAAAATCTTCTTAATCAAAAATGCTCATCAAAATACTTTGTTTCCCTACACATTGGTCTACAAAAGTGAAACAGTGAGTGAATGCTTGTATGCAAGAACGATTTTGAGTGTCAATGGAAGTGTTCATCTGTATTTGTATGCGTGTTTGAGTGCGGGTGTGTGTGAGTGACAGCCATGTTGGAGGATGAGGATGAAAGGGAGGATGAGGATGAAAGGGAGGATGAGGGAGAGGATGAGGCTAGGCTCAGAGCTCGTTGCGGTTCAGCCCCTGGCGGGAGATCTTGCTAGTTAAATCCTGCATGTGTTTCTTCATCTGAAACCAAACCCAGACAGACGGATAGTTAGCATGTGTTCTCCCTTTCTATCCCCTACAATCTCTGTTGTCTCTCTAGACTGAATATGTGACTCCCTTCCACCCCACCCCCCCCTCTTGCAGCCCCATCTCCCTCGTCCTTCTGGACAGTTGTGGGTCCCTCCCCTCCCTACCTACCTTATATCCCATCTCGCGGGTCTTCTCTGCCAGGTTGTCGTACTTCTCCTGGTTCCTCTGGATGTGCTCGTGGTCCCCCAGGGCCTCCACGTGCCGCAGCTTCTGGTGGGAGAGCTCCAGCTGCTCCTGGTAGTGGCTGTGCTTCTCCACCTTGGTCTCAAAGTGCCGCAGCTCCTCCTGCAGGCCGGGGGGTGAAGAAGGAAGAAGGGGAGGACCGGGGGGAGAAAAAAGGAGGGTGGATGGAGGGGATGAGCATGGTGGAGGTGAGGAGGAAGGGGTGGAGAGAATGGGGGGAGGGTCAAATCAGAGGATAGTTAGTGTGTGGCACTACTTATTAAGATGGGAGTTGAACCTATGATCCTTTTGTGAAGACCAGTGGATCATGATTGAGAAGTGGGGGGGGGGCAGTAGGAGGGGGGGGGTCTCACCTTGAGAGAGTCCAGCTCGTCGTCTGTCAGGTTGGCAGTCCGGGCCATCTCCCACAACTCAATCACACGGGGCTCCCGGAACTCTGCAGACAGAGAGAAGGGAGGAGGGGAGGAGGGAGGGGTGGTGAGGGGAGAGAGGGGGGGGGGAGGAGTAGGGGTGAGAGAGGAAAAAAGGGTGAAAATAAATTAAAGAGAGGGAGAGAGATAGAGAAAGAGGGAGAGAGGGGAGTAGAAACAGGCCAACAGAGTGGAAAGGAAGAGACTTGGCATGAGTCAGCATGTAGGGGGATTACCCTCTGTAACTCCACAGCAACCCCTGCTGTGTGTGTGTGAGGGTGTCTGTGTGCGCACCAGTAAGAAAACCAAAGTGCTACAAGGTTGTACAGGAAGTAAAGGACGTGGAGAGGAGTGGTTGACTCACCGCTGTCCTCGCTGAAGCCTTCATGGCTGAGCTTGCGGAGACGTTCGAAGCCCTGGTTCAGGTTTCTCATCTTGTCCTTCAGGTCCGTGTGCTTCTGGTGCAGCACGTTCTCCTTCACGTCGCCCTCCAGAGGAGATATGGCGTTCTTGTGGATCTCTGCGGGTGCGGGTGGAAGGGAGACGGAGGAGAGAGAGGCGTTGAGAAAGGCAGTGGAGAGCGGAGGGGGGGGGGTGCAGGAGGAGAGGGAGACCAGAGACGAGGGAAAGGGACGAGAGAGTGACTCAGCAGATCCTTCACTAATGGCTGCCCAACAGACAGGTTTGTGCTAATTACATAGATCCTTTCCAAATGTAGCCTGCCCTTGTTGGTTTCAAATGGCAACAACATAATCAGTCACAAATTTGCTTGTTGCATTTGCCAACAGTTTGTGCATCAAAAAGCACTGTGAACTACACAAAGCACATGGAGTGCAGCCAGAAGCAAACGGCAGACGACGTCCACTCAACGACAGGTGGCATTCCAAAAGACGGAGAGAGAGAGAGAGAGAGAGAGAGATTGGATCAAATAGCTATACTTTCTGCATGATGGGGGGGGGGAAGGGAGAGTGGAAGTGAAGTGGACATAGCAGAGGTGGGGGAGGGGGATTGAGGGGGCAGAGAGAATTGAACTCAGAATGGCTTTGACAGCCCCACCATGGGGAGATCTTATTGGATGTCAGTTGGGTCTGACGGATGATATTGGACAAGCAGAAAAGTGGCTTTGAGAGAACCTTTGAAAACATGGTGGAAGATTCCTCTGTTGGACTGCAACAGCCTTATCGGTCGTGCCGAGTCAAGAGAGACGGGTAACATCTACGTTCTACATTTCTATGTGCAAGGCCGCGAGCGCTGTTCACCTCAGAGAGCACTGCTGGGATCTGATGTGACAGGGGATGATGGTGCGTAGCAACGTTTACAGGGTGGGGTGGATGCTACGACACTCTGCCATTCACACATGACCCATACCACCACAATCACAAACAACAGGGGAAGGGGCTACACGGGAATAGGGGGGCTCATATTAGTTGAAAAGGGCAAGAGACACAATGTTAGAGAGAAAGAGTGAGGGAGAGGATGCAGGGAGAAACGAGAGAAAAGGGAAAATAAATAAAACCGCTTGATGCTCTCACCCTCTGTCCGGCTAACGGTATCCATGACGATGTTGTATTCGTGGATCTTGTCCTTGTGGTGCTGAAACTCTCTCTTCAGGCTCTCCATCTCGTCCTCAGAGAACTTTCCGGAGATCTTGGCCTGTGGGTGGGAAAGCCAGAGTAGGGGTAACACTTGGGACACCGCTTGAGACCAAATGACCATACACAACATACACTATACACATATACACAACACACATATACACAACATTAAACACAGATGACAGTTATTTGGGAAAATTCCCACAGCTTTCCCAGGAAGCTTCATGGAGTGATGTATTCCACCGCCCCACCCTTTCCCTCCTCCGCCCCCAAGCCCCGTTCCCCCCTCTGTCTCTCTACCTTGTTCCAGAGTTTGTCCAGGCGCGGGTCGTCGAACATGTCCCCCTCCCTGGTGTCGTGGTCCTTCAGGTTGTTGGACTCCAGCGGCCTGGTGTCCTTCTTCCCGTCCATGCCGTACTTGGCCAGGATCACTATGGAAACAAGACGGAGACCTTGAGGACCTCGTCGAGAACAAGAGCACAGGCTTTCGACCGTCTGCTGGGAGAATGTTTGGAGCTGAGTAAGACTGAGGTAGTCTGACCAGCTGTGAGGGTGTCACAGGCCACTGTTTAACTATTCTGAAAGCACTTTTGATTGAAGGTAAGACAATAGTTGAATGATCCCGACGCGAAGGACATTCGGGAACTTGAATTTGGATAGAAGACGTTTTTGGTATTCATATATCCCTTTCCCCGCCCTCAGATTTCCTTTCCCTTTTCCTCGGGAGAGCTTGAGGGGAACTTTGTTCGCAGTGATAAATGAGGAGTGGGAAATGACCCTGCGAGGCTAACTGAGGGGACTTCGTTTTGTCACGCTAACAAGAAGCGACGGCGAGAAGCTTAAGCAACGCAATATCAATCTCCCATTACATAAGTCACGCTCCGCAGTAGCCCCGACCCGCAGGAGACTCCCCCGGGACGAGGAGAGGACGGAGGGTTATGTTCCCTCCTTATGTCCTTTATCTTTCAGATTTTGTACCCGGACTCAGCAAAAAAAGTGCTGAATAATTTAAGATGTGCAGTAGGCGAATAACCTCAGAGGGAAACTTTCTCAATCAGTTTGGTGCCTTCTAGAAAGAGGAACTGATTTAGAACAGACGGAAGATGGATACATAGTTTAGTTAGCCGTTTGTCGTTTGAGTGATAAATGTTGCTTTGTAACAGACATGGTCTTGCAAGCTCCGTCAGAAGCATACGGGCGACTGTTCGCTCCGACCAGGAGTCGAACCTACCACCTCTGACTTTCCCAAGCGCCATCACTACCAACTCCGCCAACGAAAAGCTAGCATGGCCTGTTACATACTTGCGCAGTGAGTGTGTCACCACACACCGGCTACAAGCCCTTGGTAGGAATGTTCAAGAACATAGGCAAGGAGGTTAGTCAAGACTATGGAGAGGCACCCGGCGAAGCTACTGCCACTCACCGTTGAAGCCGCGCCGGAGCTTGGCCTCCCTCTCTCCGTTCTCATCCAGACCCTCGGCCTTGATCTTCTTCCACTGGAGCTCATCCTTCTCCTGGATCTTCAGGTCGCTGTGCAGCTCTGCCTGACGCACCGGAGGCAACTGCATCTGTGGGTTAGAGGGAAGGGGGGACATGCTTTAGTAAACTACCACTAAAACAGACATGGATCATTGCAGTTCTTGTGATAATACAGGAGCTAACAGTGCCAAAGAGGATAACTTTTTGATAGTCTTGTCTGCTGTCAGACTTTAGTTTTACTAACCAACTAATTAACTGGAGAACAGCCAGGATATGCTTCACTAGGCCCATACAGCTGCTATCCACACACAGCAGGTGTAGATAATCAACCATGTTGTAACGATGGATATGAAAAAACTGGAGGTGTATCTAGAGTAGGTTAAGAGAGATAAATACGAACGGTATACGTTGCCTGCCTGAACAAATACTGAACTGTCTGGATCGTCTTACCCTGACAGCTTTCTCCCACACTTGGTTCAATTTAGCAATCCTAAATTCCACAGTCTTGCCATCCCCCCCAGACGGCTTATGGTCGTTCATCTCGCGCGAGTATTTTCCTGCCATAACCCCTACACCGAGACACAATGAGACGACCAAACAGCGTAGCTTCATTTTGCACAAAATGAATAGATAGCTTGTGGATATGATTAAATAGTCCTTCAAGTACTATTGTGCTGACAGAAACACAGGTCTGCTCGCTTGTTGTGTTCAGTCCGGGTACCAGTCATGTGTTTAAACGGGGCGGTTACTTCCTGGTGACATTGCATTCTGGGATATGATGTTTTACACGGGACTTTCGTTGGTCACTTAGTACATTTGAGACCGTATCCAAACTACATTTTGTGGGATACATTTTTTAATCGTTTCCTAGTAACGGAGACTGCGACACCCTCTGAGCAAATAGGATTCTTCCACGCGTTGGAATGAAAGGGTTTCGGTGTTGAGTAATTTCTAACCACTAACTGGCACTCCGTAAACTCTTTACACACAAAACAGCGTATGTCAGCAGTAATCAGTGACTAACACTGAGTCAACCATTCAAGTTAGGATTAAATTAAGTTAGTTTACAGGTTATGTGTGTTACCCCTGTTTTTTCAATTTCCCACGCACACACACCATGTAGCCTAACTAATTAATGTGATTTTTAGGGCTCTCAAATCTCACGCATTCGCCGTGAGACACGCATTTCAACCAGTTTACAAGCTCTCACGCACGCAGCACCTTGTATTTTTCACGCTTAAAGTATATGGACGCGGCGCAGGCATACGAAGGGACGTTTTCTGCCGAGTTGATAGCTGTCGGCCATCTACTAGCCAATCAGAAACACCAATATCCCCCCTCGGGTCTCCCGGATACCTGACAATGTACCCAAACGTTCTGCACAATATCATCTGCGTGTCATGAGATGGCATTTGTGAGAATTATAATTGAACAAACTATTTAAAATTCCAAACAAAACATTAACACAGATCACAATGGCCTTGTTACTACGAGGAAAATAAACTCTGTTCTGTCTGCCCGTGTGTTATGGCAACTAAGTATAAACTCACTAGAACCGTATCTTTAAAAAATGCATCACCATCCACAAACATCAAGCCTATTATTTTGTATTCATAAGCAACGCATGTAATTGCAACTGATCACAGTACTCAATGGGGAGGCATTTAAACAGGCAACAAGGGGACCTCAACAGCTCCAGTGCCAGTGTCCAAACCTCTGGCACCTTGCCTCAGATCAGCCTGCCCCTTCACGGGAACACCGGTTCTATCTATTGGCAGGCAGGATTGTCGTTGGATGTGGGGGGGCGGAGCCTACGGAGGACAGCGCAGAGAGAGAGACGACTGACAGTGGTCGGGCACCAGAGAGCCCTCGTCTTTACCGGGGAGGAACGAGAGCAGCAGGCCCCTAAGGTCCAAGAGGAACAACCAACCACCGAACACCACCTCCACGATGAACTTTTCTCACCCGTGGACCAGCGAAGGGCACGCCCCGCATCCGTGGGGCACCCTGCCCATGTCTGAGGAGGACTTTTCTGCAGGACATGCTGTCTGACTGCCCCCGTTTCCCCAGCAGGGCCCAGCAGCTGCCCCTGGAACACTGGGCAAGGGCCGCGGTCCAACTCCCGGACTACGGGGGGCCTTGGAAGCCTTCCCTGGCCCCTGCTTCACCCTCAGCATCACCCACAGCATCCTCATCTACCTCTGAATATTTTGATTTTTACAACTGACCTTCAAACTATGATCTTACAGGCCGTTTTTTTGGTGTGGGGAGTTGTACTTTCTTGTCGATAAAATATGCATAACTCTATTGTGTCTGTGTTCCTTTCTATGCTGTAGCTGTAGTATCAATTATGGAGTTCAACCTCCTCCCCTGTTGAATGACCTAGCCTGTGAATACCAGGAGTAAACTAATTACCAATAAAGAGCGCGAGTTACTGAGGTGATACCTAGAGCAGTCTTTCTCAACCCTGGCCCTGGGGACCCACTGATAGGCATGTTCTAGATGTTTCCCTGATCCAACACACCTGATTCATACGAGTAGATGTTGCATTTAGGTCGTCGTTTAGGACCACGGTCCGTAGGACTAAAACACACCAAGTTCCCTCTTCAACCCAAGTGCTATTGCTAAGCTTCATGTCAGATAGCACTTTGACTGCATTTCTTGCACATCCTGTACTTTGCGCACTTGCTTATTTGCTAACTTGCACATTTGTACTTGCACTTAACATGAGCCTTCGTTTTCTAACACTTGCTTTGTGATTTCATTGTATTGATGTGGTCCTTTCTATTTTCTTCTTATGTGAACCCTGGCTGCAAAACAACCTGCCAACGACCTCGAAACCTGGTTGTCATCAAACTCTACAGAACATTTATTTGAATCAGGTGTGCTGAAAGAGGGAAACATCCAAAACATTCAGAGCATGTAGTTCCCCTGGACCAGGGTTGACCCAATACCATCTATATATCCAGACATGAATTTTCAATTTCAGTTTTCAAAGGCCAAAGCATAGAGGTGAGTTTTAAGAAGAGACTGGAAAACAGGCAGTGACGCTGCCTGTCGAATGTGTATTGGTAAATCGTTCCACAATTTAGGAGCTGCTATCGCAAAAGCACAATCCCCTTTTAGCTTGCGCTTTGTTTTAGGCACACTTAGGAGCAGTTTATCGGCTGACCTGAGAGAACGGGTGGGTCTATAGGGATGTAACAGCTCAGAGATGTAGAGGGGGGCTAGGCCATTTAGGCTTTTAAAAGCAAAGAATCTTAAAATGGATCCTTTGATATGTAGGGAGCCAATGGAGTGAAGATAAAACGGGGGAAATGTGCGTGCAGAGACGTCACTGAATTGTTGTACAGTGGGATTGTCAGCTGAAGGTGTTTATTACATTGTCTCCCAATCCCATATACTACCTACCGTTCATCTGTTTCTCTCCCTCTCTCTCTCCCTTCATGTTTCCCTGTCTAGTCCTCCTCTGCTCCTGGCCTCCCCTGTCCCACCCTCCTCTCACACAGAGGATACACATTTTAAGGTGTTTTCTTTCAGCAACACCCCGCTGTCTGGCTTTGTGTGAAAGCTTCTGCTTTTCTGTTCAGCTCTCCTGTCACAGCAGGGTATGTGCTTTACAGTGCGTGCGTGCGTGCGTGCGTGCGTGCGTGTGTGTGTTCGTGTGCCTTACAGTGCGTGATTGAGAGTGAATGCTGCTGATGTTGTTGTCGTCAGGTGGGTTTCCTGGATGTGAGTTGGTTTGATCAATTCACCTGGCGCCACCCGGGGGAGCTTCCGGGATGGGAAGTTGCCTTTTTATTCAACATTCATTCAATATACTCAGTCTACTGACCTTTCTCTTTGTCTTCCACTGTTCCCCTCTCCGTTCCTCACTTCAACAACCCCCCTCTCGTCTCTCTCTCTCTCTCTCTCTGGTAGGCCACTCTCTGTTGAATTTAATAATACACCTTAATTTCCAAAGCCAACCAAACACTTACAGATGACCTCCCTGAGGCTAGGTTTATTGCCTTGCTGTGATAGTAGAGGACATCATAAGGAGAGGAGACAAGTGGAGAGGAGAACAAAGGTGAGGAGAGCAGAGCAAAGGATGGTGAGTCATTTTTTTATTGGTCTTGAAACCAATATCAACTCTCTGGTAAATACTTGCCTTGGAGTTAAATGGTTATTATTTGCTGCAGTGCCTCAGGGATTGATAAGAATCCAATGATATGAAAGAGAGAAGGTTGTGATGGATGAATGAACAGATTGAAATGCATGTTTTATTGATGCTGAATGGAACATAAACTTAGGAAGGAACATGGAGCCTTGGAGACTTAAGACCGATCAAGACAATGGATAAATGACATGGACTGATTGAGGAAGAACGGATGGATGGATTGATGGATGGGAGGATGGATGAATGGGATGATGGATATCTGGATTGATGGAAGAATGGATGGCTGGATTTATGGATGGATGGAAGGATGGATGGCTGCACGGATGGCTGGATGAAGCCTCAGTCTCGTTTGAAATATTTGCAATCCTCTATATGTTGTGCATGTTTGTGTGTGTGCGTATGTGTGTATGTGTAAGGGGACATTGAGAACCACAGGAAAAAAACCCATAATTGATTACACTCTGAAGTCATTCTTTCTGGGAAAAAAAAATCTATTCTCTAAAGGACAAAGTACCGAAGGGCTTGTCTCGAATCAATGCCAACCATGGGAGCAGCTCTAGTGTCTTTTGGCCTCAGCCAGATCTATTATTCTGTGTTGGTGTGGATGTGCTTGAGACACCAAACTCGATAAATTGCTGGATAATCAATTACTTAGCTTTTAACACCAAGTTTAGAGAGAGCTGGGTTTGTTGGTGTGGGGCCTGCATCCTGCATGTGTGTGTCTGAATGTGTGTGTCTGCATGGGTGTGTCCGCATATGTGTTCAAGATTATTGAATTGAGCCTGTGACACTATTAACATTCGAGTTAAGAGTCTTTCAAGCAAGTGTTTATGGGCTTGAGAAAAATCCGTATTTTTATGCAGTGGCAAAAATTATACGAATGTATTCTTCGAAAGTATTTAATTTTGAATAATTCATTTCCTTCTGATTAGCCTTTGGCTAATAGCATGTATAATCTGCACTTAACTGCTTTCACTGAAAATTGTAGATCCTAATTTGAACACTTTTAGCACACCGTAAACTGAAAAAGACTTATTGCGAGGTCATGAATGAATAATTGAAGATTGTTCGTTTTTTTCTTGTGTGTGCTCTGAATACGTGACACCTATTACAGGCTGTCCCCACATAAATATTCAGGAACTGAAAGAGGGCTGCGGAATTTAGAAATTATGTAAATCTGGAGCCAGGTGCAATGAGGAAACATTTCTATAAAGAATAATTGTTGGGCCTAACAGGTGTTTCACACAGGCATTCAGCAGGGACATAACAGGGAAACTGCTAACAGGCCAAAGCAATCGTTTTTTAAGCTATTGTCGGTTTAGATTTCTGAATAAACATAGTAGCTTACTTTGCTAAGTATCTGAGGGGGAATATTTTTTAAATATTTGCTTATTTGGCAACCCCCCTGACAGGTAAATATACAAAATGGAGGATAGGACAGAAAAAAACAACCACAAGTCTCTGGATGGTACTGATTATGCCAAGCAAGGAAATACCAGCTCTGGAGAGTTGCTGCCCACCACACCCGCTCTGCCCCCTGAGGAAGCCAACTCTGGGAGTCTGGGAATCTCAAGGAGAGGAAGGGAGAGTTAGAGATGAAGGGAAGATGAAAAAGAAAGAAGAAAGAGGGGGAGGACGTTAACATCGAAAGGTGCTTGCTCGTCCTTTTCTCTCTCTGCGAGGCGATAATCGCCCTTCCCTGGTGAACCAAAACTAAAAAAGAGACAGAAATAGAAAGCAGGGATTTAGGTGAAAGATCAATAAAATAATTTACTATAAATACTCCATGGGTAAGGCCTGGTGGGATTTGGATGGGTGTAATTAAGAAAGAGAGAGTGAGAGCGAGACATAGCGAGCGAGCGAAAGTAAGAGAGGAAGTCTGATTAAGGAGATAGGGTGCCCAGGGTGTCAGGGTGAGAACATGGAGAACGAGGGATGGAATGGAGTAAAGGCATCTTTTATTCATAAGGTGCCTGGCTGCCACAGTGAACACTGTCTGGGGAAGAAAGTTAGGGGTGAGTGAAAAAAAGAGAGAATGAGAAGAGACAAGGAAAAGAGAGATGAAACGAGGACAAGAATACAAGGATGCGACAACAAAAAAGTGTGGTCTCCTGTGTGTGTTTTGTGCATGAGATAGAACGAAAAACTGAGACAGAAAGAGAATTAGGGGAACATGAGACATTAGAATGACAGAAAGGGGTGACAAAGGGTCTATGGAGGATGGCACCATGTCTGGAAAAGCCCTACGACCTAAACCATGATGCATTGTGGCCGTTTGGGGCTTCTGTGTTGTCAAATGATTTGTGAGTGTGTGTTTGTGTGTGTGTGTTTGTGTATGGGTGTGTTTTCCTAATGGGGCTGTATTCAGAGAGAGGGTCAGAGTAAAGTACACACAGAGGGTTTTGAAGGATGAAAAACAAAGACAGAGGCCCTGTAATGGTCTCTAAATCAGAGCCATTACACCACCACAAACACACACACATGGGCAATGAGTTCAGACCTTAATGCATTACACACTATGATGTTATACAGGAACAAGACACAGGCATCAGACTGTCAGAAGGAGAACAGAGTACCTGTCATTCATATAAGCGCAGGGTGGACTCTGGAAGCATACCAGTGGACGTTTGGAAACACGCTCCATGACACTCCTCAACTCAAGTGAACTCAACTCTCTTTCTCCCCCATCTCCCCCACTCTTTCCCTCTATGTCATCCTCTCTTCCCTTTTCCTCTCCATTCATCCCCCTCTCCTCTCCCCGTCTCTCTTTCTGTGCCGCCAGGCCACACGCAGGGCATCATTAGCCGCGTGGCCGTGTGACCCTTGTATCCCTCAATGTGCTGTTAGCAGCATGTTAGCGTTACCCTCCGCTCCCAGCCATGCATTAGCCATTAGCCGCGTGGCTGCTTGTTCTGTGCTACATGAATCAGCCCAGTTTAGGTCGGCTTCATTCTGTCAGCCTCACTAATCCCGTTCTCTATAAAGGACAAAGACTCCTGGAGGGTGGATAAACAGATTACGTTTATTCTCTGTTATTTTATCTTTTAATGTCCGACTTTCTTTACCTGGCTCATTACAAGTTGTTGACGTAGTTTTCCTGTGATGCTGCGGTTGTTTGGTGCAACCGACTCAACACTTCCTGTTGTTGGTGGTGTGATTCCAAGGGAGACGGGCCTCCACATGGTGGCTGGGATGTGAGAGGGGAAGAGAGGGGAGAAAAGGATCCCAGCTGCATCTATGTGTTGGCTTTGTCATGTGTGGTTGTTGTGTGTATGTACAGTTGACAGTGTGTAAAGTTGTGTGTGTTTGTGCATGCTTGTGTGTTTGTTTGTTTGTGTGTGTGTGTGTGTGTGTGTGTGTGAGGGGGTGTGTGCAGAAGGTCAGCGGCTGTAGGAATAGAAGAGTAGCAGAAGGTCACAGTTGGACTTTGAGAAAGAGAGGGTGAAAGGGAGAGACAAAGGGAAAGAGAGGGAGAGGGAAAAGAGAGAGCACATAGTGGCCTGACAGGGCAAAAGTTCTGATCTTATGTAAGTTAGTTTATGTAGTCATAAACTATACAGTTTTCGGTTTTGTTTATGCGTCCTTCAAATCCCTAGGGAATAAATGTACCTGCATCAAACCAAAACACATTCATTAGTCAAGCAACAATAGTTTAAGACCAGTACAGTGCACTGCAATTTTAAAACACTGGAAAATTGCAGAGCTGGACCTTGGAAAATCTCCTTCAACCCCGAGTACTTACTAGTCTACCTCATTATCCCAACAGATTCAGGGAATATTGCCTAGTATTTTGCTTGGATGCATAAAACCTTTATTGTCGTCAATGAAGTTTTATCTGCCTCAATGTGAGTGGTCCTGCAACAATGTTTGTTGACGTTAAAGGTCTTGAGCGAGGGCTGCTTTATATTCTCAGGGTCTTACGTCTTACAAAAGTTAGTTTTATGACCTCTTGTGTTGAGAGACTACCAGTCTGCTGGGGTGGGGGGTCAATGTATCAAATATTCAGTGAGCCTCTGTCTCTGTGACGGAGAAGGAATATGGGTGGGGTTGATCCAAATGGGGTGCACGTATTGTACTGGGCTACGGACCGTGTGTGTGTGTGTGCGTGGGCGGGGAGGGCGGGGGTTCTGATGAGTCATGTGTGTCCTTAAGTCTCTATGGGAAAACGAATGCACCAAAGTGTTTTTCTATTTCACGAGTGCCTCCAAGAGATTGGTGTATTTCTCCCTCCATGACACTTTGAAGCTACGCAGTCTGGAACATTGCTGAGTGGATGTACAGCATGGGGTATGTTTCTGGGTTCCACTCTCGAGTATATTGCCTAGTAATGGAGCCTACATACTTTAAGGGCCTCCCTTTCTCTAGCAAATGTATCATCTAGCATCCATTAACAGTGAATGTGTGTTAGCGTAAGAGGTGTTCTGGGAAATGCACAATTTTACTCTGAAGAAACTCAATTGGGTCTCTGCAAAGGGTGTACAATATGTGCGTGCAAGTGTGTGTGTGTGTGAGTGAGTGAACGTGTGTGTGTCATTCGTTATTCATTTAACCTTCACTGTGTGTGTGTGTGTGTGCACAAATTAAATGTGTGTGTGTGCCTGTATGTGTGTGCGTTTGTGTGTGAAAATTAAAGCAAAGGTTGTGTGAATGACACTTTGAGTTGCTTTATTTTCTATTCAGATTTATTCCAGTTTCACCCAGGGCACCTGTGAAGCTGCCATTTGGCCCAGTCATGAATATGAGAGATGCCGCTCCTCCATAATGAAGGAGGAGAGCTGTGATAGGTCGACCAGCTCACTAGATGAAGTGTGTGTGTTTAATGGACGCGGTATGAGCAGAACGAGAAGGAAGTCTCACTAGATGAAGAGAAACCTCTCTCCCTCTCTCAGTAGAGCCAGCTGTGGAGATCTTGCTTGCTTGCCCTTGTGGCTAGTAACCTCCTTTAAAGATGGTGTAGGCAATGTTGTTGAGAAGCACTTTTTGTCCTATTTTCCTGAATAGACTTCACATCTTGATAGCTAGGCCTTCACAGAGTTGCCTTAACATGTACGGAGATGGTGTGTGCATGTTTTCCAGTGTATAGACAGCTTTGTACAGCGAGTGTGTGTGTGTACCGGTATTTGTGTGTGTGCATGTTTTGGAGTGGATAGCTGTGTAAAGAAAGCCTGTATATCCGCCCACAGTGTGAGCAGAGCAGTAGAATGCTGTCCTGTGTTCCTGCCCTGCCATCTGCTCCTGCTGATCTCCCAGGTATGAGTGTACCAACCACCAAGCTGTCTGGACCTAGCACAGTGGCTAGTGCAGTCTCACTCTCTCTCTCTCACACACACACACACACACACACACACACACACACACCACACACACACACACACACACACACACACAAGACGAAGAAGATAAGAAGAAACATGACACATACACACACACGCAGGGAGCAGCGACACCTACACACACACACACACACACACACACACACACACACACACACGCTTGAGTGTCCACCACTGACATTCCTCTGCTTTTCTCCCATCCTGGTGTCCTTCCTACAAAGGCAGCCAGGAGCAGTGATCAGCCATATATAGGTGACCGAGGGGAAAGTCCAAGTGCTCACCCATGTCCTGACCAGGGACATGGGCAGGAGAGAGACTGTTCTGCATGTGTTTATAGTTGGGTTCTTTGCAGAGGAGACCCCTGTGAGCATGGGGAGACATGCTCCACACAGACTGACCCAGGAGATATTTTACCTGAGCATCAAACAGTGCCCCGTGCCCAAATCAAACGCAACACCTTCTACAATGTGCCACTGTACCATACACACAAAACGTCATTACATGTTGAAGAAACATGCACCCTAAAGTCACATTGGTGCAAGGAGATATATCCTGCAGGGCAAATGCTTAACATGCATAGTGTGCTGGTTACAAAAACGCTGAATAATACCACTGCATTTGCATGTGACAACACGACTCGCCAACTCCCACACACCCTCTTATTTACCTCCACATCTCCACATCTCCACCTCTCCCTCTTCTTCTACTCTCCCCTTCCCTCTGCATCTCCATCTCTCCCTTCACTGCTCTTTCTCTCTCTCTATCTCTTTGGAATCAGTGGGATGTCTTTTTCGTAGTTCTCCTCATTTTTCAACTGCCTCCCCTCCTCTCATCTCCCGTGTTTGCCTCGGAGCTGCATTGAGAAACACTCTAGTTCACCACTCTGGACTTGCTGAGCGTGTGTGTGTACCAGTGTGTGTCCATCGCAAACTGAGTTTGAGTCAGGGCAGTTCCAGTTTGTGCTGAGTCTGCTTGCTTACTTGCTACACTGCACACACACACACTGAGGAAGAGAGAGAGTATGTGTGTGTGTTTCTTGCTGTAAAGGCTGCATCTCATCCTCACAGCAAAATCCATACTACCAGTGCCTCTGAGTTCATTTGCAAACAAGGAAACATACAAGCACCCACCCACTCACCCACCCACACACACACACGCTCTGAGTATGCATTTGATGGACAGACAGGATTAAGTAGCTGATGAAAGGGTTAACACGGTACACAGCGAGAGCGAGCGGTGACAACCATCATGTGACTCTGAGCGTCCTTGCTCAAGGTACACAGCAAGAGCGAGCGGCGACGACCATCATGTGACTCTGAGCATCATGTGACTGAGCGTCCGTGCTCAAGCCCCCAGGAGGTTGGGACTCTCATTCCTTCTACCGACTTGAGTCCAGCGCACAAATCATAATCATTTTATATTTTCATTTACACTCATTTTTAAAGTAATCAACAACGCTCTTTGTTTGCCTCGGGCTTTCCCCGGAGAATAAACTGTAATCATGGATTGTGACTGTGGTGTGTGTGCGTGTGTGTGCATGTACACTTTTCATAATAATGTTAGGCTCCCGAGATCTGAAGCGACTACCAGCCTATTCTCCCACCGCCTCCTCCTGCCTCTGTATCAGCATTATTATGGTCTGGCATTCCATACAGACTGATATTAAAATGTATTTTAGTGTGTGGGGGTGCGTGTGTATCTGAGTTTAAAATTAAACAAGTGCATGGCCCCTTATTTGAAATGCCAGCAAGTTAAAGGCGTGTAGGCCTACAGTAAATTAGTTATATATGACCCTGTCACCAAGCGCTCGTATTGAAACAAACACACATTGCCCAGACACTAGTGCAATCACACGCATGAGAAAATCTTCCACTGAACTCTTTTTGATATTATTATACTAAAGTCTAATTAACCCCATACTGGGGATGAAGAATATCCTCAAAGCCACAGTGAATTTACAGCTCATTTGCATGAATCACAAAGTCCATTGAAGCCCTGATGAGGTGGTTTTCTCCAAAGCACTCAGTGGAAATGTGTCAAATGAAAAGATGAAAGTGAGTTATTTTCTCCTTTTTTAACCATCAGATCTGTATAACATTTTATATTAAAAAGATATATATATAGGTGTAAATGTATATCATTACTTTGTATTACAATTTAAGAACTTGTGGAAGGGCTGGGTTAAGAAAACGGTGTCATTTACAAAGCAGAAGCGTAAAAAAGCAATTTCTCTTTCTCTCGCTCTCCTCTCTTTCTCCCGCTGCCTTTCCTCGGCATAAATCGACCAAACTTTATTTCCCCAGAGACTCCATTTGATCGTCCTTGTAAACTTCCTGCACTTCCCTATGCCGCCATGTGCAGGAAATGTAAAACTCGGAAGTTCGCAGCTTTCAGCTTCTTTTAACAGTCAAATATTAATCACCTGGATGAATGGAGATTTCTTCCGGTACTTTCCAGGGTGTCGGTTTGAGCTTTGAATGTGTCAGAAAGAGGTGAATGATGAGAAGGAGGTGGGGAAGAGGGGGAGAGGAAAAAAGGAAGGAGGAAGGGTTTGATTGAGTGAGTGGGGCGTCGGGTGGCAAGTGTGTGACTGGAATGCTTTGCTAGTATGAGGGGAGGTCGTGGATAGGGCATCGCACCCCCCCCAGCCCTCAACACACACACAGCCATATTGATTGTAGGGTGCTACACAGGAGGTGAAATGCCAAATCAAGAAGAACCCTACTCAAGTCAGTAAGACAGGTGCTCACCTGCACATAGAACAGGACACAGAACCTGTTCATGTCAGTAAGACAGGTGCTCACCTGCACATAGAACAGGACACAGAAACCTGTTCATGTCAGTAAGACAGGTGCTCATCTACAGATAGAACAGGACACAGAAACCTGTTCATGTCAGTAAGACAGGTGCTCATCTACAGATAGAACAGGACACAGAACCTGTTCATGTCAGTAAGACAGGTGCTCATCTACAGATAGAACAGGACACAGAAACCTGTTCATGTCAGTAAGACAGGTGCTCATCTACAGATAGAACAGGACACAGAACCTGTTCATGTCAGTAAGACAGGTGCTCATCTACAGATAGAACAGGACACAGAACCTGTTCATGTCAGTAAGACAGGTACTCACCTGCACATAGAACAGGACACAGAACCTGTTCATGTCAGTAAGACAGGTGCTCATCTACAGATAGAACAGGAGACAGAAACCTGTACACGTCAGCAAGACAGGAGGCAAAAACAAAGAAGCACACACACTCTCTCTTGCAGCCCTCAGGGTAACTGAATTTGTGATTATGCCACACCCTTTCTCTGTAATGTGGCAGGGCATGTTCACAGTCATGCCTGTGTCCTCTACATGTTTATTGATGATGGGCCTTGTAGATGTTATAATCTTTTCAAAATGCATGGCTTTGCAAGCTGTCCTACGGGAAACCCACACGTGCACACACATGCCATCCATTTATCATTTCCTGTCAAGTCCGGTGTGAGTTTAGACAGAGCAATCTCATATATGTGTGTGTGTATGTGTGACCTTGCATGATTAGGTGTATCTCCAGCTCCACTGGGCCACTCTTGTCTTAAACAACCAATATGAAATGTAACATTAGTCTGACTTTGAAGACTGAGAAAAACACACTCCAACGCACATACAAACCTCCATACAGTATCTTGACAGAAAAATGAAGTGAGTTAACTCCTGGACTCCGGATGAATGGAGGGGCAGAAATAAAAGAAAATATAGGGAGAGAGAGTGTAGAGGTAACCTAGGCGACGGTAGAAAGGGAAATATTTCCAATGGCGATTGCTCCAGTATTCTATTTACCTGGAGAGTTGAACTTATCAGGGGCTGGGTACTGCAGATTAGCTCTGGGGGGGCTTCAGGGACACACACATGCACACACGCAGGACGTGAGACAGCTTTTACAGCTATCCAGTGCATAGTGGTTTTGAAGAAGCGCTGACTTAATCAGGATAAAATAGACATGGATTTGAGCTAACTTCTCTCTCCAACACAATAGCTCTCACTCACAGACAAGGATTACTCTGGATCTGAATAAAATCATCTGCTAAGTGAAATGAAATTATAAACCATATAGTTACATCCATGGCGTTCCATTCAAAAACAGATAAGCCTGGATCTCCATTATTCTCAAGTGTTTAGATTGACACAGAGCTGTCACTGTATGCAAATGTCCCAGCTCCTGAGAAATGCACGTTTGAGCTGCGACTATTTACATGGTCTGCAAGAAGGCTTCTGCATGTGCTGCTGTTGTGTCCTAGCTCCACCCAAACTCAAAACTCTGGTTGAGAAAACAACATAGGAGGGTGTGTGTGTGTGTGCGTGTGTGTGACTCAACCCTCAGACTTCGATCAGCCTCTCTCCCTCCTCATTATGGTTTATTTGGTTTCCGAGGGTTACGCTCTGGATTTCATGAGGTCATGTTGGCTTTGGATGATCACTGTTGTTGTTGTTTGTTTTCACGAGCGTCCTCATCGGTGTTTGTCTGACAGGCAGGCAAGAGGAACCACGACACATCTGTCGTCTGTTTTCTCTATTCCCTCGTTCCAGCTCAGGTGGAAACAAACTCAACAGGCCGTGACTCAAACAACACTTTTTTTCTCTAGTTGTCCCCCCTCTTCTTTACAGAAAGTGGAATCGATTCACACTGAATAGATAGTAGATACCTTATCCATAGGCGGAAATCCCGGGGGAAACGGGATAGCAGATTTTCGTATTTAACAGAATCCACTGTTAAAGTTCTGGATACTCCATAGATTTGATATAAAAATACATTTGGTTTGTAAATACTTTGTTGATGCGTTGGAGACTAATGTTCAAGGTGATCAGCTTTTAATGAATTGACCCATACTTCATGCTGTCCGTAGAGGTCAACTTTTGCTCTGTGTGTATGTGTGTGTGTGTGCGTGCGCGTTGATTTAGTTATATTTCTCTCCTGCGTACTGCCTCTACGGCATCTCCCCACTTCTCTTTTCACCCCCCATCTCTCTCTCTCAGTCTCACAATCTCTCTTCCTCTTCCTCACCACTCGGCCTCCCTGCCTCCGTTCCACCCCCCCCTCTCCTTCTTTCATGCTTCATTTCATTCGTCTGGGCCAGATGGACAAACGCAGCCTCTGAACTCCTCTCCAGGATGGAGTGTGATGGGAAATCTCTTAAGCGGATCGCTTCATCATCACAACCTATCGCTGTATGATCGAACTGAGAGAGGCTGCGGCAGGTGAACACATATACACACACACACACACACACACACACACACACACACGCAGACACACAGAGGAAACGATATGTCAAGTACCTGGTAGCTCATGGCCTGAAGAATGACAATGAAGAAAAGAATGACAAAACTCTCTCCCCTTGTTCCTGCTTAGCAAGGTATCATTCTGCCACACAGGCAGATACCAGAGGCTCAATGCAATGGCCATCTGACCAATCGGAACCCACTTCAGGCAATTTTCTGTGGGCCGGACACACACCCATGCACACTCACACACACACACACACACACACACACACACACACACACACACACACACACACACACACTGCTGACAGGTGAAGTGGAGCTGGTAGTTTACTCAGAATGGACAGATCCATCATTTAGCAGATGTGCCACAGGACGCAGGGAGCCTTGGGAGGAGAGAGGGATGGAGGGATGACCGAGGACGGACAAGGAGGGAAAATGGCGGGACGAACGCATTTTGAGACACTACGTTTCGACCCTTCCATTTAGACTTGATCGCAAATACGATGGCGAGGCCTTGACTGCAGGAAGGTTCAATTACATTCATTCGTCAAATCTACTGCTACTGGAAACAGAAAGATATGAAACTATCATAAAGACTAAGGCAGCAATATTTTTCAACAAATTATGTGAATAAAGTCTAACAAATCTAGCAAGTGAATGGGGCCTGGAGCTCAAAGCACACACACACACACACTCACATTGTCCACGCTCACATTGTCCACACAAATACACAGAGCAAATAGAATGACAGTAAATGAGCCTCATCTCATCTAAATCGATGGATTGTGATGGGGAGGGGGGGGGGTATTGTCTGCCCTTTGAAAAGGTATATAAAAAATTAGCATTTTAACCAAGTGTATGTGCCCAGCTGTCGACCTGAAACACTAAAAACACTTGCCGTTCTATTCACCAAAAAAAACAATTAGCCTGTCTCCCTGTGAGAGTGGAGCGCTACAGGTGTGAGAGTGAAAACAGCAGGTAGACACAGCACGCTAGAGCAGCTCTTTGTGACCGCAGACGGAGACATTACACTGCTAACTCTATCGCTAAATTAAATAGACGATGAACAAAAAGAGTAACAAATTCATTCTGAGTGCATGATTGAACCCAGTCTTTGACTCTCTGCGGTGTGTGTGTGTTTGTCATTATAATGAGTCGACGAGGGGTTGTGCAAGGACAGAGACAGCGTCCTCTGTTCCTTCCAGCCCACGCAAGCCATAAAATACACACACACACACACACACACCAGTGATGTAAGTGCAATTAAAGTGTAATCCAGCCTGTGTTGTCTGAGGGGGATGTGGGAAAGATGGCGCCGAGCAGGCATGAAGGGACAGGATGATCTATTTATCTTCACTCTGGCCCAGCTTTATTGCTACTGTAGAATATCGCTCACGGAGGTGTGTGGGTGAGTGTGTGTGTGTCCCATCACAGGTGTGGCCCGAAGCAGTTTCTGTGTTGCATATGTGTGTACGTATGAGAGAATGTGTGTGTTTGTGACAGAATGTGTGGGTGAGAGAAAGAGTGTGTGTGAGAGAAAAAGAGAGTGTGTGCAGGTCTGTGTTTGTGTGTGTAGAAGAAAGTCAGAAACTGCATGTGTGTGTGTGAGAGAGCCTCATCTGCTGTCTGTTCCTATTAAAACCCACAGAGAGCATGTCCTGACCCTGTCCTGACCTGGGAGTCTAGACATGGACCTGCACGCAGCCTGTGCGACACAAATAGACTTCCTATTCTCTTCCTGGTCTACGCGGAACTCAAATGTACAAGATCAGACATGAATTACAAAGCACCCATTGCAAACCCATTAAGAGGACTGGAATTGGAATCCTTTTGAAGTAATGACGTGATATGCTGATTCCAATGTTGGAATGGCTGGAAGGTGTCTGTGACATTGTGTGTGTGTTACTGCATCTAAGTGTCTATGCCCTGGTTGACTTCTGTTTGTGTTTTCTTATCTGCTCCACGTTGACGGTATACTGACACAGGGGGCTCGTCTTTCAGCCTTTCACTGTCAGATCGAGGATGGGAGCCATGGCGATGTTGTGTTGGACGACCTGCGCGTCAATGGGATTGATTGGACTCACTGCATTGCTGAATTGACGGAGATGGCTTCATTAGAGCCTATGGACAAACCGGTCGATACACTCACACTTTCAGTTGACAGATCAATATGCATGGGGGACTTGAGATAATGAAGTCTATTTAGTGTGTGTGTGTGTGCGGGTGTGTGTTTTTTTGAGCATATCTGTGTGGGAGGAACACCTGTGTAACAAGGGCTGTTATCAGACGTATGCTTGCTTGTTGAGACCATATACACCACATCAGTTACCACCTACATCTGGGCTTTAGCTTGGAGGGGTCATCTGAGAGGCCACCGTCAAATGGATTCATCCTGAGTTTTATGTACTGCCTTGACATTATACACGCACATACACACACGCACACGTACACACACACACACGTACACACGTACACACACCCGCCTCCTTGATGAGAAGGTCACGATTCAGGGAATATATTGTGTGCGTGAGGGAGAGTGGAGAAAAAAAGAGAAAGAGAGGAAAAGAGAGAGTAAGAACGAGAATGTGTGTGAGAGAGAGAGCACTGCATTAATAAATCAAAGATCTTGGACCAGACAAAAATACAGAGGGGCCAAGGTGCCAACGCACACATATTTTAGTAGACAGGTCCACACACACAGACAAGCACACATATCCCCCCTCTGGTCAACTTTCAAAACTTCTGGATATATTTATGTGATATTTAAGTATCCACATTTCTTACTGATGAAGGCATTGACACACACACACACAGACACTCACACAGCCACCCAATACACACACACACACACACCTCTGACCAGCCAGTACCTGTCTACTGAGGGCATGAGGTCATTGACGATAGCTGACTTTATATAGCCTCCTTCCTACATGAACTGCAGAACACCAGTAATGTAGGTGTGGACATGGAAGTGAAAAGCTGCTTCGTTGTTTACCAACTAGGATGCATTACATGTAGCTGCATGAATCCTTTCTGCTGGAGGTCGACCGGCATGCCCTACAGGAGAGGAGAGAGGGGCAGCAGGTACATGTGTTTTCGTCATCCACCAGCTTAAGAATCTTCATCATCTTCTTTGGTGGGAGCCGAGCAAAGGAAGTTGTCACAACGTTGCTGAGGTTTGCTGTGAACTGGGCCCAGTGGGAGACATGTTAGGCCCAGCACTTAAACGCTCTGTCAGAGAGCTATCGCTGTGCTTTATCGAACCTCCATTTGGCTCTGTTGGTTCTGTCGGCTAAGCAACAACAGGCTTAACATCAGTAGATAACCAGGGTTTAGAGGAGGAGGAGGATGTGGGGACTGGGCAGAGAAAGGTGTGTTTGTGTGTGTGTGTGTGTGTGTGTGTGTGTGTGTTGGGGAGGGGAGGGCGGGGGTAAATAAGAAGTTAGTCAGTACTTTTGTAATTAAAACTGTTCCATTGTATTTCAGAGCTGTTGGTGCAGTGAGCTAGAAATTAAACAGAAAAAAGTTTGGTGGAGGATGAGGAGGAGGAGAAGGAGAGAGTGAGGCAGAGAGAGAGAAGGGAGAGAGAGGCTTAGTGGTGGCACTCTGCCAGACAGAAAGCACGAGGGGTGCTCAAGTGGAAGAAAACCAGGGAAAAACACTTTTTTTTCCAGTTCTTCCAGGCAGCCTTTTTTATATGTCAAACTACCATCTAAGGCACCATTATAATTAGTGTGTGTGTGTGTGTGTGTGTGAGAGAGAACAAGAGATAATTATTTTGAGAGAGTTGGTGTGTGTATGTGTGTTGTAACACTACATAGCATTAGAGACTGCAGGTCAACAGTATTCAGCTGGCTGGACTACCACTACAAGTGGCTGCAGTTGTGATCAATAAGCTATAAGTCTCCTTCTAGGTTTGGAGCAATCAATAGAACCAGTCAAAGGATAGTGGTGAAAACTGCCAATGAGGTAGGAAAAGCATTGTTTAGTATTTACATGCTGCGTGTGTGCGTGAGTCATCGAATGTCACTGTGGGTCTGTAGAGAAACAACACGCTGGACATCATCCTCAGCTCAATGTGAGCGTGTGCGTGTGCTCTGAGGTATCCGAAGAGGATCAGGAGCTGTCCATGGTGCTGACATGGTGTGGCGCTGGCCATGGTGCTGAAAGGAGAGTGTAACAGGAGAATGATGAAACTCCTTCGTGGAAGTCCTACCCAGTGGGCGTTCAATAGGGTGCCCTCGTAGCAGCGAACTGATTGGTTTGGAGGGAGACTGAGATTGTATTCTCTCGTCTAAGATGATGTCCCACCCTGATGTTCTCTGCCTTGTTATTTCACAAGATACAGACATGCCTATTGTACTGACACACATCACACACACTCTTTTAGCACCCAATTTTCAACTGAAACTCTGCTCACTATATTGTATTTAGTATGTGTGTTCGTCTGTATCAATGTGTGGAATCTCTTCGGAATTCAATTCTTCTTTCTCTTTCATCTCAGAACAACAGAACATGTCTCACTGGAATTCGTCCATCCCATAATGCCTGTAGCATCTCTCACAACTTATCACCACTGTTGGCATGGGAACAAAGCACAATGGTTGCCGTCACATGGCAAGTCACATTAGCTCCACTGAGCAGCTAGCGAAGGGCTAACGATGCATGATTCATCCGTGCAGAGCGACGCGTGTTCTATTTATCTTCTTTGTCATTTCAAAAGAGCTTTCTTAAAAGAATGAACATGACATAGTGTTTGAAGTGAATTTCCTTGTTACACTAAGACATCTTCAAGGGTGTGTGTGTGTGCGTGATGGGGCGGGGGGGGGTCCTACAGTCTACAGAATATAAACCCACACACACCAGCAGACACACCTGCAAATGCACACGCACACACGCACACTTTCCTTTGAGATGACGAAAGCAGGGTGTGCCCTGGAAGACATTTTGAGAGAACCATTTCTCTCCTCCAATTGGATTAGGGCTGTCAGCAATGGACCATTAGGACCTGTGGCCGCAGGCAGCACACTTCTCGGAAGGAAACACAATACTGAGCCACACACTCCTACACACACACACACACACACACACACACACACCACACACGCACACACACACACACACAGAGTAGTTAACGCATAGTCTAAACAGAGTTTGGCAGAAACAAAACCAGGCAAATACACACACACACACATAACATATGACACTGGCCTCTATGCCTTAGTTCACCTCCATCTTCCTTCTCTCTCTCCTCTCTCCTCCCAGTTATTAACTGTCGAGTAATGTAGTTTCCTTATTGAATTAGTCTGCACCACACCTATTCTTCCCCTCCTCTCTCCTTTCTTTACAGATTTTCTCTTTATGGGTTTTGTCCATGACTGACAACCTGGGTATTAAGGACACTTCATGTTTCTCTCTCTCTCTCTCTCTTACACACACACACATATGCAGACACACACACACACCGCCTACCCCCAAGGACAATACAGTGTTCATTTGTTGTTCCTGAAGAGGACACATTTAACCCTGGATGTGCCCGTCGCTTTGCAAAATAATTACCCGTGTGCTGAGTAATTTTGCGGACCACCCAGCTGCCTGATTAACTGCTTTAATCTAGCACCGCTCAAACGTTGCTTCAATGTTTTATGAGAAGTGAAGGAGTCCTGCGAGGGGGGGGGGAGATGAACGTTTGAACGGAAACATCCTCGCCTTTCAGCTCTCTCTCTCCCCCTCTCTGTTCCTCTTCTTGATTTGTTCTTATCTTATCTCTCCCTATATCTTAACCACCCTCCCCTCTGCTCTTTTATACTCTCTCCCACTCTGTTATTTGTTCTCTTTGTTGCCCTTCGCTCTGTTTCCCTCTCTGCGCTCTCTCTCTTTACCCTCCTTCCCCTCTCTCTCTCACCTATCGTTTCTTTGTCCTCTCTTCTCCACTCTCTCTCTCTCTCTCTCTCTCTCTCTCTCTCTCTCACTCCCCCCTGGGCCAAATTAATTCCTGAATTACACATGTGGGTAATGACTGTAGCGTCAGGCTGAGCAGCGAATCGCCATTAAGCACTAAAGCTCTGTCCCTCAAGGTGTGCGATTATAAGAGGATTAGCGGAGGGGTAGAAAAAGGGAACGGGAAAAAAAATGGGTTTGGGAAAACTACACTGTGAAACCTTTACATGTTAAATGTACTCAAAAAGAGCCATTTGATTTAAAGAAATTGACCCATTGAGTGAGGTGTGGTTTACTCACTTGTTCAAATCAAAGTCCATTGAGTATACTTCACTTTAAGGTTTCACACGGTAGTATGGGAAGGTGGAGGGGAAGAGGACAGGAGACAGAAGGGGGGAGGAGAGGGGAGGAAATGGGAGAGGAGAGGCAACCAGAGGTCAGATAACCTTGCTTTCCAGGGAATACTCCTCTAGGGTGACTCAGTGAGTGCGGGTGTGTGTGTGTGTGTGTGTGTGTGTGTGTGTGTGTGGTGTGTGCTTGCAAGCACACATGACAGAGAAACAACGTGACAGAGACGGTCGTTGCCGCACAAGAAAATATGAAACAGAGGAATATCCAAGGACAGAGTAAGAGACAGTGTATTCTAAACTCAAGGCGAAGTGTGACACTTGTCGGGGCTGGCAGAGAACGTACAGTATAGTCCCAACGAGGAGGCAGCCTGGGAACACTCATCCTTGGAGCAGATGACTCACGCTTCTCTACTCTCTCCATCCTGGCAGGCCTGCATGCTCCGGAGTGTCGGGCTATGTAGAGTAATATGACCAACACAACTGTGTTCCGGAGCCTTCCGCTAGCTAGTATCTTCACATGCTCACATGTCCACACTGTAAAACCACCTTGCTGAAACGCTGACTTGTTAAACCGGCACATTTCCATATCCAACACTGTCGGCTATCTCCATGACCAGGAAGCCGAACTCCAGTCGTTTATTGGCAGGTCTGCATGGACAGCCAAGCATAAACTATTAAACTCCTAACTCTGACCCCTTACACGCAATTTGACCTTGACGTTTTATTTACGGGTTCAATTAACCCCCTGTGCTGTACGTTGCATTGGAAGAAAGAGTCTGCAAAATGAATGTATAATAATAATCATTATTAGCATTTGAGGAGCTTGTCATTTAATAACTAGCCGGGTGGGTGTGGTGAATGAAGTGTTTGTTGTTTTTGCACCTTAAAATTAAAATGATCAAAATATTAATAAATTCATGAAAATTTGAAGAGTTCTCATCGGTTCTGACTAAACTATGGTAAGGACCCTAAGGTTGAGGACTGCATTGAAACGTATGGTATATAAAGAGATAGATAAAATGGCAGTTGAGTTTTGATGGAATGCAATGTGTTTCTGAGTGGAGTCAAACCAACAGGGTTAATGTGCTGATATACGTTCCCTGCTTGATGTTGCTGTGTGGAGAGATACACAGCCGGCAGGAAAGAGGTCAAGGGGGAGGGGGAAGGGTGGTTGACACGCACACACACACAAACACACACACAAACACACACACAATAACAATTGCAGAATTGAATGTATAGCTCCACTCCCGCCTCCCCGCTCATGCCACACACACACGAGCAAGCATGAACCCAGGCCTACACACTCACACACACATACACAAACCATGCATAATCCTGCATGCATCTCCAGGAAATGGGCTGGAAAGGCATGATGACTGAATTATCATAATAGGCCCACCAATGAAACTGCCCCCCCAGGCTATCTCATCCTATAGGTGCTCCTGTGGAATGCTCCCACACCCACAGTATCACCCTCAGCATCTATTCCAGGCCCGTCACTCACTCTGTGGGAAGAGGCTATACGGGGCGCATGCATTTCAGGAGCGCATGCACACGTCAACACACACGTCAACACAGACACGTTCCCAAGTCTTCTGCTCCTTGACAGGAAGCACTGATCAAGCCCAACCCAGGTCCATGGAGGTTTGGAGAGACGCCCCCTTTCCTCACCCTGGCACCGCCAGAAGGACTCTGTGCTGTGGCACAAACGATGTTAGACTGAGGAGCCGAAGAGCGGGGAGGAAAAGCTAGCAAGGGATAGCGGAGACAAAGGACACGTTAAGCACTACTGGCTCAGAGCAAGGAGATCTCCCCTTCAGATTCTCGCTCGTTGAAATTCATTACTTGTTTCCTAAGTCCCAGACGAAAGCTCGCTTTGGCGCGCTGGCTGTCAGTCTAGCAGGGGGATTTTGGCAAGGGAGTCTTAGCTGTCCTCAACAGTTAGACTGTCGGAGAGAGATCTCTGAGAACGTGCTTATCAAGCTGTTCTATATAAAGCGGGGAGAGGTGCAGACGTGTGTTGGACCCTCACTTCGCCTGCTCCGTCTGGGCCGTCGCTCCTCGGCCCTCCTGGGTTCCCCTCCTCCCCTTTCTCTATCCTCCGATCCCCCCCCTCACCCTCCTCCCTCCCAGAAATCGTGAGGAGGAGGAGGTTGGAACGGGGTGTGTCTTGTACGAGGGAGCGTCACGAAGGAAGAGGAGGAGAAGGAAGAGGAGGAGAGGGAGAGGGAAGAGGAGGAGAGGGAAGAGGAGGAGAAGGAAGAGGAGAAGGAAGAGGAGGAGAGGAAAGAGGAGGAGGAAGGAGGAGAGAGGAGAGGAAGAGGAGAAGGACGAGGAGAGAGGGAAGAGGAGGAGCAGGGAGGGAGAGGGTAACAGTGAGGAGAGTGAAGAGGATGAGCGACAGTAGTCAGCCGTCAGTCAGTGGATCGGAGACGTGCGACGTAGCGAGGGTCTATGAGGAAGAGGTTTACTGATCGAGTGAATGAGGGCAGGAGCAGGGAGGAGGAGGAAGGGGTAGGTGGGACTCTTGTTGGTTGGAGAAAGGGAGCTGTGCGGCAGAGATAAGACAACTGTTGATGAAATGCCACTGGCACAATAAACAGGGTAATTATAAGAGGATCAGAAGTCTGAAGGATGGATTTATATTTTGTATGAATCAAAGCCCGTCTCCTAAAATGAGACAGATGCCACATAAAAGAGGAAAGATTCCACTTCATTGATGAGAAAAGCAAAAATGCACCGAAACTTCTTATTTTCCGATTCCCATCGTATCAATTAATGAGAATGTATAATACTGCAATTTAGATTATATATCCAAATGTATGCAAAATGTTATGATAGACAAAGGAAGAATGTAAATCTTCACCCTAAAGCCTAACAAGAGACTCTTGACCGAGGCTCTAAGATTGCTATTGGCAGAAAATCCAGCAGAACTTTCTCTGTTGTCTTCCCCCCCCCCACAGCGGTAGCAGACATATCTCCATTAAGGGGTTCGTGGGCAACTGATGCGCCACATTAATATCTCATTTGCTGTCGTTAGGCGGACCACACATCTGACGGCCTCAGCTGATTGGTTACTGGGGCGTCGTTGGCATGCAGATGAGGAGTGGATGTGCTGAGTGGTATTGGGAATTGTTCTCATCTGTGTTTATACTCATGAATCTGAGTTGGAGGACTGCTCGACAAGGTTAATCAACTAACAGATTGTGTTCAAGCACTTCCAAGTTAGACAAAAAAGCTGTACTTATGCAGAAAGAAAGCAGGAAGACTCGTGAAGTTAGATTTTCACTAATGGCACATTCACTAAAGACTATCAAGTTCCATGCATGTGTGTGTGTGTAAGTGTGTGCGAGTATAGGTTCCTTTTTTGAGCTTAGTCATCTAGTCACACACTTCCTCTATGTAGGTTATCTCCACTGGGGCTTCTGCACATCCCGTCTGTCTGCTCTGATCCAGGCACAACACACAGGCACACTGTGTGTGTGTGTGTGTGTGTGTGTGGTGTGTGTGTGTGTGTGTGTGTGCGTGTGTGCTGATTTGATTCACATGCTAAGCTCATGTTTTGGCTGTCCGCAATGTTTGGGGCTATCTCGTTGTTCATGATCATTGACCTATGCACTTTTGTAAAGCTCTCTCTTGGAAGTCGCTTTGGATCAAAGCGTCTGCTAAATGAATACATGTAAGTGTGCGTGTGTGAGTGCTTGTGTGCCTATGTGTGTGCGTCTCAGGCAAGGGGCAATCGATGCCTGATTTATATTCAGTTATTCAACTATAGGAGTACTGTTTTAGGAGAGAAAGGATAGAGGAGAGGATTAAGACAGACGAAAAGGAGTGGGGAGGAGGACAAAGAGACAGGAGAGAGGAGACAGAGAGACAAGAGAGGAGAGAGAGCAAAGAGAGCGAGACTACGGGAGAGCGAGAAAGAGGAGAGAGAGCAGAGAGAGGATCTGATAGGAGAGGACGAGACGGCGACTGGGTTGGGATGGAGATCGAGATGGAGCAGTAGATAGGATTTCGAGGAGACTGAGAGTAGTGAGGAGACTGAGGAGCTTTGAGATGTGATGTGAGATGAGGAGAGATTTGATGATGGATGTTCTTTTGACGACCTTCGAGAGTGTAGAGGAGTACGGAGAGATGAGGGAGAGAGTGAGAGTGAGAGAGACGAGACATGGAGGTGACGAGATGAAGAGAGAGAGAGCACGATAGAGACAAGAGAAGAGAGGAGAGCGAAGTAGATGGACTGTAGGAGAGAGAAGTAGAAGAGTGAGCGAGGAGGCGCGAGAGATGGAGAAGGGCGACAAGAGAGAAAGGAGAGGGATCGAAGCAGAAGACTGAGAGGGACGAGTGAGAGAGACGATGTCAGAGAGAGAGAGAGACCAGAGAGTACTTTGAGGAGAGCGATGCTCTTTCTCTTGTTTCTGATATGTCTCTTTCTTGTTAGGGAGTGAGAGAGAGAGTTGAGAGAGAGAGAGAGAGAGCGAGAGAGAGCTCAGTTGAGAACCGAGAGATTGTCTCGACTCGATCGAGAGCGTATGAGAGAGATGAGAGAGAGGACTCGAAGAGAGAGATGTCGACTGCGACCAGAGAGAGAGAGAGGAGATGATCGAGAGAGAGGCATGAGATGAGAGACCAGGGAGTGAGGAGAGATCTGACGAGATGACTGACGGTGATAGAACGAGAGAGTCGAGTGATCGAGACGATGAGAGGAGCGATGAGTGAGGAGAGAGAGGAGCGAGAGCTGAGATGAGCGAGGGGAGAGGAGAGTGGAGGAGAGAGAGAGAGGGAGAGAGAGAGAGAAAGAGAAAGAGAAAGACAGAGAGACAGAGAGACAAAGAGACGAGAGAGAGAGACAGAGAGGGAGAGAGAGAAAGAGAGAGAGATAGAGCACGGAGGGGTGTGTGGGACGTGTCAGCAAGGGGTGTTACCCTGACAGGAGCAGGTAATGGTCTCTTGCTACATGTGCACACACAGACACACACGGACACACACACACACGGACACACACACACACACAGACACACACACACACACACACACACACCACACACACACACACACACACACACACACACACACACACACACACACACCACAGCAGTGATTGCTGATATATTGTATTCCATCTCATATTTTTCCACACTTTCCTGTCCACCCTCTCTCCATCCCCTACATTCAACCGCACCCCTCCAACCCTTCCCCCATCCCTTCTTCTCTCGCTTTCCTTTTCCTTCCCTCCCCCTTCGCAACTCTATATGTAATATGCGTGAGGGGGCCAGGGAGGGTGAGGTGGTTTCGCTCTGTCTGCATGCTGATTGGTTAATTTATGGCTTGGGCTCACCTGAGTGAATCTCTGGGGGAAAGAGGGGAGGGGGAAGGGCTCCCGGCCTTTCCACCCCCAAGGGTGACGACAGTCCAGTGGAGCGAGTGATGGGGGGATGGATGGAGAGAGAAAGACTAAAGTAAATGATAGGGATGTAGAAAGAGGAGAGGGAGGGAGAGGGAACCAATGAGAAGCAGAAACATATATCTACCTCTGTCTTCTCCCTGAAGTCATGATGACCAGTAGAGCAAGTGATATGCAGGTGGAGGGATGTAGAGGGAAAGAGCGAGGAGAAATCGAAAGAGACGAAGATAGAGACAGAAAGAGAAAGAGGGAGAGAGTCAGAGAGAGAAAGAGACGACTACGTTGAGACAGATTGAAAGAGAGTGTGACACAGAGAGCGAAAGAAAGGGAGAAAGAGAGAAAGAGAAAATAAAGGAAGAGACAAAAACAGGGAGAGGACGAGAGAAAGAGGGAGAACGACAGAAAGAGAGATGGAGAAAGGGACATAGACAGAGAAGGGAGAGTTTGTCATCAGTGTATGTTAATAAAGTTTAGTTTTGCCCACAAGTGAAAGTGTGTAGGATGGGTGTGATGCACTGTGCAACCAAACACTTCATCACAGTCTGACTCACAGTCTTGTGCTTCCAAAAAATACAGCAAGAATGATTTGATTGTTTCTGTTTTGCTTTAGTTGCCCACACACAATAGGAGTTGATGACCCCTCCATTCACACACACACATGCACACACATACACCGCAAATAATCCAAACAAGACAATGAACAGATTGGATTTCAGAGTTTTTTTTCCAAGAATGAGATGAAGCGGGGGGAAAAGAGAGAGTTCAGGGGAAAGGAGAGTAGGAGAGAGAAGGAGAGAGAAGGAGGAGAGAAGGAGAGAGAAGGAGAGAGAAGGAGAGAGAAGGAGAGAGAGAGGAGTAAAAGGGGAGAAAGGGAGGGGGGTGAGACGGAGGGTTTGATGTAAAAAGGGAAAGCGAGGGCGGCAGAGACAATAGTAACTCCATTAGGTAGAGCCTCAAGCCTCTGTTATATTGCATTTCCTACAAAGAGCACAGAAGACGGGTCACATGACGAACGTGTACTCAGAGGGGATGAGAGAGAGAAGAAAGAGAACAAGAGAGAGGATGTCAGACAAAACAATGATGTACTTTTTTCAAACATTCATTGTCATGTCGTTTTCACATTCACATTCACAACCATCCAAAAAAATGATTCAACACCCTCGGCTTTTTAATCTGAACATCCTAATCATGACAGTGATGATTAACCGGAGTGACTCACACGGTGCAAAGCAACATCATGGAGTTACATCATCTACATGGACAGAGAGCTGAAGTCTTTGGGAATGAATCATTAGCGTGACCTGCTCTGGTTAAAGACTGGAGGTAGTCAGGCCACCAACACACACACACACACACACCTTTTCTATGACGCAATGCAGAGATCCACGACTCACTCGGGGCGAGCAGTTCTAAATTGTTCCTCATTCCGAACAGAGGGCAGAGATGGAAGAACACAAGATGGACTCCAGAGATAAACAACAGACAGGCAGAAATTAGATCAGCCGCAAATTTCTGCCCGGGGAGGTGTGTGTGTTTCTGTGTGTATTTCTATGTTTCGGTGGTGTGTACGTGTGTGTTTCTGTGTTTGTTTCTGTGTGCGGGTGTGTTCCAGTGTGTGTGTTTGCATGCATGTGTGTGTGTTTAAGTGTATGTGTGTGTGTATGTAATTGCCATGACCTTTAATCAGTCATTACTACTGTCTCTTTGCACAAGCCATCCCCTTCCACAGGGATTAGACTATGTCACTGATCAAAGGGGTGTGTGTGTGTGTGTGTGTGTGTGTTGGTATGCTTGTGTGTTTATGTGTGTGTGTGCGGGGTACTTGCATTTCCGAGGACAATTTGACGTTGGCAGACAGCCATGAAGATATGCTTGCTGACTCAAAGACCCAAGATCAATGTTCGTACAGTGTTAAACAACAGTTCATTTCATTCCTTCCACCAGAGAGAGGAAACACACCACAGTAATAGGACTCCATCACATCAACCCTGTTGCTAGGTCTGAAGGATCAGAGGATATCAGGGAAAGTAAGCTAGGGAATCTGGACTGAGATGCCGTCAATTGAGACCTTTTCCTCAGGTGAAGAGGGGACTTGAATACTTTATTGGAGAGAGGAATGGAGCGAAGAAGAAGTGAAAGGAGAAGAGGGGGAAAAGACAGTAGGGGTGATCAATGAGCTGCCTAGTGGGCATCCTTCCTCATCCCCTCTCTACTAAGTCGTGTTTGATTGGGAAAAGTGTGGGCCGAACGCACACCCAGACACACACACACACACATAACGGTGGTTTTCGCGGTAGTTCTCTTACCCCGCTGGAGGGAACCCTCCTGTAATGGCAAAAATCACATTATCCCACATCCTGTGGCCTCCTAGGTGGTGGTGGTGGTGGGTGGGGGAGGGGGGGGGGCTGTGTTGAGGTGGAGGACGGTAGATGGATGGTGGACTGAGGAGGATCCCGCTCGATACTCTAGAGACCAAAGCTCCAGCACAGTCAGCGTTCGTCTGAGCTTTTCATCAGAGCCCCGTGTCCCCCTTGAGAGTAAGTCATCAGAAAGAAAAATGCCAGGAGGGTAAAAGAGTAATGGAGCCCAGAGTGTACTCATCTTCCACAGATGAAGCCTAACCTGCTCCTTCTGGATCTGAGATGATGAGGACTGTAGTCCAATTTGGGGTATCAGAACTACATCCAGTTGAATTAATTTATAACAAGGTTACCATGGTCTAGCTGACAGAGTAGAGAAGCAGTCTAGTCCAGTCTAGCCAAGACAGAGTATTCCAATATGGCAGTGATAGAAAAGCCCCACATAATTATGTTAGGAAGATAAACAAGCTCTCTATGTCATCTACATCTCCAGTATACGGCCCCCTTTCACAGCATCCTTGCCAGTCCAACTAATTCCCTTAACGTTTGTGTGACTCGGGGGAATTAAATTGGCCACAAAACTCATTTTCTTTCGCACAGCAAGCTTTCACAGTGCATGTGTGCCTGTGTGTGTATGTGTGTGTGCGTGGGACTTCATCAGATTGGAGCAGAACTCATGTGGAACACTGCCTACTGTTTCTACCCAGATCGCTAAGCAAACCCTTCATTTGCATATGTAAATTGCCATGGGAGGAATATTAATGACTTCAAATTGAATATGCAAAAAATCCCCAACAGCAACCAACACAGAGGAGAGGGCTTGAAAGGGATGTCGTTTTAACGAGGACAAAATGATCCCTGCCTGTCTCCAGGTGATCTGTGATGTAACATGACATCTGTAACATGTGATGAAACAAGCTGATGTGCTTCTCTATACAGCTCATCCCAATCCTGTCATGTCATATCAGAGAACTCACCCACGGACTGGAGCTGGAACGGGAGGAGGAACAACTTTTAAATCATCCGTGTTGGCTTGCTGTGAGTTGGTGCATTTATGGTTGAGATTCATTGTGAGAGGGTCAATTGAGAGAGAGAGAGAGAGAGAGAGAGAGAGAGGGAGAGAGAGAGAGAGAGAGAGAGAGCGACCAACCGTTTTATTTATCTATCTACTGTTATTTATTTTCTGCCTGATCGTTTGAAGAAAAAAAAACTGTAGCACACTATAAATTAAATGTATTTATATTATGATTAGTCCCTGTAAGAGAGAGAGGGCCAGAGAGACAGACAGGAAAACAAACAGAAAAGAAGCCTCTTTGGCTCTCTCTTTGGCTCTCTCCTGAGCAACACCACCTGCCCGTGGCTCACATGTCACCCAAATGACAAACACCTACCTTTAAATCGACCCTATGCCAAATTGCCAAAGAATCTAACATCAGCCCCTAGCATGTTGACACTAACCCAGCCCTAAACACACACACACACACACACACCGAAATGAATGTTTGATTGGTCCAGGTGTAGGGGTAAATGAGCCTCCAGCTGAACCCAAGCAATCTGGAGGTTCTGGTTCTGTTTTAATGAGAGAAGATATCAGTGGCAGAGCCATGGACTGACTTGAGCTGGGTAACAACCTCAATTCTTGATAGGTTGCGTGTGTGTGGTTGTGAAAGTGTTGTGTGTGTGTGCGCGCGAGTGTGTGTGAGTATGTATCTGAGAAAGAGAAAGTGAGACAGAGAGAAAAAAAATATTATTTGCGAAATGTGTGTTTGTGAGAGGGACAGCTAGAGTGATTGAAAGAGAGAAATGGTTGGTGTGCAAGTACAGTATGAGTGTTTATCAAAGAGAGATAGAGAGCAAGGGAGAGACATGGAGGGAGAGATTGAGATTACAAATGTGTGGGTGTTTGTGTGCGTGAGTATGTACGTGATGGATTGAGAGGGAGAAAGATCGAAAGTATAAGTGTGTGTGTGTGTGTGTGTGGTGGTGTGTGTGAGAGAGAGAGAGCGCATGAGCCACCTACTGCAGGGAGAGTCTGAAAGGTTTATATGAAGGCAGATGGAGCATTTTTCCTCATAAAAGATCCGCAGCTGGAAAGGCCCAGCAAACAACCTCACCCAGGGTGTGTGTGTGTGTGTGTGTGTGTGTGTGTGTGTGTGTGTGTGTGGTGTGTGTGTGTGTGTGTTCGTGCGTGCACACCAATTACTTACTTTTCCTTCCACAGATGGCTCAGTTTAGTTTGTCTTGAAAGCCCCTCTGTAAAGGTTTGTAGGTAGTATGTTGTACATACAAGGTATGTACAACATACTTTGTAACAATCAGAGACATATACAACCTTTCATAAACTGCTTGTAGGACAAAGATATGAACCCTTTCCAAGAGGGTTCATCCTTTCACAGAGCCGCAGGGGTTATCCCAGTCCTATAACAAGGTTGTCTGTGACAAGGGACATTGACATTGACAGGGACAATGACAGTTGTCAATCCTATGAAATCCTGTCCATAAATCTTCTGTTTAGCATTCTGAATAAGGACTGTGAGAACTGTGTGTGTGTGTGTGCTTCAGTGAGGTAATCATCTAAATGTGGTGGAGGATTTGAGCAGAAAAGAGAACTATTATGCCAAATTCACCAAACACACACACCACACACACAGTTGGAGTGTATGTGTGTGGGTCATGGCAGTGCCACTGCTGCTTAGTCAAGCAACAAGAGGGGGGCTCTACGGGGGACGGTCAGACCAGATGGGCTGCAGATGCTGACGGAGTGAAGTGCCTGTTGAGTCTGGGTGTGTCAGTCTGTGTGTGTGTTAGTCTCTCTCTCTCTGTGTGTGTGTGTGTGTGTGTCCGTGTGTTAGTCTCTGTGTGTGTGTGTTAGTCTGTGTATTTGTGTCTGCAGAATACATAGTGTGCAGAAGTAAAGCAGCAGAACCTAGCTCTAAGCCCTACACACACACACTCACAAACACACACACACAAGGTAGTGATACACACCCCGGCCACTGCCATGTTGTCTCACAACCTAATGGGCTGGGCTGGCCAATAGCAGGACATGTAACATGCTCTGTCGCACCGGAGGAACGGCAATTTAACTGACTGCTGTGGCTGAGTTAGGCTCCACTGGGAACGCGTCACACCTGACTGCTAGAGCATGGAAACATCCCATAATATCCTACAAGGTAAGCCTTTACAAAGCAAGTGAACTGTAAGAAAACGACATTGGTACCCAGCCAAGCTATGCTGTGGGTCAGGGTGAAGCAAAGTTAAAGCTGAAGCTGAAAGCAGGCTGGGATTGCATTAAATGACATGGCGTTTAACAGTGTATTGAAAATCCCACAACAGCTAACATCTAACAGTCTTAATACAATTGAGTTAACTTGAGCATTATTAAGATGACCCAGATTCATACAAACCTCCAACCTCCTACGTGGGAATTGTATGGGCTACAACGGACAGAACTGCGTATCCCACGAGCTTCGCTGCTAACAACCTCTGTTAGACTGAGACCGATCCGTCCCCTTAGGGGAGCGACTTCAACACTATGTCGAGTTCCCACTCAGTTGATGTACAGCATCATTAAAGGTCATTACATACACACAGACACACACACGCAAACTATGTTCAAGCGATGTTAACAGGTGCAAAAAGCAATAGCGAAAACCCCGAGGTAATTGTAGCTTTGGCAGTCTAGTTGCTATGAGAGGGCATAACTAATCACATGGAGTGTGTGTTTGTTCATGTGTGAGACAGACAGAGAGGGGGGGAGAATGAGCAAGAAAATGGGAAAGGGTGTGAGACAGTGACTAAAACATTTGATCGAGAGTGAGACAGAGAGTGAGAGAGACAGATAAGGAGGGAGAAAGGAAGAAAGAAAGAGTGTGAAAGAGAGAGATGGAGAGCTTTGCCACTTGCTACCCACTGTGAGCAGTGCTAATCTAAATCCTTGGTTGGGCTATAATTCAACAATGACATTAATTAGGTATAAATGGCATCCTGTTTGCCTGAGCTGTCACTGTCTGTGTGTGTGTGTGTGTGCGTGTGTGTGCACGTGTGCGTATTTGCTTGAGAAAGATAGTGTGTGTGATAGTGTGTTCAAGTGTATGTGAGTTGGAGCTGTGTGTGTGTGTGTGCGTGTGTGTATGTGTGTGTGCAAGTTCTGTTTTATCATTTAATTCTACGTTGCTGGAATTGAATTACTGATGCTTTGCTCTCATCCAGTTGCACAGCAGGCTGTGGCTGGGTCTTGTCCATGAGGGACTAGGCTCGTGACACAACAGAGGAGAGGAGACGAGAGGAAAGGAGACAAGAGGGGAGGGGAGTGGATGGGCGAGGAGAGGAAAAGAAAGGAGAGGGGAGTGTGCAGGAGAGGAAAGTGCTGACACTGTCCACACACACAAACTCACGCATGCAGACATGTACATCGCAGCTCGCAAACCCTAACTCCTTGCTCGCAGCTTGGCCCGCTTTAACCGGTTCTGACCTGTCACGCGCGGCCTCACGTTCTGTCTGGCGTGTGGGTTGCCTGGCGAGCGCTCTGCACAGCCCCACCCTCCCGGGCGGCCGCCCGCCTGTCTCGTCCCATTCTGTTATCCCCCGTCTCTTGCCACTCACAAGGCGGAGGTGCACCGGGACACATAACGTGGTCCGCCGGAGGGGACACCGAGTGCTTCGGACTGTTTCTTTCTCCTTCGCTGCTTGTTTTCGTCTGCCTTTGTCTCAAGCCTTCTGCATGTATCCTCCCTTGTTATCTCAGTCTCTCTGGTTTACTCTCTTTTTTCCACCCTCTTTCTCGCTCTTCTCAGATGTCCCGTCTCTCTCAATCCCTGCCTCTATCCCTCTGCCGTCTCTGTGAGCTGGGCTTCACTGTGTTTTGATATTCATATATACTACTGTTATTCCAGCTCCGGGGTGGGGGTTGGGGGGGGCGTTGACAAGCTCGGTGTGCTTTTAAGCCCCTTTTAAGTCCGAACTGTCACCAAGCAAAGCGCTGCGGAGATAAACTTTGTCTTTGTGATGTCAGAAGGGGCTTCTGAGCGGCTTTAGGACACGTCTGAAGAGCAGTGAAACGCCATCTCTGGCGCTCTCTGCCTCGGCGTCCTCTGATGTAAATAATGAATAGTGTGTGTGTGTCTGTGCGTGCATAAAAGGGTCTGGAATTCAGCGATGAATCTTCTTCCATCTGAAAAATTGTGTTTTCCACTCTGGTCCATCCTTGAGAATATGCTCTTAACCTCTCTACTGCACAAATGTTTGGTTCTAAGTGTGTGTGTGTTTCTGTGTGTGTGTGAGAGTCACTGTATGCAGGATTGACTAACTTGACGGTACGCAAAATATACAATACCACAATGCCTAAACAATTACCATTTAAAGCAGTTTCTTTCTCCATCCGACATGAGTTACTCTTTGTGACTCCACAATTAACTGAAGGGGCGTATGTGAAGTGGGCCCTCGAAGCACAAACGGGAAAAAATTCTATTCATAGAACCTTGATGACACCTTGACAACCAGGCCACACAGAATTAGAAGATAAAAAGAGAGGTTTCCGTAGTAACCCGGAAAATCTATCGCAGGACCTCCAAGGCGAGGAGACTTCTCTCTTTCTCTCCTCCTTACTCCTGTTTTCAGCTGGGGCTCTGTGAGCTGTCCGTGCTGGGGAGAGAGACAGCTTTCAGGGCTCTGTCCGTGCTGGGGAGAGAGACAGCTTTCAGGGCTCTGTCCGTGCTTGGGAGAGAGACAGCTTTCAGGGCTCTGTCAGTGCTTGGGGAGAGAGACAGCTTTCAGGGCTCTGTCCGTGCTGGGGAGAGAGACAGCTTTCAGGGCTCTGTCCGTGCTTGGGAGAGAGACAGCTTTCAGGGCTCTGTCCGTGCTTGGGAGAGAGACAGCTTTCAGGGCTCTGTCCGTGCTGGGGAGAGAGACAGCTTTCAGGGCTCTGTCCGTGCTTGGGAGAGAGACAGCTTTCAGGGCTCTGTCAGTGCTTGGGAGAGAGACAGCTTTCAGGGCTCTGTCCGTGCTTGGGAGAGAGACAGCTTTCAGGGCTCTGTCAGTGCTTGGGAGAGAGACAGCTTTCAGGGCTCTGTCAGTGGAGTAGTATCGATCTGTGTGTGCACGTGTGATTAGTGTGCAAGCATGTTGCAGCTGTGAGCAAGAGTATGTGCATGGTGTGTGCTTTGTGTGTGTGGATGCTGTGTCTGAATGTGTGTGTGTGTAAGTGTGTATTTGATGTATGGCCAGAGAACAAGCTTTTAGGTGGTGCTGGAGGAACGCGGAGCCAGGGAGGTGTGAGTGTGTGTCTGATTACAGTGAACGGATCCTTCCCACCTACAGCAACAAGCACCCTGGCCTGGTCCAGTCTTGGTTGGTCCAATCTACAATCAAACTAAGCCAATTGGTTGTTCATGCGGGAGGGAAGGGCACTGGAAAAGAACACAGATGGAACCTGGGATAGAACTATCCAAGCACCACAGCTTGGTATGCAGTGTTTGTCGTTGAAGGACGATCTGAACCATGTGACTGGAACCATGTGACTGCTTTATCGTGACTTTGGCTCCTTTTCAACTCCATCAGGCTGAGGTCACAGTTTATTGAGTTCTGTATTTTTTTCAAATGGTTGCCAAGGACCTTTCTGTCGTCGAGACAAAATCCTCTCATGGAGAATAAACTAGAGAAGGGTAAAGCCAGCAGAATGATCGCTTACTCTCACATAACTCTACTTTTATACACTTCTCAATCTACAGTTTGCTGGTACAAATCCATTCCACATCCACTAAACCTTCCTTGTTGCCGTCAAATAACAGCAGTGTATCAGGCTGAATTGGAATTGAAACTGCCAGCTGGAGAGTTCCATCAACTGTAACTGACTCAGACCAATTCCTCCCCGGGTTCCACGGCTCGCTCTACATCTACCGTAGGAAAGTCATTTATTCCGCCGTTCTCTCCGACCTCTTAGACTGTTAATCCGTTCCACCGGCCAATCAGTGACCTTTTCCCTGGGCCGGCGCCTCGCCTAGACGGGTCGTTTTTCTCGCTCCAGCCGCGGGGTGTGGTGTGGGGGGTGGTGACACAGATTGTGCCACTCCTCCCCCGCGCCTCATGTGAAGAAGGGACGGGGGTTTTGTTCCCAGACACTGTGCCACCCGCCCCCGCCCCCACCCCCCCTCCAGGCTCAAACTGGTCCTGTTGTCAGTTCTGGCAGAGCGGTGTCCTGCAGTCACGCAGAAGGACGAGCAGGTCACACAGCACGCACTGCACTCCACTACGTCTGCTTAACACGTTTGATGCGTCGGCCTGCGATGTCGTTTATAACGCTAACCAGACTAGTCCCCAGCCATGGATGGAGAATGTTCTATTCTATTCTATTTCATTCTGTTCTACTTACACCTGTCTGTAACCATAGCACCTACTCGGTGCGAGAACACCAAGGTTTTAAATGTTTTCACACTATTAGACAAGGAGACAAAATGCTGTATTATTTGTTAGTGTAAGAATTGTTGTTGCCATCAACCTTGAGATAAACGCTTGGTACACATTACCGTCCTGCAGGTATCTTGCTGGTATATACACAGCTCTAGACTGAAAATCACAATTGCTGCTGCCACAAAGTTGTCCTTAACAACAACAAAAGAAACAGCAAAAGAAGAGGATATCAGCCCCCGGAGCAATCTGCATGGCGAGCCACCGGAGATAATCGAGACATGGCCCATTACCTCAACCTGCCTTCCAATCGAATTGTGCACCCTCAAAAGTGTGTTCACATCCTTCTCTGGATCTCTCCTGATGGGCTCCCCGAGGGGCCTCGAGAGCAGGGTCAACAGAGCTGTTAAATAGGCTAACTGTGACAGGAGCTCTGGGGACAAACGTATGGGTCTGTCTACACACACACACACACAGACAGAGAGACAGAGAGAGAGAGACAGAGACAGAGAGAGAGAGAGAGAGAGAGAGAGAGAGAGAGAGGAGAGAGAGAGAGAGAGAGGAGAGAGAGAGAGAGAGAGAGACGAGAGAGAGAGAGAGAGAGAGAGAGGAGAGAGAGAGAGAGAGAGAGAGAGAGAGAGAGAGACAGAGAGAGAGAGACAGAGAAGAGAGAGAGAGAGACAGAGAGAGGGAGAGACAGAGAGAGACAGATAGAGACAGAGAGAGACAGACAGAGAGAGAGACAGAGACAGATTTCAAATTCCTCTGGGTGGTCAGTCATTCCCTTCCCATGAGTCAGGCCAAGTTGTCACAGATGGTAACCAATTATGAGCCAGGATGGAGGAGAGTGTGATCGACAGAGGTGCAATCAGTAGGAGGGATGAAAGTTTAGAGCTGTAAATTATACACCATACAAAGCTAGATGATAAACACGTGTGCATACATGCACCTGCAACAAACACACACTTGCATTCCATTAACAAAGCTATGATATGTTTCAAAAACAGCCGAAAAAATATCGATATTTCATTATTCTGATCGATGACCCTTCACTTTAACTAACCAAATCGCCCAACACTGAACTAAACAATTTAGTGTACATACAGTAGGCCTATGTAGGCCTATAGTGTGTATTCTTTATATAAAAAGCACCAGAGCAGATTCAAAACAAGACAGCTCTGGTAGTGATCCAAAGGGGGGTTGAGAAAAAAGAGAATGTTCCTGTTTTTTGCATTCTTGTTGTGGACTGAGCTTCCCGAGTGATCTGTCACTGTCGCTAACTGGTCTCTATAGAACCGGTTTTTCTGTAAAGTTCATACACACACATTGCTTAAAGGACAAGAAACCATAAACACCAGAGTAGGCCTATATATATTAGAAATACATTCGGTCCTCGACAACTCTTGACAGCAGTAATTGCTCAGGGAATTATTTTCCCCGTTTAACATAAGGCAGTGGGTTACTGTACGCTGTTGTACGCAAATTCTGAGTTTTTTTAAAGGACTCCACCGAGGACTTTGCAGTCCCCAGTAAAAAAAACTGCTGTTACCACAGAGCACGTTAGCACGATTTTCTCACTGACTAAACTGCAGTTGGTGCACTTGGATGGCGTGAATCAGCCATCAGGCTACAGGAACATAGTTTTGTCCTCAACTCAAAGTTTGATACACTGCCTACTTCTTGTGCACAGTGTAACCACGTCCCCCTTTCAAGTCATTACTGAAGCAGCAATGGGGAAAAATATTTTCTAGCCTAAAGAAGAAAGGCCTTGGTAATGACGAACATCGTTTACTAGTGCTTCAATTAAGCGGACAAAGTCACTGCCCGGGGCTTCGAGCAGAACATTAATGACCATAATAATAAGCCGTGTCGGACCGTTAAAATCAGCTTAAGGCACGCGCGTCCCGAGGCCGCAACACCAGCTGATTTGGCGGGCTACATGCGCCTCGCCCGATTGCTGTGATGCGACGGGCACCGAGGACTTGAATACTAACTGCACGCTGTGATCTGTCCACTAACGGACTGCACGCAAAGCCGTACACCTAACGGTCCTCATAGACCGGCTGTCGGTCTCTGTTCGATTGTACTAAAGTTTAATCGATGGTGATCACAATGCAAGACAGCACGATGATAAATGAGAATACTTAGCTTCGAGAAACACAGTCAATAAAAGACCAGTCCAACAACTTAATACCAGGTGGTACGCCTTGAGATGAAAGTGCGATATCCTACCTAGTGGCTACTTCTTGAATTCGTTATATAACTCACACTGCAAAAAGTCTAATCCATTCATCTTTTTTGACGAAAGAGGCCTTCCTTTTGGTGACACTACAAACGCGTGCGTCAATATAAAGATGTATAGGCTATACATATCACAACGATGGGCCTCTTACAAGATGAAATAACCATAGGCTATTTGTGATTGTTATCCTGTCGTGAGCCGGTCATCCTCGCTACAAGCTCACCTGCCTCAAAACCGAGGAGAGGAAGGCTATTCAGATAATATCTTCGGCAAGGTCAGATGCATCCTCATGTTATGAATAATTCAATAATGAACAAATGGCGAGTAAAGTGATGCAAGGGTCTGGGAAATTGTAACAAGACTAGATAAACAAGTTTAATCAATAGCCTATATGCTCAGTACGAGTCTTATCTAATTTACTGGCCTGTCGCTAGGTATAGGCCTTTTAGGTTTAAGTATAAACTAAGACGCTAAATGTATTCTCCGGCCTCCCCTTATGGTTGTAGCTGTTACAATAGTGACCTCCAGCGAGCAGACCGAGCCCATTAACGTAAGTACGGCCATGCGTAAACAGGCTCAGGATTATGTTTGGGAATGAACAGCGGGGCAGAAGTCTATTCATTTTCATAGCGTACATAGGCCTAGTTGTATTGTGCGTTTTTTTGGGGGGGGATGGTGGTTGTCAAGTAGCTAGAAGTTCTGACAATAGACAATTCTAATTTTTACATGGCGAAATAAAGTTGAATTGAAGACGCGCAATGCATGGCGCACGACAAAAAATGTAACGAATGATGCACCTTAAGATTTCAATCAATCGACACTGATATCTTTGTTTACATAATGATGACATTAAAACGGCTTGTTTATAAGAGGGCTATTAAAACATTGGATTAATTACCACGGTTAATACAGTACTCCGCCAGTAATTGTATTGCCTGCACGCGCTCCTCCGTCCGCCCTCTCTCCTTTCCGCTTCTCTCATCTCCTCTCATTCTCCTCCCTTCTCTGGGGCGGAGCGGGTCCCTGTGAGTTTCAATGTGAATAGCACGTGGATGTTACAAACCTCTTGAGCTGGGTACTTGGTGGAACAGCGGGGGAGCGCGAGGAGGACGGATGCAGGCGCAATGTAGATGGAGTAGGGCATACAGTAGCCTACGCAGAGGACGCATGGATTTATGGAAATTCTTTAATGAACTGTTTGGTTCTCACTCGGGACGATGCATATCTATTGAAACAAATATTATTTAGTCTTTCTCTGGGTTAAACGACGGAACATGCAAACACTGAAGATGACTGACAGGTGAGGGGACAATAAAAACATACTATTTAAAGAAAATAAATTAAGAGATGTGATTTAAAATACTAAGCGTGCGAGTTTAAACTCGTGAATTAGAAAAGCTATATTTGATATTTTTCTTTTTTAACAAATTCCCCTTGATAAATCAAAAATGGATTTTTTGAATACCTCCATTTGGGCGGACGAAGAGGCTGAGATACATCCTAATTCCACCGCGGGCAGTCAGTACTCGCTGGTTTCAATCGCAGGACTCGCTGTACTTGTCAGCTTTCTTATCCTGTTTACCATTGTGGGGAACGTATTGGTTGTTATAGCTGTGTTAACCAGTCGAGCTCTAAAACCGCCCCAGAACCTTTTCCTAGTGTCTCTTGCTAGCGCCGATATTCTCGTGGCCACCCTTGTCATGCCCTTTTCACTAGCAAATGAACTCATGGGTTTCTGGTTTTTCGGCAAAGTTTGGTGCGACATCTACTTGGCTCTAGACGTTCTGTTCTGCACGTCCTCCATCGTCCACCTGTGCGCGATCAGTTTGGATAGGTACTGGTCCGTGACACAAGCTCTCGAGTACAACCTGAAGAGGACTCCAAAACGCGTTAAAGGGATGATCGTGGTGGTGTGGCTGATATCTGCAGTCATATCTTTCCCCCCATTGATAACAATGGACAGGAACAACAGTGAGATCAACCCTCAGTGTGAGCTCAACGACGAGACCTGGTACATCCTGTACTCCAGCATCGGGTCCTTCTTTGCGCCCTGCGTCATCATGATCCTGGTCTACATCCGGATCTACCAGGTGGCAAAGACCAGAACCAGGACCATGTCAGAGAAGAAGAGGGAGGTGGACGGAGCCGGCCCGGTGGGGAACGGGCTGGAGCGGGCCGAGGGAGGGGGCGGCGGCGGCGGCTCCGTGAAGGTTAACGGTGGTGACGGAGAGAACGGCCACTGCCACCCTACGGTGCCCTCATTACCCAACGAGTCCAGCAGGACGCCGGCGACGGACCACGAGGACGACGGCGACTTTGACGAGAGCAGCTCGTCGGACGAGAAGAGCACCAAGAAGCAGCCCGCCCACGGCCACGCTCGTCATCACCACGACGACAAGAAGGACAGGAAGTCCAGCCGGAAGTCCAGCTCCGCCTCCAAGCACTCCAGCAGGAAGTCTCGGGCCAGCTCCAAGTCCATGGAGCTCTTCTCATCGCGGAGGAAACGCCGGAGCACCGTCTCCCGGAAGAAGATCTCGGCGGCGAGGGAGAAGCGCTTCACGTTTGTTCTGGCGGTGGTCATGGGCGTGTTCGTGCTGTGCTGGTTCCCGTTCTTCTTCTCCTACAGCCTGTACGGAATCTGCCGGGCGCCATGCGAGATCCCGGAGACGCTCTTCAAGTTCTTCTTCTGGATTGGCTACTGCAACAGCTCTCTCAATCCTGTCATCTACACCATCTTCAACCAGGACTTCCGACGGGCCTTCCAGAAGATTCTGTGCAAGACTTGGAAGAGAAACTTCTGAGAGGTCTCTCTGTCTTCTCTTTCTTTATCTCTCTTTTGTTCTCTCTTTCACCCTCCCCTCTTCCTCACCATCTTTTCTCTCTGGTCTCTTCTCTGGTATGGGCTGGTGTGAGAGGTCTGAGGTCGCAATGCCAGGGGTTTCTATAGTTACCATAGCGGTGACATCACTCTTTCTCCACCGTCAACCCGTCTACTGTGGTGGGTGGCCTTATAAAGATGACATTGTCCTGGGAACATTTATACAACGTCTTTAGATAGACTAATACAGACACAAAAGAGATTTGCTCTGCGCCATTGACTGCAAAGGACAGGAGGGTACTTCACTGACGGCACAACCCCTCTATCTGACTGATAACAGTGTTCTGGCCTTGACAATCTCTGAACGATGCCTCAACGATGACCTTAGATAACAGTATTGATTTAGGTTTATCAGGGGATTTTTCTCCTAGTTCTTTTTTTTAACGTCACCACTGTGATGACCAATGGGACGAAGGGGCTCCTGCTTGCTGATCTGACAGAAGCAAAACAGTGTTTCCATGGTGAACAAATGGAACATATAAATCAAATCACCTTTCTGCTAATGAATGATCAGGGGTTGAAAATTGCAGCAGAATAGGTTTGTTGAAGCCTCGAGGGCCTCTATATCTACAGACGTTTTTATGATGACTTTGCACATGTGGCTTTTGCACTGGGTGTGCTGAGAGGGTGGTCATACACCATGTTCCCTCCCAAAGTACTGACACTGATTCTCTTTCCCCTCCTATGAAAGGCCAAATTGGGGTAGGAAGCTCTCTATGCCGGCGCACAGATGGGGATGCTAGAGGCTTTCAACGTGTGTGCGTGCCTATGTAACGGAGAGAGGGAGAGCTTTTTCCGGCTTTTATAAGTGCGTGCATGTGTATGTGGAACGTGCATGTGCATTTAGATAGATGTTGTGTGTGTGTGTGCGTGTGTGTATTAGTGCGAGTGTCTTGTCCTCCACCAGCTGTAAGTCGAAAGTGTGTGTGTGTATGTGTGTGTGTGTGGTGTGCGTGTGTGCGTGTGTTTGTGTACGTGTGTGTGTGTGTTTGTGTACGTGTGTGTTTGTGTATGTGTGTGTGTGTTTGTGTACGTGTGTGTGTGTGTATGTGTACGTGTGTGTTTGTGTACGTGTGTGTTGTGTGTGTGTACGTGTGTGTGTGTTTGTGTTGTGTGTGTGTGTGTGTGTGTGTGTGAGATAGCCTGCTGTGTCTGAGAACGGCCTCTCTCTGGGGAAGGGTTCTGTATCAGATGCAGTCCAAACTACTTCCACTCTGTATGGCCGCATCTCAATTTGTCTATTTCCATCAAACACTCTCTCTGTAACTCTCTTCTCTACCCCTCCCCCCATTTTCACTCACCCCTCCTCCCCTCTCTATCTCTCACCCAACCCCCCTAACACACACCACACACACACACACACACACACACACACACACACACACACACACAGAGTAAAAACATATGCTTTATACAAATATATATATATACTTATTGATATGTCTTTATTTTTCAAGAAATGCTGTGTGATTGTGCTTGTTGCCCATGTCCATAGGTTCAGCACAGTCCTATTGCGTGAGCCTCTGTAATCATGCTTGTTGGTATGACGACGAGTCTTTGTTTTGTATTCAGAACTGGTTTCTCAGTGTCGGTCTCTTTTATAACTAAACACTTGATAATACTCCACAAACAACACATCAAGGACTGTCTTACTTTACAACGTTCACATCAAGCACATTCTCAATGATCCAATAAAGAAATGACCCAGAGACCCAGAGCATCCTTGATTGATTGCTTCCGACTGATTCTTAAATATTGGTATTTGTTCACTTTGTTTGTTGTGGTGCCACTGACCCGTGAGGTTATATTAAGCCGTGCACGTCGTGATGCAGAATGTTTATCTTCAAAATATCGGTGAGTCATTGAGCCCCCCGAGACTTAACATGTCCCTTTGATCAGAATCTGTGCTTCTGACTGGATTTGGGGTCCCCAAATGTGAAACCCTAAATAAAAGAAAGAAGAAGGAAACAAACCTTAGGTGTTGATGACAGACAGCGGCCATCAGACACTTCCCCAGTGTGTCCTCCAAAGCCCGCAGTGACGTCAAAACCTAACCCTAATTAATCTAGCAAAGACTCACCAACCGTCTTTTAGCATACAGTTCAGTTTTACATATATAATACATTTATCAGAACATCTACATAACCTGACACAAATCAGATTACATTTTGCGCAGTAGCTGTAAAGACGACTGTTTTATTGTTTGTTAGGTTTCTTCCTTACAAAGAGGCCTTGCATAAAAAACAAAGCACCAACTCCAGGTCAGAATTCAGTGAAAGTTGAATGTGGGCTGATTCTGACTCTAATACTCTACTCTCGCCGTCTCCATCATGACACATTTCAACGGAGATCAGAAGAATCGTAGAAAGTCTGTTGAAGCTTGTACGAGGATTTCATCTTTTGACCGAGAAATGCTTGCCTCCCGTGCTTATTTATTTATCCAGTGTATCCAGTGACTGTTAACCACACACACACACACACACACACACACACACACACACACACACACACACACACACACACACACACACACACACACACACACACACACACACACACCACACACACACACACACAAAACACACAAAACACAGCTTACTTATGCATCACCACTAAACTCAGCTACAATGTATCCTCCTGCAATGACTGTTTAACTCTCCATCCAGGCTTCTCTGGCCTTCCACAGAGCTGATGAAACAAAACCCCTTGAACTCTCTCTGACTCTTTCACTTCCTGGCCCCCACCAGAGACCCAGAGAAGGAGAGCAAGACAACAAGGAATAGAGAGAACAAAGAGACAGAGTAAAAGGAGTGAGAGAGAACAGGACAGACAGGAAGAGAGACGGAAAGACTTACACTAAAAGAAGAGAGGGTAAACCAGACAGAGGAGACAGAGCGATGGCCTTTAAGGGGGATTCCTTGAACTGGAAAGGTGAGAAGTAACACACTGGGAAATGCAACGAGCTGGAAGTGGAAAGAAATCTGTCCTACAGCTTACGATCCTGTTTTGACCTTTGAATTACTTTAACATTTCTACTTGGCTGGCTGGGCAGACATTACTGCAGTGAGCTGTAGAAGAAAGGGATACCGAGGGGAGCAGAGGGTAGTTCTAAAGATGATGGAGAGAAAAAAGGAGGCAAGAGAGAGAGGGAAAAGGGATGCTCGGCCGAGGGATTATCTTATAAGAAGGGACGAGAGGTGCCGGGTTTTACGTCACCATCCGAATACTCCTCAAGCTCCGCGCTTCGAGACCCCCCGCCACGAAGAACCAAACACGATGCGAGCGATGATCAGCTCAACTCTCCGTGACCCCTTTCCCTCCCCCCTCCTTCTCCTCCTCTCTGCATGGTGTGCCAGAACCAATTAGAGTGGAGAAGGATGAGCAGCCGATCTGGCCAGGAATTTGGGGGTAGAAAAACTTTCAAGCGCAAGGGTGTTTGTGGAGAGTAAATACCTTTAAGAGATTTGCTGTGTTGGAGATGTGAGTGACAGTTTCCTGACCGTGAATCGGCCATGTTGTTCCATCTATCAAGGCTGCTGGTGAAAATATTTCCGGATGGATTTTTGAGATGGATTTGTTCTGAATTTGGCTTATTGGAAGTGAGTGCTCTTTCGAGGGAGTCATTGTGATCGCAAGAGCCCTGGTGTCACGATATCTTAGAGAGGGATTGAATTATTCCTTGTCAAGACAAAACTTTGTGAGGTTTACAAAAATAAATGACTTCTTTTCAACAACTTCACCAGCTTCCTCTCCCCTTCCCTCGCCTCTCGTTCTGAGTTTATCCATACAGGACTTTAAACAAGATTACAGGGATATGGCTCTGGCCAAAGCGAGGAGGGGGACACATATATCGAAAGAGAGAGATAATTACATCGACAAACACACAGACTGAGCTTAAAAGGATAGACCCTATAGAAATACAACTCTCCTCTCTAAGTCCCCCCCCCCTTGTCCAATTCCCTGAATGACTGTCAAACGCCTTCCTGTGTGGGGAGATTACCTGAATTGCTCACAGCACAACCTTGCATCAGCAAAAACGAATTTTGCTTGCTGTGTCCCCCATAGCAAGCCGCAAAGAAACATTGCTGCCTTCTGTTCCCCACCTACTCCCAATATCAACAGATTTCATTGCACATCCAATGTGTAATGACAATATAGGCATTCATTCATTCATTCATATAAGGTCAATCACACCACAAGGTAATTAAGTGGAATAACAACATGATGACAGGAATCCTGGCTGTTTCCACGTCAACATTCTCATTCCTGGTGCTCGGGACCCACTGCACTGCATGTTCTAGATGTTTCCAGGCTTCGCTGAGCTTGATAACTACCTATTCATACAAACCAGGTGTGATAGAAGAGGGAAACATCTTTAACACGCAGGGAGGGGGGTCCCGAGCAACAGGATCGAGAAAGACTGAACTAGATGTATTGATATATGCAGCTTTGAAAGGGGCAGGTGTCTAGCAGTCACACAGCAGCCATGCTATATCCTTTCTCTGTTGTATTCGATTCTTCCCTTCTCCCCACCCCCTATCCTTTGCTTCTTCTTTCTCTCTGACAGCACCCATCCATTCTCAGAAGCTGCTCCTGCCCGCCCTGTGCTTTGAGATGGAGTCTCTGCCGTCCTCGTGGTGTGTACGTGGTGTGTGTGTGTACGTGGTGTGTGTGTGTGTGTGTGTACGTGGTGTGTGTGTGTGTGTCTCAGGGGAGTGGGATGTGCAAGCACTGTTCTAATGTGGTTTACCTCTGAGCTACTGGGATATGTCAAAGAGAAAAAGAGAGAGAGAAAGAGAGAGAGAAAGAGAGAGAATGAATTAAATAAGACATAAAGAAAGGGAGAGTTTTCCCCAACTGTGGTCTATTGGGCCTACATCAATGCCCTGGAGAGGTTTAGGCCCTGCTGGGCTTGTACGGGACTGCATCTCACAGTCATGTACAGACCCATGCTAAGGGCTTCCTTAAAACATTTATGATAGGAATTATTAAATCCATGTTGTTGTTGTGTTTATATTGAATAAAGAAACAGCCTAACCCCTACGATGCACTTTAAGTTTCAAGGATCTCAGAGGACTACCTCTTAGAGTGGGAGACGGCTCTTCCTCGTGTTCCAGCCGACGGAAGGAGGGCCTCTGGTATTGACAAGATCTTTAACCCCCGCATCAGTGGAAGGCAATGAGGCGTTGTGTTGTACAGTACCATCATTATACTGTGGTCAAGGATTCAACAGGATCACCTCCTTGTGAGAGCGAGTGCAGAAGGCGAGGAGAAAGGGGCACATACACACACACAAGCATGCACGCACGCACACACACACACCCACACATCACCAAGGTTTTGGCAGGCAGAAATATGGTGTATGCAAATGATTAGCATATAAAGTAGGAATATCATGAATAGATATCAATTTTTTCTCTCTTGATACCAGTCTACTTCAGTGTTTCCAATATTGCATTGTGACAATGGATTGAAAACATATACAAGAGGCCAGGTTGTGTGTGTGTGTGTGTTTTGGAGGGGGTGGGGCAATGGAATGCAATTACAGTAAGACATCAAACCGTAATGTTTTACTGGAAATAAGATGAGTGAATACATGTTACGGTCAGTAATTTTCCTATTAGTGTCAGCTATCTGCTAATCTTTAGACACCATGCACCTCAAAATAACCTTTATAGACTGAAGGCAAACATAGAATAACCATAATGTGGCAATTTTTCATTTTCAAGTTGTCTTTTAGGGGACTGACAGAATGAATAGGTATTTCAAGAGGAAACCTAATACAAGCCACACATGCACACACACACACACAGATGTTTATATACACAAGCACCTGTGACCACTAGCCTAAACACTCAACTCAGCAGCTGGACCATAGGAACTGGACAATGACCACTTCAGAACAAACCAATCTTCATGACCAGAGCCGTATGTCATTTCATGAACACCCTGAATCAAGGTTAAAGTGACTGTTTCCGCAACCCCCACACCTCTCCGGTGATGGCCTAGAGAGTGTCTGATTTGTTTGGTCGTCAAGATACCAGTCGCCACGGGGATCAATTGCCTACAGACTTTTGCCAAATGGTCCTTCTGGGTCTCTCTGGTATTGATCTACAGATAGGAGGGGTCCCCCTCCCCCCCCCCTCGAGGTCTGAGGTCAGCACCCATCTTGTCTGGAGAGCTGGTTGGGTCAGCAGGTCGTTACATTAGAGAAGAGTTATGTCCGTGCAGTGTCCTGTGTGTTATTACTGTGATTACCTTTCAGTGATCTGTGGGTCAGTGTGCGTGCCTGTCGCTGCGTCTGGGTGTCACTGTGTTCTGTGTGATCTACACTTCCTCATTGCATCGATCACCAGGAAACAAGAACAATACATCACGAAGTGCCTCAAAGAAACCAAACAGAAGAAAGAAACCTGTGGGTCACTGGGTTCCATTTCTCCTTTGTCCCCCTCCACGCCTGCCTCCTTTGTCCTCACTACACCTGCATCCAAAAAGAATACACTTCCCGGTTCAATGTATCTATCCACGCTTTCCATCCATCCATCCATTCATACTAGTGTGTCTACAGACCCACTGTAATACCCACATGAAATTCTGTAAATTATTTCTTTTTTCTCTTGTTTCCATCTCAAACACGGACAGGCTATGTGAGACTGATGGATAGCAGGCAAAGACAACTGACAGCTTTTATTATAGAGACCTAAACTTTAACCCCCGTGCCCCTCCACCACACACACGCGCACACACACACACACACACACACACACACACACACACACGCACACACACACCAGCCTAACAGCTGCAGGACTATCCATTACCTCTGCAGGAAGCCTGACGTCCACGAGGAGCCCCCGTGACTCTGCCTTGGCGGAGACTGCTTTCAGTGGACTGGTTACAGGATAATGGCGGCCATTATGTTTCAGCCAGACAAGTCCAGTCAGATATCCCATGTGTCCAGAGGAAACTAAAGGGGCCATTTTGTGTCCTAAGGGTCATGCTGTATGAGGGGATGAGGAAAAGACAGGGGATGGACAGACTTTGGGGCTGGTATTTTCTCATCAGTATCAGTGGCGGAGGGATGGCTAACACGTTAAGTGTACTCATGGCCCAGACAGGCATCCTGGTGTTTTGCCTTTGGAATGAGGATGGTACTATAGCTGCTGGGTTTGAACCCATAAACTGATCACATGCGCTACCGTGACCCGAGGGCGTCAACGCCAGAGCCCCTCAACATGACGCTCCCCGTGCGCCCCACAACAGGTTCAAATGATGTCATGAAAAAGAGATTGAGGAAAAAATAAATCTGTTTCTCTGACACACACACAGAAAAACTATTAACGATTTTTTTGAAAGCATTCTCCTGCATCAACCTATTGTCTCTCCGCTTTCACGCACCCCCTCCACCACACACACACACGCACACGCAACCCCTCCACCACACACACACACATACACCCCCTCCACCACACACACACACATACAATCCCTCCACCGCAATGTGAAAATGATTTGTGGCGGCTTCAGAAATAAAAGGGAAATGAAAGACCAGTCGGTGAATTGGTCTTGTGGTATAGCGTAAGTGGCAAAGGGCAGATGATGGACTCTCTTTAGGTGCAGCCATCGCCTTCTCCAAAGCCTGATCGTAAATAAACGTGTGTTTCTGCTCTCTTTCCATCCCTTCCTATGTGCTCTGAAAGCAGGGCTTGGTTCAGTGATCTTCACAGGCAAGGCCTCTCTTTCCTTAGCTCTCTCTTGATGAGACATTAAAACCAAGGTCACCGTCAACTTTGGGCCTTTTAGTGCCTTTTAGTGCTAATCATAAAAATGTGACTCCCCCCCACTCTCCCCACCTCACTACTCCTCCTCTCTCCTCCTCCTCACTCCTTCTCTTCTCTCCTCCTCCCCCTCTCCTCCTCCCCCTCTCTTTCCATTCCGTCTCCGTCGTCTTCCTCCTGTCAATGTCACTCAGAAAACATTGTTAGCGGTCTGTTAGCTGAGACGTCCTTGTTCCTCTCCTCTATTGTGTCAGCACAACTGATGAAGCTCTGAGATCGATAGTTTATCTTTATGGGGCCCATCCAGAGTGTACGTCCCATATCCCCTGGTCCACCGTGATTGGCTCGTGGAAGGCTGGGCCAGGTGGAGTGCTTGAATCGCTTCATATGACATTTGACAGACTGAACCTTCTTGGAAAGTTCATCAATTGCAAATATCAGTTGCATAATGACGAAATGGCGTCAACCTTGTTAAGTGTGTACTGTAGATAGGAATTAGCCCGTGTTTACAAGCAGATGCATTCTGGTTGAAGTATGATAGTGAAGTACGATAATGGAAAGACAGCAGAGTCATTACCCTTGACTTTTTTCAAATGGATTAAAAAAAGGGTAATGTAAGACCCAATCCCAATTCAATCAGAAAGGTGTGTGTGTGTGAGAGAGACAGTGTGAGTGTGTGTGCCGGAGGGGGTGGGTGGGTGGGTGGGTAGGGGGGGGGTGGAATCCCTGAGACAAAAGAGCAGCTCGCAGGTGTTATCACTCACCGTGCAATTTCAGATCACTCTAGCGTTAAAGCTGTGATACAAATGTTGTTTCACAGAACATCACCCCGAGTATCAGGAAGAAAACATCTGGAAACATCTGTGTGTGTGCAGGCATGTAGCTACAATACTTGCAGGTAGGAATATGCCTGTATGTGTCTGTGTGAGTGGGTGTGTGGGGGTGCGGGTGTGTGCTGTAGATAAGGATCATGGGAATCTGTTAATTAAAAAGCTCTGAAGCGGATCACTTTTTGCATGTCCCACAAGAGCACAATTAACCTGCCTGGATGATGAAGCAAAGCATGCACACAAACAGGCACACCCACACACATGCACACAAACAAGCACACCCACACACAGATGCACACACGTGCACACACACACTGTCACTGACTCTTCATTTTTCAGCAGAAAATCCTAAGGCATCTATCATGTCAGTAAAGCGCTTGTGTGGAGAAATTCCGACAATTTAAAAACATGCACACATGCACACAATCACTGATCAATACATTATGGAACACACAGATCGTAACAAACACACACACACACACACACACAAAATAGAGCCTTTAGAGTACATTATGCATGCACTAACTGTGACACACACACACTAAACTAAACAGATGACATCATAGAGGAGGCAGTTGGTGCCAGTCTGCATGGGATATAAGCCATAGCCAGCCCCATCACGACCTGGATTCAAGTAAGCACAACAACAACACACTGTCAGTTCTGCTTGATGTCAGCCATCCTACAGTTATACGCCCACACACCACACACACACGTCCAAACAGTGTCCATAAACAAACACACACACACAGACAGAGCCTGCTGTGCAGTTGAGTATAAGGTACCAAAAGACTCAGTAGAATGGAATGGAAATAGCAAGTCTTTGTCTTGAGTTCTATGTGTGCAGACACACACACACACACACACACACACACACACACAGTCCGGTGGAGCGTCCCTTTGATGTTTCTTCACAACAGTAGCGGCAACAACAACCGACCAACGTGTCTTGAACAGAATCACACAGTCAGCGTTGTCATCTCTCTTCGTTACACAAGTCAAACAGCGAACCCAGCCAGACGATGTGTGCTGAACAAGATGAAACTCTCCGTCACCGTGTCTGCTGGAAACTCAACCAGACTTAAAGCTACAGAAATGTCTCTACAGATAGAGGAGATATACACACACACACACACACACACACACTTTTGACGCCCCTCGACACACACACACACACACACACACTTGCATGCTCAGGCACGGTAGTGTATGTCTCTACATCAATGCTTAATACAGTTCTTAAGTACCCACCCAGAAATTAATTAGAATGCTCTGGCATGCTGTGTGTATAAAGGGTTCCCTGCCTAAGCTAGCGTCTCTGCTGAATACCAATGACTAACTTAGCTACCTGGAAACCCCACTGAATACAAGGGAAAGGCACCGACTCTCCAAATGAACACAGCGTAGCACAGTAATAATAAAAGAAACTCTCCATTGAATGACTTATGTAGAAATGTTATAGGCAGCATAGAATGATACTTATACATCTATGCAGTTTAAGCACTGAGGCCAGTTCACAACGTCAGTTATCAACTTAAGTACGGAGGCTGTTAGTAGAAATGAAAAGAACATTGAAGGGTTATTTCCGAGTGTATAAATTAGTCTCAAGGTTTTACATACTCAAGATCTACTGCCCTCTTAACATTTGCTCCCGATTCTAGGCTATGAAAGATTGAACAGCGTTGAGACAGGAAATAGGCAGTAATCTATACTGATGTCCATCGTCCAACCGTCTATGGTGCCTCCGTTACACGCACTACCTCATGCTGTTACAGTTTGACACTTTCCCATTAATAAAGGACTTTTATTGAAAGTGAAACACATTATCTCTTCTTTTATTCTGTTGATATTCTCTGCCTTCCACTCTGGTACCAAACAGAATGGAGCTCCTACACAGTGTGTTCAGACTAAGAAAAGGAGATGGTATGTTTTATCTTCTGAAACATTTCAGCCGGGTGGGTCGGGGGAACATTCTCACACTTATGAAATGTGTTGAATCCCACAGAGGGGGGGGAATAGCCTTAACGTCAATGTTGTGCTGTGTGTGTGTGTTTATGTGTGTGTGCGTGTACGTGTGTGTGTGCGTGCATGTACGTGTGTGTGTGTGCATGACAGGATGTGGTGTTATATTTCTAAAAGAAGCCTCCTTCAGCTATCCTCAGAAGCAGGTATGTGATGGAGGAAGAAGAGACACATGTCCCTGGACACCTTGGAACACGGGCACACACACACCACAGCCTGCTAACACAGGCACACACACACCACAGCCTGCGAACACGGGCACACACACACCACAGCCTGCTAACACGGGCACACACACACCACAGCCTGCGAACACGGGCACACACACACCACAGCCTGCGAACACGGGCACACACATCACAGTCGGTTCCATCAAAAGGTGTGTCCTGGGAGCAGAGCTAGAACGTCTGCAGGTGCAGCTGACCCATTTACGGACGGCTGTTTGGAACCAGTCCCTAATTACACTGCTGGGACGGAAGGAAGGAAGAGGAGCTTTAATGAAATAAATGACACATTCATCTACACTGTAGCTGCAACTGTGGAGGGGAAGTGAGTGTGAGGGTGGGGGGGTAGGAGTGAGTGAGTGAGGTGGGGGGGTAGGAGTGAGTGAGTGAGGTGGGGGGGTAGGAGTGAGTGAGTGAGGTGGGGGGGTAGGAGTGAGTGAGTGAGGTGGGGGGGTAGGAGTAAGTGAGTGAGGTGGGGGGGTAAGAGTGAGTGAGTGAGGTGGGGGGGTAGGAGTGAGTGAGTGAGTGTGGGGGTAGGAGTGAGTGAGTGAGGTGGGCGGGTAGGAGTGAGTGAGTGAGGTGGGGGGGTAGGAGTGAGTGAGTGAGTGAGGTGGGGGGGGTAGGAGTGAGTGAGGTGGGGGGGTGAGTGAGTGTGGGTGGGGGGGTCAGAGTGAGTGAGTGAGGTGGGGGGGTGTGGTGAGTGAGTGGGGGGTGAGTGTGTGAGGTGGGGGGGTAGGAGTGAGTGAGTGAGGTGGGGGGGTAGGAGTGAGTGAGGTGTGAGGGTTTGAGTGAAAGGGATAGGTGTAAAACTATACTATAAACGATAAAAAGGCATTAGGATTTGAGGGCTTGACACCTCCCGTCTTTGGCCTGAGCTGCTATACTGTTGCCGACTGTTAATCTTTCGCTGGTAGCCATGGCGATAGAGCCCAGTTCACACACTGGGCGAAGAATGAACACAACAAGGACGGTGCCCAAGGTCGACCCCACAAATGAGAGGTTTCCTTGTTAAGAGAGAACGGCAGTCGCTCCCCTGTGACCTCACTGGGCAAAGTGGAGTCTGAGCAACACCCACACACCCACACACACACCCACACACCCACACACCCACACACACACCCACACACCCACACACACACCCACACACACACCCACACACACACCCACACACACACCCACCCACCCACACACACACACACACACACACACACACACACACACACACACACACACACACACACACACACACACACACACACACACACAGAGCTATGGCCCATTAGCCAGCCTTGGACATGGTGAGGAGTAGAGACAGGCAGGTATTGATCCTTAACAGCAAGTCCTGCATTCCACTCAGACACAAGGAGAACCTCTCGTCCACAGACACGAACAGTATAACACTGCTGGGCCTCCTTTATTGTCTACACTGTTCCAACTTGACAGAAACTACTAGATAAAGAGGTATCATCTGTGATATGAAGACAATGATGAACATTGTCACAGTGACAATGGTGATTCTAGTGACGACAGTGCTGATTGTGATGATGTGATGAAGGTGATGCTAGTGTTGATGGGGATAATGATGGTGTGATAGTGATGATGGGGCTGATTATTGTTTTGGTCTTCTCATCATTAAACAAGATCAACGATGAAGAAGATGGATGAAGACAGTGAGGATGACGAGGACAGTGACAAGGACAGGGATGGAAGGGGCTGATGATGACAGTGACAGGACGTGTACACAATATGACATCGACCTATCATTTTGTAAAGTATGTGGTCAGTGTTCCCTGGACAGCCTATTTCAGTGGGGAAATGGGCTTTTGTATGTCCCCTGTAGGGTGACAAACTCTATTCATCTCAGCTTCTCATCTTACCCATCACACCTCTCCTATCCCTCCCTCTCCTCCCCTCTCTTCTCCTTCTCATCCCACTCGGCTCTTTTCCATTTTCCTCAAAAGAACGCAACTCGTTGCTATTCAGCCGTCTGTCTGTCAGCGCGCGCTCACTCTCTCATGCCTCTCTCTCTCTCTTCCCCATGCTGCGTGGACTCAATACCCCCGCTGGGACTGGATCCAATCTGCCACCACCCCGTGCTGTCCTCTGCAGCCGCATCCACAGGGTGTGACCACCAAGGTCGCGTCGCCGTCACAGCCATCTCCGCTCCACATTGTTGTTGTTGTCGATGTTGCTGTGAGACGGAGAGTCTTGTGTGAGTGACATGTTGGAGTGACATGAGAGTCTTGTGTGAGGGACATGTTGGAGTGACATGAGAGTCTTGTGTGAGGGACATGTTGGAGTGACATGAGAGTCTTGTGTGAGGGACATGTTGGAGTGACATGAGAGTCTTGTGTGAGGGACATGTTGGAGTGACATGAGAGTCTTGTGTGAGGGACATGTTGGAGTGACATGAGAGTCTTGTGTGAGGGACATGTTGGAGTGACATGAGAGTCTTGTGTGAGGGACATGTTGGAGTGACATGAGAGTCTTGTGTGAGGGACATGTTGGAGTGACATGAGAGTCTTGTGTGAGGGACATGTTGGAGTGACATGAGAGTCTTGTGTGAGGGACATGTTAAAGTGACATAGTGGACAAGGTATCGCGTCTTTCACTAACTCAGCTAGAGTCCTCCTCTGTGATCCAGGGCCCATATAGCTTGTGGACTAGACTACACTTAGTTGACATGTTGCTGATGGCCACCGGTCCATCATGGTCACATCTGGAATCTGAAGGTGCCACATATGTTGTAGCCATGGCAACAGAGGGCCTATGGTGACGTTTCCTAACGACTGAAAAGTGAGGGGAAGGTATAATAACTCAAACCTTCTTAGATAGGGAGAGGGAAATGGTGTGCATGTGTACACCCTTTTTACACATCACTGTAAATACCCAAGTTTATCTATTGTGTGCTCGCCCCCCTTCTCTAGTACGACCGTACTTGCATGTACACTTGCCTTTCAGAAGTCTGCCTAACACAAACACAAAACCCATTCTCAGGGGAAGTTGGGCACCTTGATAAATTATTTAACGGTGACAGCAGATTCAATACTCGGTGTGTGTGTGTGTGTGTGTGTGTACGTGTGTATGTGCGTGTGCACATGTCCTTGCGCCGGGCCTTCCTCCTCAGTGGCACGTGGCTCTGTGATTGACAGGAAGAGAGTGATGCGGTGACAGGCAGAGAAAGACACATCGTATTGACCTATGGCAAGTACAGTTAATTTGTGCGCCCCACAAACTAGGAACTGTGATAGCAGCACTGTCACATACACCGTTTCTATGGCTTCAGGCACTTCACAGTCACTCCATTTAGCACTTTGAGATTCTTTATGAAAAGTGCTTTACAAATAAAATGTATTATTATTATTATTATTAGCCACAGCTAAATCAACTGACCACTGTTTTATGCACATTTAGCAAACGCCAAATACAAGGATTGGCTTGACATCCAAACGTTCTTTCTCAGAGGGTGGGGGTGTGTGTTGACGGGGGGGGGGCAGTTGGACATCACATAACACTGGAGACAGCAGTTGTATTCAGAAGTATGGCTGACATATCTGGTGACACATCCTGTCGTATGTGGACAGGAGGGGAAGAGAACGTCAGCTTTAATTCCCCTCACGGTGCCAGCGTCCTCCTTCATTTGCGGGCTCCCCCCCCGCTGACGGTAACGCCCCGGCAACCTAATTAACGCCGAAGCTGCTGTCTTTCGTCTAATCTCCACGGCAACTCTCCATAGGGAGAGAAAGCCAGAGGTGAGAACGTGGATGTGTTGCAGTGGGTGTGTCTGTAGAAGTGCACATTGAATGTTGCGTGTGCGCGCTGTACATTTCTTTGTGTGGTTGAATGTGTGTGCATGTGAGTGAGTGATACACAGGCAAGACAAACAGTGTATAAAAACGGATGAAACAAAACTCCAATATCGCATGATGATTCAGACGTAAAGCAATTTAAACACTAGGTGGTATTAGTATCTTAAACTGACAACAGAAAACTTCGTAAGTTGGTTATAGGCACCTAAGCAGAGCCCTACTGATATATTGCTTATTTCATGTGCCGCTACAACAGCTTGAAGTTAATTACACAAGTGAATCAATCCCACAGTGGCATGACCAGAGACAGGAATATGACAACACAATTATAGGTGAGGGTACTTACAACAGGGAATACTTCGACACACACACACACACACACAAAAGCACACAGATACATCCATACTCCATACATCCATCACATCATTCTACATTAGAACACTGAATATACACCCACATACTCACATCAGAGCCCAAACACTCCAACTACAAATCCCTACAGTCTTCAGTAGACACAAGACAATAACATCCCCTTCGTTCTTTGACACACTCTTTCACAGCAATGATTTGCAGGCCAGGTCAGAAGTCACATCCACCAGTGATAAAACTAATAATGTGACGATCCTCTGAGATCTGCTACATACCCATAATCCCCTTCTCACTGAGGGGCCAATAAAGCTCTAACTTCGAGATAATGACAGTTTCTGCTGAGTGGAACTAGATTTTTATAGATTATCAGTTTTTAAGGACGGAGGGGGCGGTCTATGTATCTATTTTTCTCTCGTGTGTTGTCAGATTCTCTCACACACTCCTGCCTCGATGACAGCTGTTCTGCTGTTCTCCGAAAGTGTTTCTCTCAGAAGCGTTGCCTACTTCCTGCATCTCTTCGTCTGGGGTTTGTTTTCACCGCAGACTCGTCGCCTCTTCTCACTGCCATCCAGCTTAGGGGCAAAACGGCTTCAAAAGCAGTACAAAAGAAAGACGCTTCATAATAGATTACTCTTGATCAAATATTTGCCTTTTGAAACGCCTTCGACTTTGGTGAAACCCACATTCATATTTTGGAGCTCTTGCATGGCTCTCTTTCTTTCTTTTAACCCCATCTCTCCCAACTCTCTTTTTTTTGCTCTTAACTATGTAACCACACCAAGAATTGATTGACGAGGCCCCACACTGGGATTGGCTGGGCTATACATCTGTCCACAGGTATCATTTGATCTAAACCCAACAGGATAGGGTGATAAATTAGATATCTCCTCTCCTCCCCCTCCCCTTCCTATCCCCCCTCTTCCTTTGATCTCTCTAATCATTCATTTTAATCAGACATCCCTGGCAATGTCTGTCTCACTGAGGTCTCTTAAATAATCATAAATGACACTGTCATTCCACACCCCCGTCGGATCTCTCTGCGTTGCTGCAGAAGATGCTGTACTATTCTGGTTTATCTATAACGTTGGCTCAGATCTCTCACTTGAAATCAGTCAGTTGAGTTTTTAATGACCTGACGACGCACTACACGTTTGAATCCGGCCCGGTTCCAGACTCATAATGAAGTTCCTGACTGGCTGCCTTGTTCCAGAGACGGGGGGGTTGCGTTGCAACCGTTGATGCAGAACGAGTTTGACAAACGACTCCAGGCCCGCCTGCTGACTTGGTGGATGACTGTGTCTACGGTTGAACATTCGCTTCGTCTTTAAGTCAGGATGCTACGCGGGACAGATGTCTCCTCTTTGGTGCAGTGGAGGAACTGTAGCCTGTCAAAGTCTATGGGAATATCAGAGACACCGATGATTTGATACAATGGCATACACACACGTGCATATGCACACACACACTTGTGGCGTTACACCCACACATAAGCACATACACTTGTGCAAATACTCACATGCATACTCTATCTTCAGGAACACATTACACACACACAAACACACACACTAACACACAGCACACGCTGAAAAGGCACACCATGTCTCTGAACATCACATACTATGCAGTGTCAACACTCTGAATATTTAGCACTTCTGTTTCAGCCCATACCATCAAAGTCGGACTGACACCATGAAAAGAAAATCACAGAAAACGGATAACAAAATCAATTCTACATAAATATCAAATATCAAGCTTAGTGTGGAAAAAAGCAATGCTAAATAAATACATGTTCACAAAGAAGGCTGAGACAAATAGGCATGTTACAGTGCACAGTTCTGGAGTCATCAGGCTATATAAAGCAATAAAACAAAACTCTATCTATTATTAGTAAAGCCAATTAGACCATACAAATTATTCATAGGGGCCTATCGAGTAATTAGCAAGCCTACGAGAAAACGTGAGAAACTCTAAACATTTGAGATATACATAAGAGTTGACATAAGAGTTGAACCGATATCTAGACAGCACCTTGAAACATTGTATCCCCTTCACTTATGAATTATCGGCATAGCGTTACCATGCCAACCTCAAGGTACAGTAAAAGGTAACTTTCTACAAGCATTACCTTGAAATGAGTGCCACCTTGTGGTTTATGCAACACGCTGTTGAACTATTTTCAGAGTGATCCATGGTTCCGTGAAGTGAATTATGTGCCTTTGATGTCATCTACTGGGGAAAAAGTGTAACACACTTCTATAGTGTAAGTGTTTGTGTGTGCGTTACGTGTGTGTGTGTGTGTATACACATGTATGTATGTATGTATGTATGTTATGTATGTATGTATGTATGTATGTATTTATGTATGTATGTGTAAAATAAAAGTATTGTAGTATAATATTAGTTATGATGCACAAACCTTTAAAGCAGACCCATTAAAGTCATAATAGAAAAAATATTTCAGTTGAACTGTCAGGGACGGAAGAACTTATTGACCCTCCTCCTGAATGAAGTGTGTGTGTGTGTGTGTGTGTGTGTGTGTGTGTGTGTGTGTGTGTGAGTGAGAAGGGAGGGGGTGCAAATGGGTCTTGACAATCAGAGCCTCGACAAAGGCCAGGAGACCCGCAGTGAGAGAGGAAACTGCATTGACTCATCCAATCAGAAAACAGACACACAGGCCACAGCCCAGCGGTCGTCCGCCATGTATCTAATCATGATCATGCCTTTATGACCCAACAGTGTCACCCATAGACACAGAAGGCATGCAGTTCTAGAATACTTTCTGATCCAGGCTAAATGTGGCACAGTGAGAATGTGCAACCATAGTTTTAGTGTCCTTTTCACTGGACGAGAGGCGCAAGCAGTAAAAGTAAAAGGTATAATTGCAATTGATATATACACTTCAGTGTCTGTGGCAAAATAGATGTAAAAAAAAATATATATATACACATTTTTCTGTAGCTATGTTTACATGTGTTTACAGTATATAATGCACACTGTATATCATATACACACACACATATACAGTATGTGTGTTTATATATACAAATATTTTTTAAACAAAAGGTATTCTAGTGATCTTCAGGTTGCATAGGGTTAGGAAACCTTTTTTTTTATACCTAAAAAGCAGTTTTAAATATATTTAAATTCAATCAAGCAAGAGTCAAATGAGAACATGTTTGCAAAAATAAACAATCAATAGATTTTCTAATAATTTCATAAGAAATTTGTATAAATGCCTATTTAGAAACTGTTCAAATTTGCTATACAAAGACAATTTCTATACTATAAATATAACTTTTCTATAAAAAACACAGTTTTGCTTCGTTTATAGAAAACATTACACAATCCATAGCTTTGCCATACTACAATTATCAATATTTACATTAGAGTCTGATGGGTCATAATTAGACAGTCGCTGAATTGTAATTGATGTTTGTCATAAAATTAACAAATATATGAATCATATTTTTAAAATGATTTTAAAATAAAATACACTCCCCAAAGGTTTACATACATATTATTATATACACAAACCTGTTTTTATTTGTATTTTATTGGCATTTCACACATACTAATAAAGAACATTTAATCTCTGAACATCTGCAATGTATTTAGCATTTGTGTCTTACTCTGAGTATATGAATATATTTGCACGTACATCTAATTTTAAAACCGTTCACTATTAGAAATAAAATATATTTATACTTAACACACTTGTGTATAGATAGATAGATAGATAGATAGATAGATAGATAGATAGATAGATAGATAGATAGATAGATAGATACTTTATTAATCCCGTGGAGAAATTCAGCATTCAACATTGACATACACAAGTGTGTGAATGTTTATTAGTATAAATATTTGTATACTTTCTGCTCACTTAAAACAAACATATAGACATCACTGGTCGTGCCCCCCTTTGTGGAGATGTACCTCAAGAGGAGATGATCAAACTGAAATGTCCCCCCCCAAGGTCTGGTCATTAACTCATCTGTGCACTTTAAACACACCTTAAGGTACGTTTGAGTTTTCCTGGTCACAGTTCCCAAAAAGTACACTTACAAGTTTGTGTATGTGTGTGTGTGTGCTAAGAAGGTGTGTAATGGGACATCAGTGTGTGTAGGGTGGGATATGTAGGGGACATGTGTAAGAGATGTAGGCTTGGTAAGGGTATTCAGGGAGGGGTGGGGCCATAGACGAACGTTGCGTGACAAAGCTGAGGAAAACAGAACACTGTGGACCAGGCTGCGTTATTCACACACATAGGCCTACAATAACACACACTCAAACACACACACACATAAAACAACAACAACTACACTCTCTACTCTTATGTCACTACAGGTTAACTCACTCACCCTGCCTGCTCTCTACCTCTGTCACTTTTCTCTAAGTCTTGGACTCTGTCTAGGCCTATATATGTTCATTTGTATGACTCCTCGTTCTTTTTATATGCTACTAGCCCCATTCTCTCCACATTATTCTGTATCCATTACCGTCCCTATCCCCCACTCAATCCCCCTTTTAAATGATCTCCAGCCTCTCTATGTGAGGATCACGGTTATTTCACCCATTGGTTACCCTATACCCAAGAGCTGCTATTGAGTTTATTTTATTGCTACGTTAAATGTATTTATCTCGTCCCTGACTAATTCGTCCACGTTGAGGATATGAAGACCATCCAAACCAATCCCGAGACCAAACCAATCCCGATGCCATAAGTGCAGGCTATTAAAATACAGCATGAGAAGTGCTAAGTAACCCAGGGTCCAATTGATGTCATGTTGAGAGTCGGAACGAGAAGTTATTTCAGCAAATTGGAAAGCGGGTGTTTAATTAGCTGCGCGCATGCACAATAGCTTTAACCTCTGGGCATCGAGCGGCGTCGCGCGTGCCCGAGACGCCTTCCCTTTCAGTGCGCTTCTCTTGCCCTTCTTCTTTCTCACGCGATCGCTTAATTCGATAGGAGCCCATCTGAGCGTATACGATACATGGAAGACAAACACATAAACCCCCCCCCCGTAGGTTTACCAATGAATTGTCAGATCCTGAGCAACAAAGCAAAAAAGCTATGAACAGGACTATGAAAATAATCGTCTGGACCAAGAGCAACAATCACATGATGTCTAACTTTGAGTGAAAGCTGTTTTATTCCAGTTGCGCAAAGCTGTGATTCTGTGAAGACTTTATAAGCAATTAGGCATATGCTACTGCTGTTGCTTGATCGGATTTTTTTGTTGTAAATAACATAAGCGCATTAAACGTTTGATTATTCGACTAATACGACTTACCAATTACGGACTGTTCTTTTTCGTTTGTGGATCAAAGCAAACTATTTCACACACGCGTGCAGCTATTTCTTGCCAATAGAGATGTCTATTTCACAATAGGCTATACCGGTTTATATGCGCTGAACACTATATTTAAAGGAAATGACTTATCCTCATAACGCGTTAGCCTCATGGCTCAGAAAGTAACGTAGGCCTATAGGTCATATTGAAATAACACAACTCTCTATGGTTCAGTAAAAGTATGTAGGCTATAAAGAAAAAGAATGCTGCCTGTACAAGGGTAAATGTAGCCTAAACACGTACAGACCGTCTGGCATACCGCACTGAATTAAGGACATTTATAATTCTCATATTTATAGGCCTAATATTCCCGTTTGACACGAATTCCTGATTTCAAAGCTTTACTTTAATGGCATTGAAAGGTATGCACGTCTGGGGATCTTAAGCACATCGATCTAATTTGCGGTAAGCCTATTAATGTTCGTTTTGCGGTAGCCTAATCCAAAAGAACATGCAGCTCATGGCTCCATGGCGTCAGGGCCTCATACTCCGGGTGAACCGGGCAATGCTCTACCATGTGCTTTCAACTATTATGGGAGATTTTGGAAAGCCATATTTAGTTTCCTATATTAGCTTAGGTTCTTCAAAACCAGACCCAGGCCCGGTTGATTCAAATTCCAGTTAAGATTATCAATGTGTTGTAGGCGAACATAATGTAGTGAAATTGGTCCTATAGGTCTTTTTAGTCTGTATTTACAATAGATAGGCCTACACATATTGAGACTATTTCATCAAACACCTTCTGGCGGGTGAAAAAATAACCCAAATATCCAACCAATCAGTTGTCCACACGTACAATAAAAGGTTATTAATATCCATTCAAATTCAAAATAAATGTTTAAAAAAATGAATCGTTGGTCTACAGCCTACACGTGTAACCATCTTATCAGCTTTCTAAATGAGAATGTTGACACACACTAGTTCTCCCAAACCCTGACGATGCTCAACAGCTCAACAGCCGATTTCGGTGCAGTGCTTAGCTTGGGGTCGAAAGGCCTGTGGAGTTAGAAAGTTTTCTTAGCGAGAGACTCAAATTTGGGACACGGGGCTGCGAAGGGCGGGGGTCTCCCGTTTCTTACCCCTTTGTGTTCCGCTGACGAGCCCGCCTTGACAGGGGTTAACGTACCGCAAAGAGGTTAAACAAACGGACATTCGTATATATAAAAAAAAACTCGAACATATATAGACGAGGAAAAGTAATTCTATGTCTTAAAAATGTGGCTGCAACGAAAACGTTTTTTTTCAATATTAGTTTAAAAGTTTCGGAATCGTAGGCTAAATCTGATTAGGCCTAATTCTTGATCCAGAGTTTACATACTGGTTTAGGTTGATCAATACACACCAACTGTTACATTTATATTTGATAGAGATTATTAGATTATTCATTGACAAGTACATATTTTAAACGTATCTCTAAATTAAGGGGGGATTAATTGTCTGAATAGCATCATATACATTTATGAATCTGTATCCGTTTCAAATAAATCCCTTCAGGTCGGTAACGAGTATTTGTTAAAGAATACAAATACTACAATCTGTATTTTTTGAACCATAAACACACACATTTATTTAACAACTCACTATAATCCAAATAATGTGCAAATATAGCAAATACTGTAAATTGTTTTTAAATTACATCATATTCACAGAGTGCTGTGCAGACAACTCAGGCTTCTTCTCAGAACCATACTCAACTCTGCTTATGGGTTCGAACCCACACTTGTGAACACACAGCGGCAGTCTTTGCTAACTCGGCTGTCTGGAACCGTTCCTGGCGTCCGAGGTCTTTTCCAAAAGTCTGAAGCAGTAGCTCTGAAGTGAGGTCTTATTCTAAACAGAGTTCTCATTCTTCACAGTTTTTTATTTTTAGACAGAGTTCTCATTCTACACAGTTCTTATTCTGGACATTTTGCAACATCAACTGAGGTCTGTGCTCATGTCCATGATGAAGCACCCCAAAAACCCAATATATTTATCTGCTCTCAGGCTGTTCTGTCGACGTTCCAAGAGTGACAACGATTATCTGCAATTAAAGACCACTTTTATGCTTTGTCTGCTGGCGTCACAAAGTCTGGTCAAGTATGCCAACCTTGGCTAATGTTATATACGAGGAGAGTGGTAGCATTAAAGTTACTGTACGTAGTGAATTATTCATAAACAAGCACACAGGCTAAGCAAGAATGCTTAAGTATGTCTGTGGGTGCAGACCAGGGAGGTGTGTTTCATTGCACACAACTAAGCAGGATAATCATGTGTTTGTGTGTGTGACAAAGACAGAGAGACAGTGAGAGACAGAAAGAGAGGGCATTGGAGAAAGAGAGATGGGTAGAGCTTTGATAATCTAAAGACTGCTAAATTGGAATTCCCTCCTTTGACCAAGAGGGGGCGCAATCACAAAACATCTCTGGTTTGAGTATCTGTATGGAACCTTCAAGAAGCCCATCTGTGTAGACAGTGTTGTTTATCCCCAGTTACCAACACATGTTTATACACACACACACACACATACCAGTCACAGCTGCACACACAGATCTCTCCCCATATGGAAACTAAAAGAGTCAAACATGTGTACACTGATCTCTAGAGCACCCACCGATTAGATAATTACATCTGCATGTTCCCAAAGTGTATTTATAAAAATGTGTTAAAAGCTTGAAAATAAGAAAGCAAGCTTATCACATTCTATTCATCTCACCACTCAGAGAGAGAGCTTTCTAACGCAGAACTGTACTGCCAAACATGAATGCTCACCATCTTATAAATACTTCAAAGCAAGCACCAGCAGTTGAGACTCAACTCACACTGGGTCTTCAACTACTGACACCAAGTGTAACTATATTTTTTGTCTCAGAGATATAAATATAAATGAGAAATATAGAAAAAGGGCGTGAAGTAATTTGAGGACGATGTGCAGTGACTGCAGCGTTTCTGAAGAGACTTGAGATGGCCTTAAAGAGCCAGACTGAGACTGGGGAGAACTAGGTCAAACTGTCTCCCATTGACTGAATACACACACTGCCTATCGTAATGGAATCGTCCAGGACCCTCGATGGCCCAGCTCCGTCCCCATGGGAGGCTTAGCCGTGGCCTCTACCTATCCCCCTAGCCTCCATCAGTCCCCTCTATCTGTCCCTGTAGCCTCCATCCCTGTAGATTTCATCTATCCCCGTATCCTCTGCTTAGAGATGACCACAGCCTCTCATCCACAGCCCAGCTGAGGTGTGGGTGGTCTAAGGGCCTGGATGTGGGAAAGTGGAGAGGGGGGGTCACTGAAGCCACAGAGGCCCCGGTGTATCTGTGTGTCTGTCCCTGTAAAGGGCATGCCAGTGTGGATGAGGATCAGGGGTGAGAGAAGGAGGCTTCCAGGGGCCCGCCTGTCTGCCCTGGGAGCAAGGACCGCTGACCCAGTGGTGCTACATCGGAGAGACCCTACACAGAGACATGTGAGCCAAGTACTCCTGCATACGACACACACACACACACAAACCAGATATACATGTGTGTACCATCCTCAGATAGACAAACATTCTATTGACACAACTGTTATGAATATCAGCAATTATAAACCAAAGTGCTGGATATTCTTATGCTTTAAGATTTTCAGATTGATTTGAATAAGGCCTTACTTGTTTATGGCGTTTCAATGCCAAATATACTTTTTTATGTTGTTTTTTCTTTCATGTGCTCATGCTACACCTGGACTTACAAAACAATATAGCAACAATACCTAAATCGTTTTAACTGTGATGTTATTTGATGTAGGTAACATATTAAAATAGGAACTAAATGTTTTCAGCATTTCCTCCTCGCTGGCTGTAGCATACAACTACGTTCAAGGAGATAGCAAAGCTATTATGTGTCACTTAATTATGGATCATTTGAACGTAAACGTTTTAGATATTGTCTTGTGAACAAATATTCACTATCTGTAGTCACAAATATTACTATTGGCCTGAATTTAAGATCATTGTGCCGTTTATCTAGAATCTCATGGATTCAAATTATACGTTATTGCATGTTGATTCGTGCAATAGATTTGTTTAGGCGTGCAATACATACTGTTTCAGAGGTATGCACATAAATTGCAGGTTTATACAGTTACATTTATGTCAATTAAAATATCCTTCCGAAGACAATAAACGAACAAAAATTTAACAAATTACCAAACGCACAATTACGCCATTGAGTGGGACACAGGTGCGTGACCTCTCACCTCTGCAGTCAAATGGTCGCGTAAACGTTCGTTCCTGTCCATTATGTTAGCCTGATTCCCTGTCAAAGGGTAAGTCTGACCGCGGGGAAAGTACAGGAGCAAGTTATTACAATACTAGGCTCGAGCCTGCCTACGTATAAAAGGTCAATAACGTTGACTCAAAGATAATAAATGCCTCGATTTGCCATTTCATCGTAAATGATGAAAAATACCTATTCGTAAAATATATTAAATACAAACCATGGGTAAACCATGTGAAACTGTAACGCACTTGATAAATTATTATTTAACCCTTATTTTTCTATTGCGTATTTTCACAATATGCAGCATTCAGCTGCAAATATCCACTTTTTTCAGCACTTTAAGAAGCATAACTGTGTGTAGGCCTACTAAAAAGAACGATTGCATTTGCTTGTCAGAGTATTAGCGCTCAGCCAACTTGGCCATAACTACGACAACAAATGTCACATGGTAGTGATTATAAACAAGAACTTCGTAAAAAAAACCTAGGCCTATAACCCCTAGGTTATACTAAAAGTTAAAATACTCATATTTATTTTATCCCAAGCAGGAATACCTAAATTTCACGGTTCAATTGTTGAACATACTACTGAATTAGGCCTGACCTATTAATAACGGTCCACGGTCAACGGTTAAACTTCAAGTAGGCTAGGCTATATCACAAACAAATATAATGGTGAAAAAAAACAATGACATCTTACTTTCTTCCGGCCATGGACGAACGCATAGTGAGTGCATAAAAGGGGACACATGACTTTATCGTCTGAACTGATGTTATTGAGTGCCCCCCCCCCTCCCCCACGTGAAATAGGATGACGGGCCACATACAGCACACTCTTGTCTAGCCAATAGGCGATGCGTATTGTGTGTCCATCGTGAGCGCTTCCCTTTCTCGCTGTAGTGCGGAACCCAACCCCTCTGATGCATGCCGCCGCCGTATCTGTACTTTGATTTGCACCCTAATTGACCCAAATAAATGCGAAGCACTGACAGGGGTTGCTTCTTGCCCTGGAGGCGCGCGCGTTGATATACTCGGCGTGCACGTACGTACTGTACGTACACTCAATCTCTGTCACACACGAACAGCATCGCAGGCAGGGAGATTCAGAGTAATTCCCCCTCTCCTTGAGTAAACTCATTTGCCGTTGTGCTCGTCCAATCACTGGATGCCCTCGGCTTGTTAAGCGTTTAACTGGACTCGCGTCTCTCTTTAGACTACTACGCCCCAGTCTGCTTCGTCCCGGAGTTTTTATCACGGAGAATGACTGCTGTTTGAAATGGCATTTTGGAGCTTTGGCCGGGACTCACGAAAAAGGGGACTTTTTCGTTCTGCTTAAACAAGGTTTGCAGGGGGAACTTTGGACAAGGGATCTGGAACGCGTTAGAGATATTGGCCTATTTCTAAAGTAAAATATGCATAACAAGCCGACAGATAACCAGACGGCATCGGCCTCGAGAGGCTCGTCTTTTTTCATCGAAAATCTGCTTGGCTCTACGAGAACTGAGTCTACCGACATCGGCAGGGATTCTATTGCCGGAGAGAGTGGTGACGCAAGGGTAAGCTCCAGCCAAGAGATAGCCGACCACGGTCGGCTGGTGAGCGGTCAAGCACCCGCTGGCTACTACGCAGATCCTCGAGACTCTTCGTTGGAATGGTATCGAGAAACGGATGCTTTGAAGATGAAACCTCTGGGAAGATCTAGAAGTAAGTAGGCTAGGCTATACTGCATGTCTGAGAAGATCAAGCGGTTTGTACAGTGCTTTACCTAATCCCATGCAAATAAACAACGGGTTAAGCAGAGGCACCACCCGTGTTTGACGTGATTCCTAACCTCACAAAACAAGGTTGTGTGTTAAATAAAGGCTCTACACCAAAGCTTAATTTGATATGCCTATTAAACGCCACTGTTGAACTCATAGCACATCGATGTCTAACGTCGATGTAATTTACGCACTATACCCTATAGGTAGATATTTCTCTAGTGGACTAGCCTACTGAGCGTTTCTTCGCACAACAGCCACACAAGTAATTACGCGCTGGCAAGTTCAGATTCGTGCTTCATTAAGTAAAACCAACTAATGCAGCGAGGAGTGCTGGAGCCGGGGCGCCACCCCCTTCTTTTCTGCTCATCCACCAGTGTGCTTTCTAAACTCGTTAGGAGGCTAAAGAGTGCAATTGGTTTGTCCGATTCGTTAACCCCGCGGGAAAATGGGCTTCGGCTGGTACACAAATGAGAAGGCTCTGGAGGAGACAAGACTGTTATACTGTTTAGGACAACTCAAGCCTGCACAAGACAATACAACCTGGGCAGGAAAGGACATTTTAGACCATATGAATAATATGTCCGACATAATGTTGTTGAACTTTTGTTATGACACTACAGTTGTGTGACCCAAAACTGTCGCCAAATAGGTTAACACTCACTTTACGCATGTCAGGTGCACTCATTGGACGCCATACTTGGCCATTCCCTACTCTTTCATTCTTAATCTCAAACAGGCCTCTTCAAAGGCTCTCATTTGCCAATACCATCCACAGCCCAATGATTTGACCTTCCAATTATGGCTACGATTTGGTGACCAATGCGTTTAAACAGATATCATTACTCATTATGCTTCTTTGTGTTTATTTCCATCCAGGTCCTAAAGACGAGACCAGGAGCTCAGACGACCATTGTTGCTCCATATCAACCAGCGACAGAGATTCCCCGGCCGTATCCGAACCAACAGATGGGAGCGACGAAACTGACCGTAGAATTGGCAGTAGCCTAACCGACGATAACGACGAGACGCCAAATGGTTATGATGAGAGGTCGGACCAAGACACCCCGTTGGATCCGAATTCGGCAAGAAAAAAGAAGACCAGGACCGTGTTTAGTCGAAGTCAGGTCTTTCAGTTGGAGTCCACATTCGACATGAAGCGGTATCTCAGCAGCTCTGAGAGAGCAGGCCTTGCCACCTCATTACACTTGACGGAAACACAAGTCAAAATATGGTTCCAGAACCGACGGAACAAGTGGAAGAGACAATTGGCTGCGGATCTCGAGGCCGCAAATGTTTCCCATTCGACCCAACGGATTGTCAGGGTTCCAATTCTCTACCACGAAAGCTCCACGTCTCCGACTCTGGGCTTCAACGTGAGCATGCCCCAGATCTCATCACCTCTTATGGGATTCTCGAATTCAATGAATTACCCACTGTCCTCCTTCGCTCATTCAATGAGTATGCTACGGTCCCAAATGACCGGCTTCGTATGAATTTTAGATACATTTTTTTTGTTCATAGATTTTTGTTCATATCATTATTCTATTATCGAATCGTGCAATAACTCTAATGGCCGCAGTAAATAAGTAGGCTACATATCTACTGCACCCAAAGAAAAAAAACTACATTTGACATCACAATAACTGATTATGTATGTTAAGTTTACTTCAAAGTATCTAATTTACTTGTCACAGCACAGAATATAGTGTGTACGCATGCGGGGGCCAGGGGAGGCCAGGGAAGGCCAACAATATTCGATATGTTTGAATACACATTTATTTTTGCAAAGCCTTTTATATTCAAAGCCACAATTTTCCAATGTTGTCACTTTTTCCACATAGGTAAATAAAATCAATCACAGAAATTGAGTGTACTGTCTCTCCCTTGAAATTAAGTCAAATTGTGTCAAAAGGACCAGAAAAAAAATTCCAAGAATTGCATGAGCTTGTAACGGAATAATTGTAACTGTTTACCTCTTTGCAGAAAACGAAGCCAGTGTGCTTTAACGATTAGAGCTTACGTAATAATAAAGCACATATAATACAAAAGGTAGCCTATAAATGCTACAATATTTCGGCATAGCCTTGCGTTCTGTATAGGTACAGCATAAGACCATGCATTGTCCAACATCAGGACACATCAAAGGTTGTAAACTTCCTGCATATTATAGGTCTCATAAGGTTTTAGCTTATAATGCATAAAGTTGCAGATCTAAGACTTATCTAAGACTTAGAAGCATATACTACACTGACGTTAACCTTTTGCATTTGCAAAAGCACAATATTGTGTTGCAACCTGCAACACAAAGCTCAGCTTTGTGCATTTATACAACAGAGGCCTTATCTTTAACACTTCCATTTCTAAGCTTTAAAGGCATCATGTCATTGGGACAGAGCTATAGCTGGAATAAACGGTCTCGCCATTGCTTATAATGCTACACTGTTCATGTGGTCACATTTAAGTCAATATAAGGTTTGATGACACATATTTTGCAGCCTCTATATTTAGACATTTAAGTGAGTTTGCCTACTTCAGCCTATAAGGCTAAACGCTTCACAACTCTTAAAGAACGCTTAAAGAAATCGAAATAGTTATCGATTTCTTAAGTATGAATATTACAAACAAAATACATAACTAATAATATAGATGTTTCAATCGGACTTCAGCCTAATATCGTAAATATGTAGAATTCGGCATGTAAACAACATTACAACAATGAAACGTTCAGGTCACAACATTAGGCTTAGGCGATGTGACTTTTAGGTTTGTTTTGGAAAAGTTAATACATAGTCCTAAAACCATTTCGCTAAACCATTTCAGCTATATTAACCGATATAATATAGCTAAAACAATCGCAAGCTTTATTTTCAATACCCGTTTTGGCCCACACAATTTAAATGATCTCACACTTTATGTATAGTGTAGGTTATGATTAATATTGCCCATGAGGCAAAGTTCCGAGTAAAATTGGTTCATAACTTTCAATCTAAGGATTTCATGTAAATGCTATTCCAAGTCTTATAATATCCTAATATAGACTAGGCCTATAGATAATTAAAAAAGTAGGTTAAAGTAGGCCTAAGTCTTTTATCAACTTAGTTAATGTATTAAATAGGAACTCTTAAACGCTATTTAAACTTTTTTTAAGAGCAACGTGATCGTGTCATTTTCCCCCAGGAGCATACAATTGAATTAATGACTGCCATAGCCTACAGTTTAAACATATTGACGCATTTGGTCAAACTTATTTTGTTGCAGCTTGTGGAATTTTAGGCTCCCAAGCATGAATCAAATGTATATAGGCCTATGCATGAATAATAATTGAAAAGTGTTTGAGCAACATATTCCTCAAATGCACTGTGGACTATTAATATTTAAATTCTTAATTTCGAATCAAAGTTTTTAAAAAGGCCAGATGTCTCAGCAAACTGCATGAGGGTAAGAAAAAAGAAAAAAAATCCTCTCCTCCCCACCCCCCTTCTGTAATTGGCCCTCAAGCTCCTCTTGACCAATGGATGAAGACAAACGACGTTCCATCCGGTCCATGGAGTATCAGCGCAAGGCAGAGGCGTCGCGAGCTTGCAGTGCCTCATCAGTTCGCGGAGCAATGGTGTTTGGAGTACCAAGACGTTACTAGAGTTTTCACATCTACAGCGAGGCGTAGATTTCACATTCCAGGCTGGAAAAAAATAATAACCTCGCATCTTGAAGAATATGAACAAAGTGGACTCGCCATGCCGACCCGCTGCCTCACTGAAATTCACCATAGATCATATCCTTAACCTCAAGACAAGCGGCAGGAACTTGGACAACTGTCTCTCCGCCAGATTTAAAAATGACACGGGAGTGCGTAAAGACGATTATTTTTATAACCGCTACGATGACAGTGGAGTTCAACGGATACAAGACCCCGAGAAGAGACTGCATGAAGCCGGTAGGCATTAGCCTTTTATTAACAGCATAACCAAGCACATGTGACATACATTGGATAACAGACTGTAGGCTATGCATGTGTAGATTTGTTAAATGGCTGTCATTAGCTTAATATTAATATAGCTGTTATAAAGCAACCAAATCAGACGTGATGAAATGCGGATTTCCCCATTTCAGAGCCAGTCACCGACTGCAACGGAACAACAGACGCCGTCATCATCAACCAAGAAGACGCTTTGAAGATGACAGACACCGGCTTCGAGAGCGGAGACAGCTGTGACGACTGTCTCAACATGACGGTCCGCAAAGGGCCCAGCAAAAAGAACAAAATTGTCACAAAAAAGAAAACGCGCACTATCTTCTCAAAGCGACAAATCTTTCAGTTGGAATCTACGTTCGATATGAAACGGTATCTCAGCAGCGCAGAGCGAGCCTGCCTCGCGAGCTCTCTCCAGCTCACCGAGACGCAGGTAAAAATTTGGTTTCAGAACCGAAGGAATAAATTGAAAAGGCAGATTTCTACGGAACTTGACGGACCCAATAGTGATTTCTCCGACGCAGGGAAACCAGTGGTGCAGCTCCCAGCCCTGTACAAAGAGAATAACCTCATGGGACGGTGCTTGTTGCCAATGCCCCTGCCTATAGTCTACCCGGGGAGTAGCACGCCTTACCTATGCTTCTCAAATGCCAGCAAGTACTTCAGCCTTTTCGAAGGCGACGTATGATCGTCGGCTTGTCAGAGAAGAGGACACTTAACGTGATATTAATTTGCCAATTTAAGCATTTATTAGGCTATTGGTGTTACTTTTTCGGAGCCATGCCACCGAATTAGGCTTGGAATATCCCGAGAAGAAATAGAGGACCAACTACATATCACAACAATAAACCCATTCTGATATTATTTATTATTTATTATCCTATTGATTAACGACTTTGATACGCCACTAAACTTGATGGGCTATATTTACAGGTAATCATAATGGAGATAGGCCTATAATTTTAGCTGATTATTTAGTATTGGCCAAGGCTTATTATACAGTTACCGTATTACAATAATTTTAAGAATATGAACAATATATTATTACGATTATCATTATTATTATTATCATACAACATTTCAAGCAGATATAAATCCGCCAAAGATAGATTTATAGTTGCATGCATTTACTGTTTCATATACCATTTTCAATTAACTAACAGGCTATGTATTTCAATGAATGTAATTGATATTTTATTGTATGTTTTAAGCATGTAAAGGTTTTATTTCCAGTAGAAGCCTATAGCCTATACCGTTCTCATTTAACCCAATTTCCGGGTTACACCATTTACAGTATTTACTGAAATTGACATTAAAAACGATTCCTTACGAGTTACTACAGAGAATTACCATTTGCTTTCTTAATATTATTAAATAGTAGCGTACACATTGCCTACTATTTTTTTATACTGCATGAACACTAATCCAAAACTTCATGAACCAAAACATGTGAATCTGCTTATCGCCGGTGACTGGTGTGTCATGGCGTGCACGTTTGTTTTGGGATAAAAAATCCCCATGCTGCATTAATACAGAACTTCAACAGGGCACACATCACAAACTTGGAATGGGAGTTAAAGCTGTTCCTCGGCCTAAATAAAACGAGTACAAGGTCCAAAGCCAGCTTGCACGAATTACCAATAGTGGCAGAGAGGCTATTCTTGCGACTTTTATTACACAATGCATTAAAAGAGAGCTTATAATGTAAAAAGTTCAGCCCTTATACTTGAGCCTATAGTTGTTTCGATATCGTGTAGGCCTACTGTAGCCTATATTATGATAGCGTGGGCCATTAGGGGCACACCTTAAACACAGAAAATTAACCCTAACCCTTATCCAGTAATTAACGAGAAGAAGCATCCGTTTTTTATTTAGCTCTAAATATATATTGGGTTAACGGATATCACCCGTGTGGACAATTCAAACGCCTTTAGACACGTCATCCACCATTAGCACCGTGACCTACATAGGGCCTGCCCATCTCCACGCGCAGAAACAGCAAACAGATGGAGAACCGTGGCCGCTAGCGAAGGCTCTCGCGGGTCATCAGCGCATAGGCACCTTTCCACAAGACACAGATCTCCAAAAGGATCTTGCCTGCTTTTTTCAGTTTCATGCTTTAACGTTTTTGTTTCTCAACATTTGTGAAATGTTCAATATCAATTAGGCCTAACCAAGTCATCCAGTCTTAACTAAATTCCACATTGAACCTGAGACATCAGACTTGTTTGTTGCACTGACCAGCAGACATTCTCACAGCTTAACCTCAGCTTTGTGATCTCCTTTCTTCCTCGACCTCTCACTTGCTGTGCTGTCATGTTCTCACAAGCAATTAACTTGTACTTCTCCAAAACCTGCATAGTAGGATCCACTACAATACTTTGAAAGAAGACTTATGTTCCTTAATGGTGTTTCACTCTAGCCTTGTGTGTGTGTGTGTGTGTGTGTGTGTGTGTAATATAACCTGTTCCTTACTTTGCTCCCACTTGACCCAAAGTGCACTTTGCCTCTCTACCAGACGACAGGTTATAGATTGAGTTGTCTCTCTCATACAACCTCATCTTTTACCGCCTTCTTTTCTTCCTAATAATTTATTTCCTTCCCTGCTTCTTGTCGACCTTGTGTGCATGGTGCAGATGTATGTATGTTTGTGTGAGTGTGCGTGTGATTATCTGTATGTGTAGCCTACATATGCACACATCTTTAAGGAAAAAAGAAGGGTGTTATGGCTACCATGCCGTCTTGTTTCCTAGAGTTCTGCAAGTACAGCTCATGCAAGACCATAACAACAATGTCTACCCACAATGCCCTGGGGTTCGGCAGCCAAATGGAGCATGCTATTGGCAGGTCAGAGATGAAGAGGTGTGGCCACTGATATTCGATCTACTTTCATTCTATGAAATATATACTGTCCTAGGTGAGTCGACAGGTAACTGTCGGCTTAACAGGAGAAAATACACAGGAGAATATACACAGAGTAATTTCGCTAAATAATAACATTTGTATTCTCACTAGCTTTGGTGTTCCCTGTCCCAGACCTCTTACTAACTTTCCATTCCTTCAATCCAGTTCATTTCTAACTTTTCTACTTCTCTCCCACACACACACACTGAGCCCTGCCCTGTCAAAGCATATCACAGGAGTGTGTGCACTGAAGCTTGAGTGTGTGTGTGTGTGTGTGTGTGAGAAGAGATGGCTAAATTCCATAGAAAAGCCCCTCTACACCCACAGAGAGAGAAATAGAGAGCATGTCGAAGCATAGTGTGTGTGTGTGTGTTCAGTCTGTTTGTGTGTGGACCCCCACTGCCACGTCTGTGTTTCTGCACGGGGTAGTGCTTCTCTATAGAGCAGGTCTGGCCTGGAAGTGGCAGGGAGGACCAACGTGTGCATGTCCAGAGACTGCTAACAAAACAATATGCGTGTGTGTGTGTTTGGATTTGAAAGAAGGATGGTTTGCCTGTATGTTGTGTGTATATGTTTGAGAGAGGGGACTGTCAGAGTGAATCACAGTAACTAGGGAGTATGATGTGTTAGTGTGTGTGTGTGTGCGCACTATTTTCTGCATGACTGAACGGGGGGGCCCCCTCAGCCCGCCCTTCCATTAATTTGACCTCTGTTGACCCCAACGAGTCCCTTGACAGAGGTCATCATCCCTAACAATGGAATATACGGTCACCTCTGATATTTAGGTGAGTCTGAAGCATAGAAAGTTTTCAAGTCTGAACAAGTTCAACTTCTAAATTATTATGAATTGGAAACAAATGAGGGGTTGTCCTTGTGGTGTGTGTGTGCCTGTGTACCTGTGTGGGAGTGTGTATATCCAGAAGAACCACCCTATCCTGAGGGACATTTGAAACCAGAACTACAGGACAGAGCACATTACAAGGTAAACAACTTGGCTATTAGTTAGAGCTGAAATACGAGAGAGAGAGACCGACAAAAGGTTCCGATTGGGCCTGTGCAATATAATAGGATGTCTGTGTGTGTGTCTCCGATACACCCCCAAAGAGAGTCTGATGGGCTATTGATTGTCTCATTTAGTGGACCTGTGCATCCCTCTATAATGCATGGTGCTTGAGGAAATTGAAAGGAGGCCAGGGGGGATAACCCCTCTGAAAAAACAGAGTGAGAGACAACGAGGATGGATGGAGAAGTGATGGAGGGAGCGGGACAAGAATATGCTAAAGTGGTGTTTGACATGAGTCACAGGAGAGAAAGCTGGAGAGAGAGAATGAGATAGCACTCGGAGGTGTAGAATGAGTTGAGTGTATTTCAAGGCTGCGTGTGAGTGTCAGCATGTGTGTGTGTGTGTGTGCGGTGTAAGTGTCTGATTAATTCATCCAGTCTGGCCGAGCTGTCAAAATCAACATGACCTCACCCATTCCATTTATATGGGACTGAAAAATGACCAACAGTCACTCACATTTTAGAACGCGACGCACTGAAACCCTTTATAAACACAGTTCTTGTCATACATAATTGATCAGGTACTATTGTTACATTGATCGTAACACTAGCAACTACATCGCTTTTTTGGAGGAGGGGAATGTTCTAAGTAAAAGGGGTCTGAAAGAATTTGTCAGACACATCTACCTGATCAAATATCCAGAAGTGGACTGCTTTTCAGGGATTTTGGATGTGTATGATGAACCACTGCACCAGCACGCACGCACAAACCCACACCCACCCACACACACACCAATAGGTGTGTATCAATTAAACGGCTTGCCTCTCCAGCTTGTCCCATACATCCTGTCCCTCTTACACACGTCAAGATAATGTGCCATTAATGTCAGGCTGAAAACACATTATTGATCAACCAATGGTTAGGGATGGACGGATAGGGAGTGGAAGGGAAAGAGAGAGGGAGGGAGAGAGGGACTTGGGTGAGAGTATCATGGCCTAGGGGACAGCAACACTTATCTGTAACACCACAGACTCAATGCCACACACACACACACACACTGTGAGAGTGTGTGTGTGTGGAAGGGAAGGGGGGCAGACATGGAATATTCACTGCGGTCTCACACAGACACGTCGATACGTGTCCATTAACGATAGATAAGTTGTCAGAAATACTCCCCCTTTTATCTCCTCTCTATTCGTCCTTCCTTTCCTCCTGTTCTCTCAAGATGTGTGTATTCTGGGGCACAGTTATCCGTCTCTTAGTGTGTGTGTGTGTGTGTGTGTCTCTAGTCCACAGTTTCTCTACCCATTAGTCTTATGTTACTGTCCTTTTTAGCCTCCATTGATTTTCTCTTGTCTATCATACTTCACAGTACACACACAGAGTTCAATGAACAAACCAAAGGATATCAACTGTGTCTAGACAAATAAAAGCCTTATACTCTACACCACTAAAGCAAGCAAACAAGGATGATCAGACACACACACACACACGTCAGACACACACACACACCATGGTCTTCTGTTAGAGGATGCGAGCGACCAGACATATACACCGTGAGAAGCTTGTGTGGGCAGAGGAGGTGACCTGCAGACATATGAATGTGACATGGTCCATGACAGCACCCTAGGGAGGCCTGGGACACTACGCTGTCACAGTTTAAACTCTCAGTGCCACCTGGCCGTAGGCTGGTAAGAGGGTGAAAAGAGACATGAGCTATCTCTCTCAAACGCAACCCACTTAATACCTTAAAAGGAGAAGCCACCTGCTAACATCCTCTCATCGTCGTTCTCTCCTCTCTCATTCCGTTATCTATCTCTTATCTATCTATCTATCTATCTATCTATCTATCTATCTATCTATCTATCAACTTCTTCTGTCTGCCTCATCTCCCTCTCTTTCTTATATCTCGTTCCCCTTTCGTTCTACCTCTCTGTCCTTCCTTTTTGTCTATCACTTACCCACTTCTCTTCCGTCTCCCCTCTTCTCTTCCCTCCATCTCGCTCTCTTGCCGCTGCTGTGTGTGTATGTGTGTGTGTGTGTGTGTGTGTGTGTAGCCCCGGAGCAGGCTGATCTCTGGGGGCCCCTGCTCCCCTCCGGCCCCGGGCCAGAGGAGCCTCTAAGTGCTCACTAATAGCCCTCGCAATCAGGCCGGGCTGCGGCGCGACCCCGACGCTCGCCCTCAGGAAAGAGAAGAAAGCATCAATAAATCAGATGAATAAATAACGGCGGGCACGGGATCCGCGCGGCGACGCGCTCCGAGCATTGTGGCATGTGTTTTATAATGAATATAGATTGAGGCGGTGAAATATTTATGGTGCAAGGTCCGTGGTGGTGGGGTGGGAAGGGGAGGTGGACAGGCTAAATACTGCATGTTAAATTCCACGTCTCCTGAGGTCTGACAAACAGAACTACAACGCAAGTAGAACCCCCAATGGACTTCCAATAGTGTTAAGGAAATGCTTCATTTGGGGGGACATTTTGAAGTGGTTTTCAAATGGATTGTGAGGTCATGAATGAAAGCCAAGTTCTTTATTGTGATGTCATTCAGAAACTCGAATAAAGGCCCAGTTTCAACCCGTTCTCATTCCCACGTCTTCAAATACCGAGTGCTTTGTCACGGCCCTGTGGGTCTGATGCAGGCACACAAGGTAACATTTGGGCGTCAGTATGAGACGTATCAGGCCTTCAACTAACTCCAATGTAAACCCATCCGCGGCAATATTGGACCCTCAAAACAACTGCTCCGTCCGTCCATTGACACAAGAATAACTAGCCGTGGTGTAATGATACACTTTGAGCAACATTCCCATTGGAGAAACGAAGAGAGGGAGGCCGCCATACAGAAGAATTTTCTGATATCCTCCAAAAAATGTCAACCCAAAAACACGGAAGTGTCATTGCTCAAAAGGTTCAGTTTTAGATATTGGGATGGGAGAGGGGGTGGGGGCCCTGAGGAACAGGGTTGAGAATCACTTAGTACATAAAACATTCCGCAATACAAAGCGGAACTTTTTTTCTCAGAATCAAAGGAGAAATAATTCAAACTGATATTTTGTTGTCTCTTCATGTCTGAGCTGTGGCTAATGTGATGTCACATTGGAACACTTCAGTAGAGTCTATTGGGATGTCATGGAAGGAATTTTCCATTCGAGTCAGTTGTGGTCTCATAGAGGGCAAAGATAAAACCACACAACAACCGAGAGAGAACACATTGTTCCTGAAGAAACAAAACAATCGACCAATAAACAAGGCGCTTTAGGTGAACAAGCGTTTTAGTGCGGGCGAAAGAGAGGGGAGGTAAAAAAAGAACAGCAGACAAGTGCGTTCCCAGGAGTAGTAAAATGTCCTAAGGAGAGCTCTGAAAGTTGCCTTTTTTGTGTGTGTGTGTGGGGGGGGACCAGAAATCAGATACAATACTGTGTTTTTGTTGCAAGTACGCGAAAGAACCATGCACAATTCTGTGATGGTGTAGGCTATATGAACTATTGTGTGCGATGCATTGATCTGAACATCCTTTTATAGTGTGCTAACGAAAACACAGTACAAAAAAAGTACAAACAAATGAATATATACTATATATATTCCTCCACCACAACCCTGGAGTATGCTGCATCCACAGAGAATCATCCTGGATTTAAGAACCACCGCTGCAGCTACACGTCTGTTAAACTGACCAATGAGCAGGAGGCACGAATGAAATGTAGATAAAACAGACTACAGAACTGACATGAACATAGCTATACTGACATGAACACAGTCTGCTAGTCCCCCCCCCACACACACACACACCCCTCCCTCCCTAACCCCAATTCCTCTCCGCCCCGCCAGCAGAGAGAGAAGAACGCTCCTTACTTAAGCGTTCTCTGTGGCCTCCGCACCTCCGCACCGCTGCACCGCTGCACTGCTGGCGCTTTCCCTACTTAGAGAGGAGAAAAGGCGCTCTGGCCGCACACACAATACCTGCCTCCAAGTCAATATTTTGTTCTGAGTTTGTTGGGCAGCTTTTACTTTAAGTGCTCCAGTCTGAATGGAGGGGTGTGTGTCTCTGCGTGCATGTAGATGTGTGCGTGCGTACTGTGTGTACTTGTGTGTTGATTCCAAAATATAACAGATAGAAAGTGATCAACTCTTGACGGACAGACTTCAGTGACTACACTACAATCAAGCGGCTGTACGTACCAACTTGAATGCATTTCTAGGCTTCGCGATGATTCTCCTTGTGAATGCAGATAGAGATGTGGGAGTTTGGGAGTATGCTGTGCGTTGCTGAGTGTGTGTGAGTGTGATGTGTGTGTGTTCCCTCTCTCTGCCTCTCTATTCTTCTGCATTTTACATGACTCTGGGGCCGGTCGCCCTCGCCTGTCCGCTCTGCTCAGATCAGAGACTCCAGCCAGAACAGGGAGACGGCACCAGGTCTCCACCACCACTGGCTTGGCAGCACACTGTGTGTGTGTGTGTGTGTGTGACAGATTTGGTTTAAATGTGCATACGTACATGTATGTGTAGGTGCGTGCGTACATACGTGTCAGTGCGTACGTACAAGTGCACTTACACGTACTTACACGTACGCGCATACTTGTACGTACGCGCGCACTTGTACGTACGCACTGACACGTATGTACGCACGCACTGACACGTATGTACGCACGCACTTACACGTACGCACGTACGTGTAAGTGCATTTTATTCTTGAGGGCATGAAAAAAAAGCAGTGCACTGTAAATGTACAGTATGTAATTATGATATTAGCACTATTTCACATAGCAACAGATAACTTTTAGAAACCAGATGAATCTATATTGTACTGAAGATGTTGCATACAGTAGTAGGCCTTGGTGGTCTCTCTCTCCATCTGTGCTTTTGTTGACATGACAGAGCAACAGTTCTGTCTGCCTTGACCATGTTTTTATACCACCAATCTCACCCCCTCTCCCTACCCCCATCTCACCCCTCTCCCTACCCCCATCTCACCCCTCTCCCTACCCCCATCTCACCCTCTCCCTACCCCCATCTCACCCCCTCTCCCTACCCCCATCTCACCCCTCTCCCTACCCCCCATCTCACCCCCTCTCCCTACCCCCATCTCACCCCCTCTCCCTACCCCATCTCACCCCCTCTCCCTCACCCCCATCTCACCCCCTCTCCCTACCCCCCATCTCACCCCCCTCTCCCTACCCCCATCTCACCCCTCTCCCTACCCCCATCTCACCCCCTCTCCCTACCCCCATCTCACCCCCTCTCCCTACCCCCATCTCACCCCCTCTCCCTACCCCCCCATCTCACCCCCTCTCCCTACCCCCATCTCACCCCCTCTCCCTACCCCCCCATCTCACCCCCCTCTCCCTACCCCCCATCTCACCCCCCTCTCCCTACCCCCATCTCACCCCCTCTCCCTACCCCCCATCTCACCCCCTCTTCCCTACCCCCCATCTCACCCCTCTCCCTACCCCCCATCTCACCCCCTCTCCCTACCCCCATCTCACCCCCTCTCCCTACCCCCATCTCACCCCCTCTCCCTACCCCCCATCTCACCCCCTCTCCCTACCCCCCATCTCACCCCCTCTCCCTACCCCCCATCTCCCTCACCCCCCTCTCCCTACCCCCATCTCACCCCCTCTCCCTACCCCCTCTCACCCCCCTCTCCCTACCCCCCTCTCACCCCCTCTCACCCCCCTCTCACCCCCTCTCCCTACCCCCCATCTCACCCCCTCTCCCTACCCCCCATCTCACCCCCCTCTCCCTACCCCCCATCTCACCCCCTCTCACCCCCTCTCCCTACCCCCCATCTCACCCCCCTCTCACCCCCTCTCCCACGCTCTCTACAACCTCTGGATTATCTATGGCCTGATGCCTGTTAACTATTCATGATTTTTCTCTTTTGTAAAGTGAGATTAAACTTTCATGCAGTACAGAAGGTGAAAGTCTATTTCAAATGGTCCCATTTAGAATAAAGACTTTGATCCCCCAGTCTCGTGCCCTGGTGTTTCAGTTTGTGGCATGTTTAGACAACACAGCTATGGCGGATGCCAACAAAAAAGACAGTACTTGGGTAACACTTACTGTAATGACAAACTACCGTACTACAAACTACACTCTACTCTTGGCACGTTTAACACATTCACTTTCATTTCTGCTGTGGGACAATTACACGAGAAGAACACGAAACACAAAACTCTCGAAGACTACGAGACTTCATAGAACAGACGTAGCTGCAAAGCATGATAGCACTATAGGATAGCTGTAGTATAGTAGTGCACTATAGGAGAGCTGTATAGTAGTGCACTAGATATTATTACTCCACTCTGGTCCAGACAGAGCAGGAGGGTACAGTCGGTCTCATATGTTTGCACACCAAAGAGCCACAAGCAGTCATACAGTGAGGTGGTGAAGGACCTGTTCTGTCTGAAGAAGAAAGAGAGAAAAAGAGACAGAGACAGAGAGACAGAGAGAGAGACAGAGAGCAGAGAGACAGAGAGAGAGACAGAGAGACAGAGAGACAGAGAGACAGAGAGAGAGACAGAGAGACAGAGAGACAGAGAGACAGAGAGACTGTGTGATCGAGGTTGATATACCAAGTTGAGGCGCTCCATACTTTCATACACTCACAGAGCCTCAGCTACCCTCTGTAATGAAACCAGGCGAGTGTCAGTCTGTTATTCTGTGAGTCATATTAGACATACTAAGAGAACTATATTCAAAAGAGCTAACAGCCTTCGTGTTTGTGTGTGAGTGTGTGTATATATTTCCGTGTGTGTGTCTGTGACTCCTTGTGTCAGTGTGTCTTTCTAAATGTGAGTGCCAGTGTGTCTGTGTGTGTCTTTTTTTGTCTTAATGCACATTTAATGAGACTAGGCCTCCATGCCTAAGGAAGGGCTCTGCCAAGCTTCCTTCATCTGTGGTGACAGGGCGAGGAGTGAGCTATGAATTATTGCTTATTAAAGAGAGTGATTATCAGGCAGCAATGCAGGGCAGAGCGCATATGTGGGGGGGTGCAGAGGTAGAAAGAGAAAGTGAAACACTGAAAGATTGAATTCCAGTTCACAAGATTTCTACAATGTTATTCTAGTTCAAGGGACAAGTTCAAACTTAATTTCAGATATCTAATGTGGATATATTGAATTGAGGGGAATTCAATTGATCTTGAACTAGAATTATGACTTGTCCAAATTAAATTGTAGATATCTGAAACCTGTCATAAATTAGCTGTGGATATCATCAATGGAAATTTTTGATATCTGTAATGAGAGACCCCATTCAAAAATAAACGAAACGGCTTGCCATAAGGTAAGCAACATATTGAATGTCACAGGCTGAGGTTGGACATTTACTTAACACTCGTGCAGTCCAGACCAAGTTTTACTGTGAATCAATAGGAATATCACGGTTGATGGACACATTCTCCATCTAAAGAGAGTAAATTGAGGTGCTCAGTTGAATTTGGCGGCCTGGAGTTTTGGAGTCGAGAGGGACAGATAAATATTAGATGTGATACATTTATTGTGCGGACCTTGTTGTGTTGCTTGTTTGAGACCAGTGTTGTCGGTGTGTACAGACATGCCTCAAGGGGGTTTTATATATATATGAGAGAGAAAGAGAGAGAGAGAGGGTAGGAAAAAGAAAGAGAGGGAGAGGAATCGAGAGAGGCAAAAAGAAAAGGTTAAAGAGTGAGAGAGTAAATGTGTATGTGTGCAAGAGAGATCCCCCTCTGAAGCCTTTTCCTATTTCACCTGAAGGAACCACAAGGTGTTTCTCTCGCCTTTGCCATTGTAAAAAGCTTTTAAAAAAAGAAAATCCCATCCTGTCGGATTAATCAATATTGCAGAAGAAGTTCGGAAATAAATGAATAAATAAATCAAATAAAGAAGACATGTACCCCAAAATGCACTTATTGGTACACTGTTTTCATGTCTGCCCTCTGGCCATGGCCCCTGCTCACGGTGTCCATTTACTGAAATGTAGAACCAGCGTCTCCAAAAGACGGAAAATGCATTAAAGGGAATAAGTGAAAATTGTGTAGGTGCTGGGTGTTAATCTTTAGATAAGTATCTGTTTATTTGCAATCTTAAAATAAAATAATCTCGGGGCATTCCGGTTGCTAACCGGGTAAGAAAGCGTATCACATGGGCTAAGGACTTAACAGTACAACCTGGGTTTGATCCCAGCCCCGGGTCATTTGCTGCATGTTATCCCCTCTGTTTAAGACACTCACACTATCACCATCAGAGGAACATGCCAAACATAATAATAATAATCACCATCATGACCATTAACTGATTCAAACTATTACAATCATATACTAAATCAAATAAAACAAACGTCTATACAGGCTTTTATGGCATTATAGAAACAGAAAACAAACATTGGCTTCAGTGAGTGTGCCTTGTATCGGGTGTACACTATTTCAGTGGCTACATCACTATCAATCTGTCCTCCATGCGTATCAGGTTTCAGACAGGCAGAAGGGTGACTTCATTCTCTCACCCCTTCCGCACGTCAAGTCCACTAGATTTATTAGAAAGATTCATCTCGTTTTGGAGATGCAATAGATCTGAGAAATACAGTATTGGTGTGTGTGCGCGTGTATGTGTGTGTGCGTGGATAGTGATTTATGGATGGGTATTGGTAATCAATATGGCTCTTTTAGGTGTCATGATTGATACTTTGGAGTTGTGTGCATATGGATCGGTAAGTTTATCCTGCAACTGACTATTCCCACATGCAAACCATTAGCTGGGCTCAGATGAAGGCATTTAGTATTTGTGCCAATGAATTACCTGATGAAAGTGTAAAACATTATGTGACATTTTTGGTGACACAATGGCGACAAATGATATAGAGAGAGAGGCGGCCCGAAGCCCCAAGGTGCTGGGGGTTCTGTTCTAAAACCTAAGAACGGCCTGTTTGTGTTCGAGAGGCCCCTTGCAGAACTCGCTCCTACTTTTCAAACACGGACATCTAAGGTTAGATCTCAGATAAGAGGGTCCAGAAACTTCTCTTTGCTCGTCTGTCAACAGATTTCACCTCGGACAGCAACGACAGACATACTCTACCTCCGGGACAGATAGAATAAAAGTGGCCATTTTGATTGGGCTTTGATTAAATGTTGTTAACAACTGTGGAAATGTGTAGCCCGCACCCCCCCTGCTTCCCCCAACACACACACACATAGTGGAGTACAAAGACCCCAATCACCAAGCCACGAGAAGCACATGGGGAACCTACAAACCACTCATACATTCAACAAAGAAACAATCTTTTCAAAAGTTCACGTTGTACATCCACAAAGGCTCACCGTGTCTGACCTCAAACGTACACCCAGGTAAACATCACCAGGAGAATTATGCTCGTCTCACCGGGGCCATGTTTTCCTTTCTACAAACACAAGTTTACTTGTGTGTTTCTCTTATTAAACAGGATCATCATTGACAGATAATCCTAGTCTGAGTCTAACCCTGGATAGGAGCCACTGTGGCCCCTTCACTATTACCAAGGAATGTCTCATAGAAGGTGATGAGGGACGACAACAATATTCATGTTATCAGTTCTCTCTGATCAGGGCGGATACTTAAAACCCAGCAGGGAGGGGAATAACACACACACACACGCACCATACACAGTACACACACACACACACGCCATACACACACACATACACAGTACACACACACACACACCATACACAGTACACACACACACGCCATACACAGTACACACACACGCACCATACACAGTACACACACACACCATACACGTACACACCACACGCCATACACACACACACGACACAGTACACACACACACAAAAACAAAGTAAATGGCCATAATCTAGCTAATGAGCTAACAAGGCCAGCAGAAGGGGATGACAGTTGAAATAGCCCCTGAGAGACTGAGCCCGACAAAGGGCAGGTCTGTTTCTCTAATGTTCAGAGCCTGTCTGTTTGCAGGGGAAATGCTAAACAACAGACACTTGCTTCTTCATCTTTCAACAATCTGGAAAAAAAGATTATGGTTGTATTTAGACAAAGGACATGTCTGTTATTTCAAAACATTTGTTAACTACCAATTTATCTTTTAGGTGGTGGATAGGGCTGATTTTAGAACCATGATGGATATTTGAAGAATGTTCATGACAAATATGCAGGTTATATTTTAAAAAACACACACCTACAAGCAGATTTCCAATGAATTCCCTCAAGACTGAAAGTGAATGCCATGTGATACCTGGCTCACACACACAAACTGGATCATGTCACAGACTCCGTGCCCACTTCCTTTCTGATTGCAATAGATTTCAGATGAGGATCAAAACTTGAGTCCATAACCTGAGGTCTTTAGGCAGGTCTGGACTGGGACTGAAAAACGGTCCGGGACTTTGAAACACAGACCGGCCCACGGCCGTGTATTATATATATATTTTGTTCTGGAAATTTCCGGACTCTTCCGACGGCCAGTCCGACCCTGGCTTTCGGACACTAACAGCAAAGACAAAGAGAGAGCGAGAAAGAGAGAGATAGACAAAGTGAAGGATAGAGGAAAGGGGGAGAGAGATGGAGGTGTTGACTGACAGATTTAACAAACTGATCAAAGCTTAGAGACTTAACTTGGTATTCAAGCCAAGAGGTATGAGCGTAGCCATACAACGAGTAGCTATTCATGTGGTTATAGCCATACGTGTGTGTGTGTGGGTTTCAGTATTTAAAAGTGTGTTTGCATGTGTAACCTATACATACATGGCCTTGATTAACCGTGCTCCCTCTCTCCTGGTGCCAGCCAGACCCGCCCCACTCCTCCTCGTGCCAATCTGTGACTGATTTACCCGTCTGTTGCCGGGAGACAGGCGCTATGGGATACGGCATCCAACAACCGCCGATCCACAACGGGGGCCGGCGGGTCGAAGGGGGCCGATCACCTTAGTCTAAACTGACACCTTCATTCACCTCAGAGTGTGTTTAGGGGCCCCTGCTGGCGGAAAGTCACACCGTCGGCTGAAACGCACACCGCCAGCTCGGACGCTAAGACTAAACAGCAAACTGGGGCATGACAAGCGTTTGGACGAGGGTGCTGTTTGCTGGGATGATTCGCATTGCCCCTCACGCTATTGGGTATCCTCCTTGGGGGGATTTGGCATGCGTGTGTGTGTGCGCCCATGTGTGTGTGGGTGCACGTGTGTGTGTGCGTTTGATCTGGTGTGTTGTGTTTCTAAGCAGTCGTGACAGTGGTGAGACGGAGTGTTGCGTGCTCCCATGCACTGCCCAGGTGTAAACTGAGAATGAACAGGATGTGTGTGTTACAGCTATTCGTACGATGACAACTAGGTACCCCTGTGCGCCAATAGTAAGCTAAGCCAACATAAGTGTGAAAAATCAAAATTCCTTCCCCTGGAGGCACCAGTGAATAATCTTTTTTCTTCTTCTGAATAACCATAAATGCAAGATCATTTTCTTTCAAGGTGCATAGTCTCGCAGGGTCAATTCCCAGACCTTTAACTGGAAGAGTAGAAGGAACTTGGAACTTCAAAAACGGTTTGAAATTAGGAAATTCAATTAGGTCAGATTGCAGAAATTACAACATGCACAAGGCGTGTATAATCATCTGACACTATTTGGGGGACCAACACTTAAATACCCAAAACCAACAGAATAACATCCTAGGGTCAAAGGTCGGGTGACTGGAGGGTAGAGTTGTTCCCTCTCCTTTCCTTTCTCACCTCCCCTCTCTCTCCCTCCCCCCCCATAACGAATACAAGAGCCCCAATGGACCCTCCGTCTGACCTAGAATAAGTGGTCCGCACTCGGAATTGCCATCTTCAAAGAACCGCCACTTCCGGATTGGAGGCCCCCCCAGCCCCAGGTCTGAGGTGTGTACGTGTGTGATATGCGAGATGTGTGTGGGTATTTGTGTTGACTGCCACAGAGGTGACTGCCCACCTTCCCACTTCCCAAAATCCCCAGCCCTCAGGAAAGCAGAGACAATCCAGACTCAGGCTGAAACACACACAAATATTCATAATTGCTGAGAGAAAGGGAAAGAGAGTGAGAGAGAGTGTGTGAGAGAGAGAGTGAGATGGACATGGACTTGAACATAACTAAATTAGAGACAACTAAAGCTATAGAGGATGGAGACTGGAAAAAAGACAAACACAAGGAGGTATTAGAGGTCCTTCCTGACTGTCCCCAGGGTGATGATGGCTTGGCTCTCTTTAAAAGTGTCATGAGCCATCTAACCATAGCAAGGACCTATTAAGCAGATCATTCTATGGAGAAAAAGCTTGATTGGACCAACTGCACTTTAAAGGAGATAAGGACATTCCACAGTGGTTCGAGGGCTTTATTCAAAAACAGCTAGGATATATATTTTTTAATCACAACAGTTAAAAATGACGGTCATCTAACATTACATGTAAACAGTGTGTGGTGCGTTTTTGGTTAAGAGATGTAACACAAACTGCTCGTGTGCAACCCTCCTTTCTCACACTAACGCCAGTAAAGCACAGGTCAACATGGAGAAACTGATCAATGGAGTCGCGGGCGACAGGGGAAGCCCACAGGACGGCGCAGGGAGCGGAGACAGACCTGCCCTCCAGCCAGCTTGTTGTTGCGGATACCAGACTTGACAGAGAAAAACCACGTTGCCCACCGCAGAGGGGGCAAATTTCTCCCATGTTAGATAAATTAGCCGACCCCTCATAGCTGGACTTCCTATTGGACACGGCCTCCTTTTGATCTTGAACCGACACCCCCAAATGGATCCAAGGTGGATGGGGACGGATGCATTTGTGGTGTGTGGTTATGATTGATTAAGCTTTGGGCCCGGGGAGGGAAAGGGCAACCCTGGAATCAGGACGGAGACGAGCCAGGGCTGAAGTGCTATCCTTCATTTGTCTTCGGAGGGAGAGAGGAATGAAGGGAGGAAGAAAGTGACAAAAAAAGATGGAAGAAAGGCAGAAATGAAAAGAAAGGATGAGTGTAACGAGACAGATTGTACAGGGGACTAATATAGAAAGCAGGAATGCACATGTAAGGAGAACATAAGTAAATGAGAGACAGAGAAAGTTTTTAGAAGAAAGGGAATGTTTGAGATGAGAAGGGAAAGAATAGGAAGCAGGGGGGAGGAAGGAGCTGACAGTGTACAAGTCAACTACAATGTGAAAGTCTCACAGAACCAGATGGCGTTTTCTCAATCCCGTCTTCAAAGTAAGGGAAGTGTAGCGGCATGGAAGGGGGTGGACACAGGGCAGATCCTATGCTAAATGATTACCCTAATGAATAGGCCAGTAATAACCCCAGCCTGGTTCCCAGAGTTTGGTGGCTGAGGGCCGAGGCCTAGTGACAGGGGTGGGGGGGGCTGCCAGTGGAGAAAATAGAAACATGGAGCTTTTAGCAGCACAAACACAACCATGTGCAAACACACTTTTTAAAACCAGATCCCAAACATGTGTGGCACCATTCAGGTTATTCCAAATGCACACAACTGTGTCCTCAACAATAGCTCTGACGGTTGACGTCTGATCTACAGCAGCAAAACACCATTTCTGAACCCAGTATTGATTAAGAAACACAGGAGAGAATCCCTCTTCATTTCAAATCGTCCTAATGTGTGTGTGTGTGCGTGCTCATGGGTGTGCATATATGTCTCTCTGAATGAGTGTGTGTTTGTGTTGACAATACACTTCCCTGAAAAGGAGAACACCCTCCACTACGCCTCTCTTTCCCGGGCACCTTTTGGCTGGTTTGCTGCGGGTGACTGGAGGAGTATCTCCCCATGTCCAACACATCCAACATGGCCCTGCTCATCTATGACAACAAAGAAGTCAATGTGGGGGGCAGAAGAAGGGGAAAAACACCAGGATAAAGAATAGCAGCTGGGGGGGCCCCAGAGTGCCAGGACACACTAATGGAACCAGGTGGGACCATGTTACCGTCTCTCTACGACTCTGTGAGAGCATCTACAGCACGGTAAGGCCAGGTGTCAGGAGGGGGGGGGTTGGACGCTGGGGTATGAAGAGCAGGGCTAGGTGTCGGGGAGCAAGGGGCAGCTGTGTGAATGCGTTGTATTTGCCATTTCACTTCCAAGGCCTTCTGACATGGAATTGTGAGGACGTGTAATATCGGAGCATTGAAAAGTCATGTCTGTATGTGTGTGTGTGTGTGTTTGTACTTGGAAATGCGGGTCACCGGTCACCGACATGGTGTGTGCTTCTTGTACCTTTTTGAGTTTCAACTCACTGCGATAGATGGCTCAATACCTTTTACTGACGCAATGTGAGTTGTATGCCAAAGTGTCAATTAGAGTTTGGTGACTTGAAATGACTTTACCACAACACCTACGCAATCGTCCACAAAATGACACAGATGGATATGTAAACAACACCCACTGGCATCTTTCCAGAGGATACACCGGTATGAAATGTCTATTTGCGAGAGCAAACTGGTGTCTGAAAATTCACTGCTCTGCCTGCGTTTTCTGCTACAGGGTACAGGTGACATAAGCTAAGCGTTGGTATGGCTTACTTCCTGAATCAACTCACTAAATAAAAAATATATACAGCCTGATCCACATTCACCGGCTACACCTTTCCATCCAACTCCCTCCCACACGTTACCATGGGGATGACCAAATGCATATCATATGCATGCATGAATCTGTGCTGTCGGGCGCTCTGAACAGAACCGGGGAGGCAGGGAGAAAGAAATGTGTTCTAGTTCATGCTAATTTTATATATTTAATGCCAGGTTAAACTTTTCTACTGCTGGGGAGGAAGCAACGAGGCATGAGGAATGAAGGGTGGGAGAGCACCTCACTGCTGTGCTAAAGATACAGCACTCCTCTCTCAGAAAAACCTAGATCACAATTCTTCCTCTTTATTTCTCTTCAACCCATCCTTCTTATTTCAAAGGAGACTGTACCGTTGCAGAGCCACCAGGATAGGATGCCTTCTAGGAACCGCAAACCAAAGCCGGGGTCAGTAAGGGCCAGAGTCACTGCAGGTTTGTCCTCCCAGTACCTATTCTATTCAATGTAGTCACATTCAGCGATTTCATGGCTGATTACAGCCCATTCCTGGATTAGGCTTTGTTGTTTTTGGGACGAAGGTAAAGCTAGACTAGCGCTACATTGGCTCTGTGAACTCAGATGGAAGGCCGCAGGGTTGGTTCTCAGACACACACATGCAGACACACACACATGCAGACACACACACATGCACACATGCACATGCGGACATGCACATGCAGGCAAGCAAAGATGAACGCACGCTCTGCATTCATGGAACACAAGAGTAAACACACACATAACTCACTTACACACACACACACACACAACAGGTCACATAAACAACATTAGTTAATGTAGGACAACCCTTGAAAAAGGACACCTGAGTCCAGAGCTCTGCATTTTGTTAACACTAATGAAATGACTGGCATAGACCCACCATAGTACCTGATATCCAACACACAGATTTAGACACATTAGTGCACTACAGTATGTCAATGTCTTTCCCCGTGACTTTCCCTGCTACAACAGTTATCCTATGTGGGTGTCAACAAATCCGTAGATTCTCATTCTTCCTATTCTACCATGCCTCCTCTCCCCCTCCCTAGCCTGTGTCCTCCCCTCCCCCAGGCAGAGTGAGCCTTCACTGGGCCTCGGTGGTGCCGGTGAGTCCTGGGTCTCCATGGGCCCGGGTGTCCACGGCTGGCTGGAGCTGTGACGATGGCCGTGTCTGACAGCCGGGCAAACTGCACCCGGAGCCCCCAGTGTGTGAAAGCCCGCTAAAACCCCAAAGCCCTCTACGTGAGAAGGCTGGAGGGGTCGAGTTATCGTAACCCCGAGGTCCTACCGCTTTGGAGCGGTTCAACAGGGTGGTCTGTACAGTATCCAGGTTGTTGTTGACCTGCTTGTGTTTTGGTGGTAGCTATGGCTAAAGAAGGTGGTCCTATGAAGAATTGCATTGTGAAGATTGATGAAGTGGGTCAAGGCTGTGTATGTGTGCGGGAGATGTCGACAACATTTCCTCACACCTTATCTTACATTTTTTTACCCATGAGATCATACAGACAATGACCTAACCTTTCCAGCCTGAGTATCTGTTCACTATCAAGGAAGTTTAAAGCATATGAAGCGTGCTGTTTAGGTAACAGGCTGTCTATACAATGCAAACGTATGCAAATCCTTGTGGGGAAAATGCACTAGCAAAATGGTTTCTTCGTCAAAACATAACTTTATCTATCCTAATAGTATACGTTTATTTTGATAATTGCTTGCTAAGGGAAAAAAATACAAAATTGGTCAGTTTAGCATTCACAATGCCAAACACACATTGTGCCGTTCGCCAATCTCTGATGTGGTCTCAAAGTCCTCTGGTTTTCTTTGATAATGCCCCTTTAGCTCAGCCCTTACATGTTCATAAGTGTTTTTACCCATCAAAGGTAGGGGGAGGGCAAATAGGAGTGGAGAAAGAGGGGGAATGAAAGAAAGAGAAAAACACTTGGGACAAGAAAAACTAGCGCCAGTCCGGACCATGAGGTCACCAATCATGGAGACCCTGGATTACGACACCAAAGGGACCCTGGGAAGCGTGTCGTGATGCACCGTGACAGGTCTGTAGTTTGACTAAGCCCCCCTGTCCTGATACCGCTAGTGTTAGCATCATCATTAGCCACAACGTGCACTTTTCCCATAGCCAGCCAGGCTAGGCTAATACTCCACTAACTATTAGCTTGCATAGCCTATCTCCAGGGAGCATCTTTCTGAGTGACTTAACTCTGCGAGAGGAACTTTATCACCTAATTAGCTCACTGCACTGAGCTAGCAGCAAATCACGGTAGCCTCTGCCGAATACAAGCTTATGGGTCATATGCAGGGGATTTGGGTTTAACCACTTAGGGGGTTGTGTTGCAAGAGCAAGATCCAATGGGTTGATCCTTTAGATGTTTGTATTGGAACAGAGGGTGGTGGGAAACTCCACACCCACGTGAGTTTATATCATTATCAAAGGGTAAGCAATTGACCCTCCACCCTACCACAGCCTCCATAAATTGTTAAACCTCCACTGTCTGTAGCATGTGTCTCTAGCAATTCCTCTGCCTCTTGTCCTAAGCCTCTCTCGTTCTCTCTCTGGCTCATTCACACTTCCTTCGTCAATCTGACTCTCTCCATCCTCTCTCCCTTTCTTCCTCTCAGCACAGATAGATATTCCTCTCTCCGCTCAGGGCGTTTGGGTGCTTTTGGTATCAATTATAATCATGACGCCACTTGCCGAGCTGCACTGTGTCATGTCACATCAGGTTAAGCGTTCTACTGCGGTGTGATACGCTCTGACAATGAGCATATCCTCCACACACGTTTGATGCAGTCTATGGTTTTGTCTGAGATATACTCATTTGATAGAGATACAGACAGAGAGAAAGAGGGACAGGAGGAAACGAGGCATGCTAGGAGAGAGGGATAGGAGAGAGACAGACAGAAGGGAAATGAACATCGGCTATAGTCTCCATGAGTTGGATTTAGATGCTTGGTTTCATCCTCTCCGTCTGTCTCTATCTATCTCTTTGTATACATACTGAAGGGCACAAAGCGCTTTGACGCCACTGAGCAATATGCAGCGCCCGTCTCCTAGAAGCTCTCAAGAATCAAATTAGATGCGACAAACTGAACATCTCCAGAGAGTTGACTCCACTCGACTACCCCGTCAGCAACTGACTCGCTCCCGAATCGTCAGCTCGACACAACAGATTGTGCGGGGTCGAGGTCAACTGCATCTCTATTCTGGGCTTGTCTAGTTCAAAAGAGTTAAAGTGCCTCTCTAGTCTGGGCTAGTGTAGTTCAAGTGAAAATGTATCCTTAGAGTTCAATTTAGTTTGGTTTAGTTAGCACATTTTTAAGACCCAAAATAAGATTTTCCATTTGATATAATTGCACCCTATTTGTGATGACAACCCTATAATTATATTTTGGGAAACATATTCTAATAGTGGCATAATAAATGTGGTATTTTTACAAGAAGTCATTTCCCCAATTAATCAAATATCAAAGATTTTTTGATGGGACTTCAAAGTGATTGACAGAGTAGAACATGTTGTAGCACAACATTAAAACATCATACACAAAAACAACAACAAGCTTCGAGTCCTGCCAGCTCAGCTGAGCGTTGGTAAACATCAGCTTTAAAGCTGCCATCATGAGATCATGTGATCTAACATAAAGCTGGATTCCATCTGATTCTCTCACTGTGGTGACTCCAGGGCGATTAAAGAAACAACTTAGAGCCATTGCACCATCATCCTCATCGCTGACTCTAGTGTGGCGCGTGCAACGGTGCGTTCACATATGCGCACATGACAAGTGAAGTTGCTGTGTTAGCTAACGCACTGATGTTCCCTAGCCTTAGTCCTCAGGGTTGGTTTGTGCTCTCACTCTTCAGTGTTCACTTGTAAAGTGTTTCTCTCACATACACGCTCTCCCCATTTCTTTCTTCCTTTCCTTTTCTCCACGCAGAGAAAAAAAAGCTGCAAAAAAGATGGACATGGCCATGTATCTTAGCATCCGCTGAAATGTGTTGTGCTTTGCTATTGCCTAATGACTCACTCCTTGTTCTAAGGGAGCCTGGGCTGGGATGAGACAGACTAACAGCGGGGGAAAGATGTAGGCATGGTTCAGATCCTTGGTAAGAGCACTCCTATATCCATCCTATCCAAAGTAAGATATAAGCCAAGCAGACATCTCTCACCCTCGTCTCCCTACAGCCAATCCCAGCTTCATGTAGGACCTCTGTGGGTACCTGGAATCTGAAGTTCTTGATTTACAACCAAGCTAACAAACGACTGACTGTGAGTAACCAGGACAGGGCTGTCCCAAGACAATTACAGGGCTCACCACAACGGACATCTGTGTGGGGCCCTGACACACACACAGGTTTGTTTTACTATCCTACTGAGGACCGACAATTCACTTCCAATTCAAAATGTTACAATCTCTAACCCCTAACCTTAACCCTTAAATTTAATTTTCTGGCCCTAATCCTCCTAAAACTTTATAGAAATAGCACTTGGAAGTTGTGGAGTCTAAAATGTCTCCACAAGGAAAATGTTTTTGTAGTTAACTATCCTTGTGGGGACTGTGGGGTACTCACAAGGGTAGTTAAAAAAAGACCACACACACACACTTAAAATACCTGAGGTCAAATTGACCCCAAGGACAAAATATGTTAGTCAATTTGAGGATAACAGGAGGGTTAAGATCAGGTTCAAGGTCCTAAGGTTCCATAGCCATGATTTCAGGCCCTAGCGAACCAGGGTAGGAAATGTACTTACACATTCACTAGGTCGATCTCAAGGTTCTTATTATTACTACTGAATGAATGCATTCAGTTTTGTTAAGAACGTTAAGTTTTAATCAGATTATCCAGAATCTCACATGTACAACTGATTTTATGATATGTTTGAATGCTTTATGCTACACTCTATACTTTATAGTTGTTTGGCACCGCTTTTCAAAGCCTCTGAATACAAGGCACATGTCTACAGCCACAGCTAGGCTACTTACCCCAGAGACCACTCAAGTGTGCATGCGGTAACCGTGCGTGCAATATAAATAACGGTGTACGAGTTCTCCCACTCCTTACGTAAGGTAGCGAGGACAGGAGTTGGGGATGCAGCCACGGCCGTAGCTGCATGCAGACAGGACAGGAACACTCTGGGCCTGAGGGAAGCTGCTACCTAATTGAATTTCATTTTACTTCAGTACGTTCTAGAAGAAACGACTAAAAGAACCATATGCTGCCAGGGAGGGAGAAAATAGACTGAATAATAAAGTAAAGAAATGGTGCAATCCATTAGGGAGCACTCAGTATAGAATTGCTGCAAAAGATACAATTATTATGGGATTGTCATGGGTTTGGTTTTTATTGCTAGCGTGTGTTCTCTTTATATGTTCAAGTCAAATAGTGAGTGAGTCAAGTAGAGCACACACCAAAGATTCAGATTCACTATGGAGGTAAAAAGCTACAGGCTGTAATGTGTGGTCTTTTGAGTAATTTGACTTACCAATATTAAGTTCATCAAAGATATCAGGTTTGAGCAGGGCCCAGACAACTTTTTTATTAATATCTGGTTAAAATAAATCTGGTAAATATTTTGCTCATTTGCATCAATGAGCAGAACTCATTGCATCATGCATCAACTCATCTGTTTTATAAAGCCAGTTATGTCCTACTATTATGATCAAATCAAAATATATATTTGTCTGCCCACTGAATCCACTCTAAAACTTGTCTAATGTTTTTACAAAGCCAGAACTTCCAAACTGTAGACTCGATATTGATCCTTTATTCTCCATTTCCCATTTTTTCTATAAGCTTGTGAGAAAAAGGCAATGACAAGAATTGCCCTAGGAAATTGACGTAATTACACACAAATGGTGGCTGGTTGTGTCCAATTTCACACGCACCGCCAGCGCTGAGGGCTATTCTGTTCTGACCTCTGACCCCTGGCGGCAACCAGAGAGGGCCGAGGTCAATTTGCAGAGGCAACAGAGATATCATATCAACCCTTCTACCGCAGGCCCTCGGCGCTGGAAAACTATACTCACGGCATGTAAGTGTGAATTAAGCTGAAACAAATTCATATTTAACTTTTAATAAAAGGAATATTTTCATTTAAAAATACAAAATAATGCATAATGTATGACCAGTTTGATAACACTTCAAATAGATAAGATGTCAATCTCTAACTGTATTATGGTTCATTGGTGTATTGTTTCTGAAAGGTGTGATATCAATGACTATAGTACTAGTGACATTTGGGGGGTGTCATATGGGAAGTTAGAGAGGGGCTAGAGGCAGGGGATGGGGTTAAAGATTGGGGTGCAGGCAGGAGATGTTGAGGAGGCAGAGAGTTGTACCATACGGGCCGAGGCCCTAACTCAGCAGCCTGGGTTCCATTTTGGCTCAGACTATTTCTGCGTGTTTTCACCACTCTCTTTCCCATTCATTTCCTGTCTTTCTATGACCATATCTGTCCTATAAAGCCAGGAGAAGGACAAAAATATATATATCTTATGGATGCAAAGAAGAAGTCTTCTCTTCTGGACCACAGTTTCAGCAAACTTCATTAAACAAATTGCTTGTCTCTGTTTTTCTGTCCCTCCCCCTCTGTCTCTTTGCAGTCTGGTAGAGAGTTTTCCGCCTGAGCTCAACGCAGGCGAGCTTGACTGGGAAAATGTCAAGGAAATATTCAGCCTCAAAGCTCTCGAACAAAAGAAAGGAAAGGGGTAAAAAAAAGAAAGAAAACACGTTCTCTCTTTTGTCTTTCTCAGGGTAGAGTTTGTTGATAACAAACAGACAGAGCATAGGGAAGTGTCAACAAACTCGACCCATTGAAACTGTCGCTTATTAAAGGGACTTAAGCCGACAAATTAGTTTTGAGGTCAGGACACAACTAGTTGTCATTGTCTGATGCGACCCGGGATCGTTACGCCTCTACAGAGCAAATCAAATAAAACAATGCCATGGTAACGAGAGAAATCAGTAGGTGTTTCAGTAAGCCCTCGTGATGGCCATTATGGGAAACGGATGGGTAACTATTATGTGTGTATGTGTGTGTGTGTGTGTTAGACAAGGAAGTGACTTCTCAAGATGACCCCTGAAAAAAACCCTCTAAGCTTCTTTTGTATTTGACAGCAATATTTCCTTTCGTTATCTATAGAAAAAAATAAACATAGAATTAACCTCGCCTAACCAGTCTTGTTTCAGTCCAAGGACTTCCTAATCTCACAGCTATCCTATTCTTCTTGTGCTATGGAGCCATGCTAGGCCAATACACACACACACACACTCAGCTCCAGCAGCTGTCTGCACATGTCCTGTGGAGGAAGGCTCGGAGTAATTGCAGCCTCTCTGTCCAGAACTACAGGATTGGAGATGACACGCTCCCATCAGACAGGAACAAGTGCTGATGTTTTCTAATTACCACACGCTCTGGCTAGGCATGCTCAATCACAAACATTGGGAGTTGCCTATTCAGGTGCTGGCCAAACCTGAAATAGCCAGCAGCCACCAGCGCTGTCTCTGTTCAGTGCTGAGGCTGGGTCTGGATGGTGTGTCGGGATGAGCAGACTTGTTGGCACTGAATCCATAACCTTTAATTCCCTATTTCCTATTTCCTTTTGATATGATATTTGCAGTGAGTAACCTACACAAGGCTCTTTTGATGAGCCCTTATTATGGGTTAGGCATCTCGTAAGTCTTCCCCACCACCGACACATCGTAAGTTAAAAGTCCCAACAGTTTAAGCAGTGCCACAAGCCCTGCCATTTGTAAACCATGCAGCAACTGCCGTTAGTGTTACTTGGGTAGCCCAAGAGCAGGATCGATTAGATCTTAGATCTAATTTGCTGATTTCCTAAATAACCCCCAGCCTAGCCTAGCCTATCTAATCCTAGTCTCGCCAAGACAGGTCATTACTGCCTTACTTCTGGCTGGTGGTTTTGGAGTGTGTGAGGGAGAGGTAGTCCAGCATGGAGCCTCTGTCTGACCAGCCCCGGCTCACCTACCTGCCATATCCGTCTGACACTAATTCAGCATGGCAGCCCACAGGGCAGGGCCTGGACCAACCTTCTCAGCCACGCTCAGAGTAATTGGTGACCTTTGAACCTACTCACAAGAGTGGGGGCGGTGCGGGGACCCAGAGAGCGAGAGAGACAGGTCAACCTGTGGAGCTCTACTGAGTGAGGGAGTGAGGGGGGGGGGAAAGGAGAGTGACCTCTCTACATCGCTGTGTCAGTAACACCTCGGGAGCAAACTGGGAGCCCCCAGGCCCTAACCCTGTCTGTGTGTGTGTGTGTCTGTGTGGTGTGTGTGTTTGTGTGTTTGTGTGGTGTAGGCCTGTATGTCAGTCCCCAACCCCAATCAACCTTCCCTTTTACATTTTCACAATACATTGAGTTCATTTCTTGATGCCTTTTTCCACTTTTGTCCTCTACTGCCTTGTCTGTAGGTTAGGCTCTACTGCCTTGTCTGTAGGTTAGATACATCTACTGCCTTGTCTGTAGGTTAGGTACATCTACTGCCTTGTCTGTAGGTTAGGTACATCTACTGCCTTGTCTGTAGGTTAGGTATATCTACTGCCTTGTCTGTAGGTTAGGTATATCTACTGCCTTGTCTGTAGGTTAGGTATATCAAAATATCAAAATCCAAAGTGTGTGCACTACCTGGAGCCCAAAGTTCTGATTGCGTAAGATATGTGTTTGTTGCTGAGCTAGTCAACTAGTGAGCTTGTCATCATTTCTTGTATCGCAAAGCTTATCTGGAAAAGCAAAAAAATTATATTAATAAATACTCAAGCATGTATGCAGTGTCATATAGCATTAATGTCAGTTACAACAGTCAGGCCTAGTCCCTTGAGGGCAACCGAGACGTTTCAATTCAGAAAAGTATTCTGAATGTGGGAACGAGACACCATTTCAACCCAGTGCTGACATGGGCAAAGAAATACTATTTGAGACATTTGCAAATACTTGTGGGTTTTGATCTATTCAAGCACAACACAACCAGAAGGCTAGTATACAAAAATCAAGCCCCACCCTGGAAAAGTATGTGAAATAATGTCCAAGACTACAAACTGTAAACCAAAGGGAAGCTTTCCTCAACTTATCAGCAGCATTGTGAACCTTTTGTTCTATGCTCTATTTCTTGATGTTCCACCTCTCTCTAGCTCTGCTCTCCCACTCTCCCTCCCATCTCCTCATTCTCTCTCTCTCTCTCTTCTCTCTCTCCCTCTCTCCCTCTCCCTCTCTCTCTCTCTCTGCCTGTCTCTCTTCTCTGTGATACCGTGTTTTTTTTCCCTGTGCCGTATGAATCAATTTGTCTCCACTGACGTAAAATAATTGCAAAGCAAACAAATTATCTCTGCCACATTGAGCAGGCCTCTCCTCCCGGGGCATGGCGGCTACAACACACAACTGCAACACCGAATGAGAGAAAGAGAGGGAGAGAGAGAGAGACAGAGAGAGAGAGAGAGAGAGAGAGAGAAGGAGAGCTAGCAGCTTGCACTGTACAGAAAGAAATGAGGGATTTCATGCATTCCCAGACACTAGAGAGAGACAAACAGAAAGGAAGAGAGAGAGAGAGAGACGAGGAGAGAGAGAGTGATGGTAGCTAGGGGACTGGGATGGTAGGAGGCACTGAGCGCAGGAGAGGCGGGCAGAAGAGCTGAGTAAGACTCAGACTAAAATGGCTTTCATTTGCATTATATATGCAGAGTGTTAAAAAGTGTTATGTTAGAGAAACTGACACACTCAGATTGAAAGTGACTACACTGAAAATGGAGTGTGTAGGTGTGTGTGTGTGGGGGGGGGGAGGGAGACGAAGAAGAAACTAACTCCAGGAACAAGATGGGGAGATGAGACAGACAACTGGGAACTCTGTCTTGGATATCCAACACTGAGACAAAGGAAAGAAGTTAAAAGGAGGGAAAATAAATCGTTTGTAGAATGACAGGTTGCTCTTATCAATACTTTTCCATCATACTTTTACTTTGTTTAAATCGTATTATTAGGCCCACTAACAGAAACCTCAACAACCCATGGCTATATCCATGGCACCAGTGAGCATTGCTGGCACGTATCCCACTCTTCCCATCTTCTTCAACTAAACATAAATCAAGCCATCAATGTAACAAGTTAGTTCAATAACAGCCATTTGTTATGGTCTGTGAGGGTGATCCGATAAAGCGGACAGCTTCCACGAGAATACGACTGACAATTTTCAGCCTGTTAGAGGGCTGACTGAAGAGAATAACGCAGATCCATCGCCAGTGATATGGGCCTCGCTACGACCAACAACAGATTAAAGGTCAAATAGTCTTTCAGCTTGATTTAGACTTGATTTAGACGCTGCACTTTTAATGTGTATTGTTGATGATGCATACTACAGTGCCGTTACTTTCATAGACACTGAACTAGTATGCAAGGAGTGTGACCGCAATACTAAACTAGAATGACTAGTGGTAGATATAGCCTAATAATGACAGGTTGGCAGATTGATTTCCTTTCAATATAAGCCCACCCAGTATCCCTTCAGAGAGATCGAGGTTTTAATACAGCAGGGCAGGACAAAAGGGGATCCGTGAATACCAATCCTATTTAACAATACAGCCAACATCTGTGATTATGGTGCATTATTAAGGGCTTATGCTATATACCCCCATCCCCCAAATAATGGAGTTACATGAGAACTAACCTACATCTTTGTAATTATGAAAAAGATTATGGATACACACTGACAGTCCACGTATTAGTTCAATGGTCACGTGTGCTACTTGCCAGGTGGGTTGTGGTAAAATATAAAATACGATCTGTTACTTGCCTTTGTACAGAACGCAATAATATTACAACAATATTGCAGGTGTTTAAATAGTTGTCTACGACAAAATATAAACTAATAGTTGAAATCTAGCCTACTGTAGGCCTACTGGTCAATTCTGATAGCCCGCGGCTTTAAAAATTAAACAAACTTACCTTCTCTGCCGAGTCTGTTAGTTAAATGGTTGGATGGTTTGTGTCCAGTTCAGATTGTTTTCGAGGGCAAAAAAACTCGTATGCATTTGTTGAAAAACAAAGAAACTCATCACTTGCCAACAAAGTGACCTTCACCAAGTAGTTAGCTAAATAAAAACGAAATGTTCTAGAACACGTTTCCATAGCAGCCTAATTTCAACAACAACCCTGATGGAATTCAATTGTGACTAATTACTTCGCACACACCTGTTTTCTCCAAAATGCACATCAGTACATGTAGCCTACATATTGGGATTTTGGCCTGGACCAGTGTCAAGTCGGTGTAGAAGGCTACTGGTGTTGAATTCATATTTAACGTTTTTTGTTTAGTTTTACTGTACTCTGGCGCTATCTGGCGGAGAAACTCTTTATTTGGAGACTATGAAAAAAACATGCCCTACCGTCTTCTAATTGAGAATTTGGGGGAGTTAACAGCGAGATGGCTTATTGTTTTTCAGCGTTAGCAATAGGTAATAGACACACACTACTCAACTCTCATAACTAATGTCCTTTAATACACGTTGAAAGAATGTGCCAAAAATCTAATAGTCAACAGCTGCCTGAGTATGTGAAATAAAAATAACAAAAAATCCTCACCATGACAAGTTTCCAATGCAGCTACCCTCAATTTTTCAAATACAACACATTTGGGAAAAGGAACACAAATTGCATTAAACATGACTGATCCTTGAGTTGATCTGCATCCAATTAGCAATCGCACCAATGTTCATACATTCAGAATATTGCAAATGACTTGGTTGGGCTAGCATGAACCACTGCTGTTCAAATGAATCCAGAACATTCATCCAAATCTAGAACTAGATTCTTGAAAAAAATTCTAGATTCAAAAAATATTCCTCTTTCATTTGAATATAATTCATGTGGATAGTTGGGTTGGCAATCTAGGGCTATGATGTAGTTAGGAAGAGGGAGGGTTTGGAGATGGTTAAAAGTTGCGTAGGAGCCAGGTAGGGGTGGGCATGCCTGGCTGGGTGAAGTAGTTCCACCACCAGGGCTTCTCCTGCCTCTCCACCCCACCCTCGCCCAGCTCTGTCTGGGTGTAGCGTTCAAACTGGTTGTAGGGATCAAAGCGCTCCCATGTGTCGGTGGTGGGGAAGAAGTGGTCGTCCCAATCAGGCTCCACTGGAACCTGTGAGGATGTGTTTGTGTGTGTGTGTGTGTGTGTGTGTGTGTGTGTGTGTGTGTGTGTGTGTGTGTGGTGTGTGTGTGTGTGTGTGTGTGTGTGTGTGTGTGTGTGTGTGTGTGTGTGTGGTGTGTGTGTGTGTGTGTGTGTGTGTGTGTGTGTGTGGGTGTGTGTGTGTGGTGTGTGTGTGTGGTGTGTGTGTGTGTGTGTGTAGTGTGTGTGTGTGTGTGGGTGTGTGTGTGTGTGTGTGTGTGTGTGTGTGTGTGTGTGTGTGTGTGTGTGTGTGTGTGTGTGTGTGTGTGTGTGTGTGTGTGTGTGTGTGCGTGTGACCCAAAGGATGAATGGTTTTGAGTAGAATAAAATAAATAGAATTAGTCAACATAAATTAAATATAGTTAGTATCAACAAAAATATATATGAAATTATCCACAGTGCATTGCACACTCAACAAAGTCTTTGACTTGAAAATACAAATAAACAAAGCTAAATATTATTGGATTTAATGTGCACCTTCTTCAGGACGAAGTTCACTTCTCCTGCCCTGATCATGTGATGGGGCAGGTGGATCCGCTTGCTGACCTTGGAGAAGCCCTTGGCCGTGGCAGACAGGATGTACGTCCCTGAGCTGAGCAGTCTCCAGTAGTCCCCATCCTCCGCTGGGAAGGAAGACCGGAGGGATGGATGGGGAGAAAGAGCAAGAGAGGGATCAGGATGAACAACACAGGGAAGAGGGGCGAAAGGGTGTGGGTGAGAGGAGGGAAGCAGAGAAGGGGTGTGGGTGAGAGGAGGGAAGCAGAGAAGGGGAGAAGGGGTGTGGGTGAGAGGAGGGAAGCAGAGAAGGGATGTGGGTGAGAGGAGGGAGGCAGAGGAGGTGAGAAGGGGTGTGGGTGAGAGGAGGGAGGCACAGGAGGGGAGAAGGGGTGTGGGTGAGAGGAGGGAAGCAGAGAAGGGATGTGGGTGAGAGGAGGGAAGCAGAGAAGGGGAGAAGGGGTGTGGGTGAGAGGAGGGAAGCAGAGAAGGGGTGTGGATGAGAGGAGGGAGGCAGAGGAGGTGAGAAGGGGTGTGGGTGAGAGGAGGGAAGCAGAGAAGGGATGTGGGTGAGAGGAGGGAGGCAGAGGAGGTGAGAAGGGGTGTGGGTGAGAGGAGGGAGGGAGAAGGGATGTGGGTGAGAGGAGGGAAGCAGAGAAGGGGTGTGGGTGAGAGGAGGGAAGCAGAGAAGGGGAGAAGGGGTGTGGGTGAGAGGAGGGAAGCAGAGAAGGGGAGAAGGGGTGTGGGTGAGAGGAGGGAAGCAGAGAAGGGGAGAAGGGGATGTGGGTGAGAGGAGGGAAGCAGAAAATGGGGGATGCAGGAGAAAGTGAGGAAGACGGGAGCAGAGAGGAAGCACAGAAAGAAAGTGAAATCATATGTCATCCCCATGCTAATCCTCGGGATTGATGCTAGGATTTATGATGATAATACCTGTTGTGATGTCATGCCTGACTCCCTTTACAGAGATGGAGGCCCCCTTTATTCCATTCCCGTCCTCATCCCTCACCACTCCTTTGATCCCTCTGTGCACCTGTACGCAAAGAAAGGAAGAGGGAGGAAAGACAAAAGGAATGAGCATAAAATAAATTAATCAAGAGTACTAATACTAATAGTCTAATGTTTTTGATTATGGATTGACAAGAAAGCAACAATCAGTGCATAGCAGAAAATATGGAGTTGAGTACTACGCCTGCCATCATATCTACACAATGGTCAAAGGACCGAATATGGCCACCATTCCCAGTGTAGTTCCTCAGGGCAGACCCACCGACTCCATGAAACTGAGCAGGGCTTCCTTGTTGCGAAGCCATTCTGGGTACAACTCTTCCTCTGAGGGGAACTTGTCACAGCCCAGCTCCACTGTGATCTCTAAACAGTTGGTGTGAAGGTAATTGAAATCTGACATACCTGGAGAGGTTGGATACATCAATAAGTGAGTAAAACAAAAGTAATTGGGGTGTGATTGATTTACTTCATAGTTGGGACCCTTGTAGTGTGCGGTAACTCACCGCCAGCGAAGCTGTACCACATGGCTCCGTTGGTTATGCCTCCGGTCCGGTAGAAGGAGGCCCCGCACCTCTCTGTGTTGTTGTCGGCCATGCTGGTGTGGGCGTCGGCATAGGTACGGGCAAGCTGCTTAAAGGACTGGACAAGAAAGAAGGAAAGTTGGGAGAGAGTGACAAATGAGAGGGGAGAGCAGGAAAAGAGTGAAACAATGTGTTTGGGTACAATCTCTCTTTTGTCTATTTCCATGACTAAATCTATCCCCCTTCCACCTGTTCGTCAGCAGTTGGGGAAAACAGGCGCTCTTCCAGAGGATGTCGAGAGAAGTCGAAGGGGTAGGAGACCACCAGCTCGCCCCCATGGAGGCTGGCTGACTGGACAAAGGGAAGGGACCTGATCCACTTCATAACAGCATAGGTCTCTGGCGCCACCTAGGGTCAAGAAAAGATTTTCTTTCAATTCAAAAGTAAAATGTATTTTACATTTACATTTAGTGATTAAGCAGACACTATTATCCAGAGCAACTTACAGTAAGTACAGGGACATTCCCTCAAGGCAAGTAGGGTAAAGTACCTTGCCCAAGAACACAACGTAATTTGGCACAGCCGGCAACCTTCCGATTAATAGCCCGATTCCCTAACCGCTCAGCCAGCTGATCCCATATGATGCCATCAATATAATAATAATCCTAGGGTCTAGAGGGTCACTTAAGCTGTAATAAAAAGGTTGGATCTTTTCTTCTTGTGTAAATAAATGAAAGAGAAAAGCTGAGTCTTGCCTTTCCAAACCAGTAGGAGTCAGGGATGGGGATGTGGTCGGTGCGGAAGTGCCTGCTGCGGCGGTTGCGGTACAGTCCCGAGGTAAGGTCCGGAAAGTTCCGATTCAGGTCGATGTTCTGGGCGTTGGTTCGACCGTTGGTCCACCCATTAAGTAGATGACCCTGAGTGCGTTGACATCACGGGTAACGGAAGGGCTTACGTTATCATGATTTTACAGTGTGATGGTTAGGATGGAGGTATGGTGGTGATGGAGATGCAGTTATGTTGCAGAAAAGATCTGATATATATAAAGTATAAAATGCTGATATGAATGTACACATGAGGAACCACATGGGGTCTTTGTTAACACTATGTATGTGTATCAACAAACATTTCGATCAAGAGAGATCAAGGTCTAAAAAAGAGACGGGAAAAATGTATAGAATGAATCCAGTAAATACTCCTCATTTAGATAGGCTTCAACCCCACATGCTTCCCAAGTTAAGAGATAGGACAGGAAAATTATAGGAGTTTGAATATAGGAAGATAGCACAACCTTGCTGATGCAATCATTCAGTTAATTGATGCTTGATCAGGTGTTATCCCAGACTACTCGCCTGGACCAATGAGAAATCTCAGAAAGGTGATGGACAGGTGAAAATAGGAAGGGTCTGGAAACTCAGTGCACTAGTTGGTTACTTCTTGTCCTTAATGACTGAACTAGGATCAGCTCAGCTTCACATTTTCTGTGTATTTAGTTGGCATAACTCAAAACAAAAAAGAAAAGCTCAAAGAAAAAATCCTCTATATTGCCCTGTTCCTTCATTTTGAGTTCTGACTGGTCAAGTTACCCAAATGTATTCACTTATAGCTATCCCTTAGCTTAGACTAAGTATTATAGTTGAATATAAACATTATGCCAACAACAAAAACCTCCACTCCACTTAAACACTCTAAACAAACTACTTGATCCCAGAGCAGTCATCAAGGACACTAAACACCAAGGAAAAAGTCAGACAGACAGACAGTTTTGCTTCCTAATGGCTAATCCAGTGTCAGATCTCCTGTCTCCCTTACAATCCACCACAGCTCAACCAACCTTAGGGATCTGATCCTGGACCAGCTGTTAAGAAATCAACCTCAAAACCAGGCCTGGACCAAATACTGTATGAACATAGAATAGATAGCAGTAGTTTCCTAAATAGTGTCAATCTTTCTCTTTGCATTCGCAACCATATCAAGTAATCAGGTATGAGGTATGCTTGATTTTGATCTGGTGTGTCACTTCAAACATTTTCCCATTGGTTTCAGTGTACTAGCAAAAATGTATGAAACGCATCCAAAGTAGCTATAGCATTTGACATTGCTACTACACAATGTGGTCACTGACCCAAGCCTGTATTATATTAGCAACAAACCCCCTTAGCGACGGCGTTTAACCCCAGTCGTCCCTGTTAGTGGTGAGCGACAGCCGGCCGTAGCGACAGTATTTACTTCCTGGTTGCTGTCCGGGTCCCTGTTATCCTCTACCTCAGAGGCAGCCAGCTCATACCCGTCTGGGTTCATGGATGCCAGGATGTGGATCCGGGTGGAGTTGATGAGGGTCTGGATCCTCTGGTTTCCCAGAAGGTACTCTGAACACAGGTACTGGGCCAGATATAAGAGCAGCTGACGACCCAGGACCTCGTTCCCATGCATGTTCCCCACCAGCTTGATCTCAGGCTTCACTGGTAAGGTTAGGAAGGAGCGGGGGAGGAAAGAGTGGGGGAGGGAGGGAGAACAGAGGGAGGAGAAAGGGATGGAGGGAGGAGAGTAAGGGAGGGAAGGACAGAGATAAAAGAGATGGGGAGAACAAGAAAGGGAGGAGGGGGTGAGGCGAGTGTGATTGGGTGAAGAGAAGTAGAGGGGAAGGGCAACAACAACAAAAAAGGGAGAAAAAAAAATCCTACCTTCAACAAAAGGTCACACATTTCTTTGACGCCTACTCACGTAGCTTGTGTTGTCCGGGGTTGTCGGTAAACTCGATGACCAGCAGGTCTTTGCCTTCCGTGCTGCGTCCGATGCTGTAGACATGCGAGATCTGGCTGCATTTGGCGGCCGTCTTCTTTAACACACTGTACATCTGGGCGTTGGAGTGGTAGGTGAACTGGATGATGGTGGATGGCTCCTCTGGGGAGAGGTTGGAGAGAGCCAGGTCTTGTCTCGCTGGAGGGGGGGGGGAGAGAGGACAGAACAAGCAAGAGAGAAAAGAGAGGTCATTGATCAGAAGATAACAGACACCAGATACATCATGACAACCGAAATGACCAGACACTAAACAAAAATAACAGACATCCGACACTTCATGACTCACCGCCACAGACGAGACAAGATCAGCCGTGACACTTACCTCTCAGCCCCGCCAGTGGGTCGTGGCACCCCTCCTGGTCACTGGCAAAGAAGCGGTCACAATCCAGGAAGTAGGGCCAGGCCATGTCGATGCCCTCGAAAGCGTGGTTACACCCCTTCCGGACGGCCTCGCATGTGCTGCGGCAGGGCTTGATCACTCGGTCGCCTTGGCAACGGGGGGCGAGCACCGAGCAGCCGAGGAAGCGAATATCTGGAGAGCACTCGCCGTTCAGGAGGCCGTGGATGACACTGAGGAGGAGGTACTCTGCGCCTGACTCCGCCTCCAGGCGTGTACGGTGACCCAGGATGTTGGGATACATGGTGCTGGAACATTGGATTCATTTTTTTCCAATAGGTCAGATTGGATTGACATTGGTATTGGATGTCAATTTGATGATATATTTTGTGAAGAATGCTTCTCAGGCTAAATATAGTGTGTGTGGGACATCAGATTAATTTTTGAAGAGAGAAAGGAAGATAGTGATGATAGAGGATTCAAATGGCTGGTCCTTTAGAGTCACCCACCTGGAGTATTCCATGTCATTACAGTATCCCAGGTTCATCTCTGTGCATTTGGCTGTGAGGAAAACAGTGTTATAGGTTATACAACAGACAGCCTAATAAATCTCTGTACCGAGTCACAGCAAGAAGAACAGGCCTCAGGCCAAATATAGAAGGGGGAGATTTTAGCTTGGGTATCTGATAAGAGTGCATTTTGAACTCCCTAAACTTTTCCTTCTCTCTCTCTCTTTCTGAAACATAGACTAAGCAAAGGCCAGTTCCATCTTGTTGTAACTTGGAATTGTAAATTGTAACTGAACTAGTGGCCTGAGGCAGGGGTCAAGACCTCGGCAGTTTTTCAGGACAACAGGCCAAGACAACAGCTAAGAGTAACCTAACCTCATAGATAAATTGTATACAAACAATACTCGCTCTAAAAACAAAGAATACTCGTTCTTCTAAAATATTATTCAGTGTTTTTGTCATTTTGGTGTACCTACGTTGTTCTTCTTCGGGTGGACTGTTGCTGCATCGTCCTGTAAGAAACATAAATGAAAAGCCTCCATCAAGGAACTACCGCACATGGTTAATATTAACAATCATTATACCACAAGAGGGCAGCAGAGTCAATGATATTGAGACAACATCGATACAGAATCTATTTAGTTACTGACATAACTGTGCATAAAGAAATAGCTAACTCTTTACAACTGTGTTTCTGCATTTTTTTTCTTTTTTTGAGGGCTGTTCGTTTTAACAAAGAACATTAGCATACCACTAGCATAAGAAACATTTCAATCCTAGTAAATCTACAGCCTATGTAGTCAATTTCATAATGGCAGTATTGTTGGTTATGTTGCAACATGAAACATTTCAGATTGGTTTACTGAACGAAACTTTACCCAAAATCTCGTCTCCTGGCTCACAAAATCTTGGAGGGGCGCACCAACTTGTTGCCCAAATCTGCAAGAGTATGAAAACTGCCAAACTCTTTGTGTTATCCTTGTCCATAGTGATGTGGCAGTTAAGTTGCCTTCGGAGAAACGATCCACTCAGATGTAGTGAAGTTCCTTCCTCCTAAGTAGGATAATCTTCCCTCTCGTTGTGGGTATGTTGCATCCCTAAACCAAATAAGTGCAGTCCGCACAAATGTGGGATAGCCTACCGCGAATACACAGCAGCTATCATATTTCACTCCTGTCGCGAGTGGGGGAGCACGTTTTTGGAACGTGGCTCCCAGGAAGTCCATGTCGCTTGTCTGCAAATCCTGCTTAGCCTATCCTTTCTTTCCTTTCAGTGATTCATATGGGTTGCGTTTAGGTATTTTTGCAAACAATACCAAAATTAAGTAATACATTAGCGACAATAGCACCACACGTGTATGCACACTCTTTATTACATACAAACAAGTGACGACTTTACAAGTCATAGGCCATTGGCATCCCTTTAATCCAAGGAAAATGGTCCTGTTTAAAGTCCACATAAACAGTTTAAATCTCACACAACATAAAAAAGCCCTTGTAAAATCTTGTAAACAAAGGTCATTCCCAGTGCACACCCTTTGGGCACCTGTAGTAAGGGCATAGCCTACTGTAGCCTACATTTCGCGGTGCTACATTGTTATTTGTCATTTGTGGGTCTGAAGTTCTGAACCTTCTTCATGTAGCCTAATTGTATGGGTTGGGGTATGTTGCCCTCGTGGTCCGTGTCGAAGGTGCTGCTTGTGCTCTGCACGGGAGATGGATCGTCCCTCCTTAGTACCCGGTGGGTGACGTTAACGAGGACTTTCCTGTATTGCTGCCTCAAGAGCGAGTAGACAAACGGGTCGCACGCGCCTTTGCCGTAGGACAGGCACTTGGTCGCGATGCCCCACCGGCTGTCGATGCGTATGTGAGGCAACAGCTCCGTCAACCTGCATGTTGAAATAAAGAGTCTAATAAACTTTTTGTTATCATTTTCTATAGGATATTTTAATCTATGTCATCCAATTTCTATATGTACACAAGTCCAAGGCTGAGCGTGTAACCAAAACAATACGTATTGATGTCGCTTAGCCAAGGACAACCATTTCACCTTGTTATGACATAGGGTGCGTAGCAAAGAACATAAGAGCCGATGAAAATGCTGATTTTCTTGGTGGCTCGCTGTTTTCTCCTCTTCTGTTCCAAAAGACACCTCTGTTTCACACTGTAACACACAGCAATACATGTATTAGACTGCGCTTGTAAGTGAGACAGGGGGTGATACCCTATTGATGGATGGGGTTTTTATTTATTTATTTTACCTTGGATGAATGTCAACCAGTAATAAGAGAGTTTGCACGGTAATCACGTCTATCCTCTTGCAGTGGAACCGCGCTACTCTCAAAACCTTTAGGTACGTAAAGCAGAGAACGCAGAGACAGAGTGCAAAACTGGTAGCGTGGAAAACCACGGTGAAAACGGCAAACGCGGCAAACTCCGCATCGCCGCTCTGACCTCCGCTAAGGAATATGGTGCACGAAGCGTAAGTGTCGCTGTAGCCTCCCCATGACATCAACAGAGCCGAGAGGGAGAAGGCGAGGGATTGTAGCCAGGAATATACCACTATCACTAACGCGTCTCTGAAGCGCATTTTGCTGGAGTAAGTGAGCGGAAAAACCACCGCTATCCACCTGTCGATGCTGAGCGCAGCCATGCTCAACATCGCGTTCGTGGTGAGAAAAGTGTCCGCGAAGCTTACAGCCCGACAAAAGTAGTGTCCAAACGGACTCTCCTTCGTGGCAAGTCCCAGAAACGTAGCTGGCATGTTTAAAATGGATGTGAGGATGTTGGAAAAGGAAAGGTTGAGGATGAAAATGCCTGGCACTTGAGCTCGAACCTCTGCACTCTGGGAGAAACATAGCAGCACCAACACGTTCGAAAACAACGACACAACTGCGATCACGACAATGAAGGCTTCCAGTAGGATGTCCGTGAGGTTCATCTCTTTCAAACGAAGTTACCAATAGTTAATTGGAGGAGTTCTCCTTGTGCGTACTGGAGCAGTTCACAAGGGCGAGAACCAACAGTCATATTGGCGGCAAAGTAGTTCTCAATTAAACAATTCCTGGAGGTCGAGTTAATGACTCATGGATGGCCAAGAAACCAGAGAGCTGTCCAGTGTGCTGAAATGAGTCGCGCGCTTGCCTCTTGTTGTGGACCATTACGCACGCGTCACTCTATAGATTCCAGGCGAACTGACGAGCTACTTTGCTGCTACTTCAACGAGTGTAATTGCCAACTGTCTCATGGCGACACGTCTTCTGGCCACATACCACTGATGTTCACTCCAGAATGAAAAGCCGAAGACGACTTCTCAGAGCGTTGGTTTCCTATGGTCATGCGCAGTGAGCCCCGTTCCTCGCGCTTTGAACTCAATGGCAGAGCACGAGCTACCCTTAGTTCGCATGTGACGTTTTGAACCATATGTACGCACATCATTCCAAGGGGAGAATCTCACAGAAATGCTGTTGGTACAGAATTCCAGCATTTATTTTCTCAATTCAATGGCTATGAATGCAGTTGTGGGGGGCGTGACAAGCGATATGTCAATGAGATGCGATACAGATCGCGAGCTAGCTGCTAGTAGTCGAGCGATCTCTAGCTAGAGCGAGCTGAGCGAGAAGCTCGCGCTCTCACGATCTCCAGCCCATCCCGACGCAGCATCTCGCGCTAGCTCTCTCTCTCTCTCTCGTATCTCTCTCTCTCTCTCTCTCTCTCTCTCTTTCTCTCACTCACTCACTCACTCGATCACCCACTCACTCACTCACTCACTCACACACATCACACACATGCTTCCACCAGGTGAGTCTATGAAAGAAGAAAAGAAAATACATAATCTCCATGGCAACACTAATTCTCCATGGGTAGCACCGCAGGGCTACCATGACTATAGTTTATTTCAGTCCTCTTTGAACCTGAAGTCATCTTTACCATCTTAGCTTCACAGAGAGGGCACCACAAAAATGGTATGTTCATTTCAGATGCTAATACGTGTGTGTGTGTAGCCATGTAGGCATGCATGCATGCAATGCATCAAATGCAATAAACTCTTCCATTTTACATCAAAAAATATGGAATCGCGTAACGCATGGTTATTGCATCATCATCAACATCATCATCATCATTCACATGGTGCGATATGGAGATAGATAACGTGCCAGTGGTTTTTTCTCAGTCTGTCTCCCCGATCATGTGATTCATTGCTAAAGGAAGTGTGTGTTGTGGGGGGCGGAGGGGGTGTGTGTGTGTGTGAGTGGGTGTGTGTCTGGGCATGTGAGTGCCTGCGTTTGGCGTTGCATTACAGATGCGGCGCCCTCTCACTCATGAGGCCAGAGGACTATTTATACACACCACCACCCACGCTCCCCTGCCTCACACATTCACACACACATTCACTCACACACAGAAACAGAGAGAGAGAGAGAGAGAGAGAGAGAGAGAGAGAGAGAGAGGAGAGAGAGAGAGAGAGAGAGAGAGACGAGGGATTAGAGATGCAGTTGAAAATGAAAATACAAAAAAGTAGGAAAAGGAATGTTGAATACAGAAAGAAAAAAACAAATGTCATGTCAAGAAAGGGACGAGAGAGTTGAAGAGCGTGTGAGAGAGAAAGTGTGTGAGAGAGACTGCTTTTCATCTTGTTTTTGCCATGGGATCACACAAACACTCAACCTCTCCTCCCTTTCCCCCATCTCTCTCTCTCTATCGCTCTCTCCGCTCCCTCCACCCATATCCATAATTGTCTTTCATCAACATGTACAGAAGAGCTAGTAGTCCCGTCCATGTTGTGTTGCCACTGCAATCTGCTCCTTATCTGCCTCAGTTTCAAGTTCATTAGTTCGATCTAGCTCAACGCTTCTCAAAGGTGGCATATTTTTATTGCCTACTATCAATAATACACACACATACACAAGCGTCTCCTGACAGCGTCAAGCTGACCCTATGCAGTAAAGTTTACAGTACCAGGAAGTTGCCGATGGTGATATGAAGTTATAGCCTCGGCTGTATCAACACACCTTAAGCCTTGACCAGTCTAAGTGTCGCTTGGAATAGGCATCGTACGAGGCGTTAATTTATTAAGAACATAGAGGGGTATTTTACTGTAAACCTGTCACTGGTGAGTTATACTGGTTCTAGGCTTTACTTCCTCATGAGGTCTTGGGTGACAGAGCAGGGAA